>PVIW01002877.1:0-194239 GCA_004026585.1 Noctilio leporinus | reverse complement strand
TGATATGTCACTTTGTAATTCCTTTCACAAAAGAAGAAATGTCTTTTGGCTTTGCCATGAACTTTTGGTCAATGAGATGTCAGTAGATGTGATACAGCTAGGTTCAAACATTTGCGTATGCCCTCCTGTGCTCCTCTGCTGCCTGTTGGTAACAGGTCCCAAAAGGAGAATGAGAGGCACCTGGGGCAGAATGGCCCCTAGCCCACCTGCAGTGTGCAGCAGACCACCCAGTCCGCAAAGCCTAGATCAGGCAGCCCCCACCCACCTGCAGGCAATGGGGTAAACCAGCAAACTAAAGGGGCCAAGAGAAAGAGCTGATTTATGCCAGTTTTTAGGTCAGTTTGTTCCTTAGTATCATTATGGCTACATCTAACCAATACCAATCTCTGTATGCCATGATAAGAGCATGGATTTTATTCCTGGGAGAGGTTTTCTAAAGAGTTCAGCAACATTATCTGATTTACTGTGTATGTATCATAAAACCATTGCAGCAATCCAGATAAGAGAGGCCTGGACTAAAGAAAGAGGATTAAAGAGAAATGGATAGAATCAAGAAGCTTTGTTGTTTAGAGGAGCAGAGAAATGAAGTGCTAATGAGGGTGGGGGTAGGGGCTGGAGAAATGTAAAGGGGAGGGAAGGTTTTGTTCACCTTTTTGTTCAAGAAATGAAATTACTAGACCCTGTCTGCAAGCTGAGGGGACAAATCCAAGAGAGTGAGAGGCTGGCTGCGTGAGACTCACTGTGAGCCTCGCACTGTCCTATGCATTACACTAAATTCACTTCCTTAATCTGCACAGCTCTGTGAGGTGATTATATTAACACCCACATTGTGCAGAGGGGCAAGAACATAATATAACTTTCCTAAGTTCAAACACCTAGGAGGTGACAGAGCAGGCAATCTGACTCCTAGGCCTGAGTTCTTTCTCAGCCCTCAGCCCTGCTGGAACCACGTCCACGAGGGCTGAGAGGGGATGGGACCAAGGCACAAGAGGAGTGGCTGGTGTTCAGTACAGTCGGGAATGCGTCTTTCACAGAAACAGGAATGAAATGGAGACTGTGGTTACAAGTTTGAGGTATGTGCCCTAATCAAGAATCAAACCCCCAACATTTTGGTGTATAAGACAATGCTCCAACCAACTGAGCCACACAGCCAGGTGTGACCATGAATTCAAAACAGAGCTGGCTAACATGCTTGAGTGCTGTTTCTCCACATTATTTAGCTGTTCAGGTTCAGGTTCAGGTTTGTGGGAGGGCAAGATCAACAAACTAAAGGTCCAAATAAATGTGAAGGACTGCTAGAATTTGATGAACTACTGGAAGCATGGAATATACAGGTCAAGAAATGAAGGCTTAAACTAAAGATTTTGGAAACAGCTCAATTATTAGCAACAGAAAGGTCAAAGTTGGTGCCTGAGGTAGAGCAAATCAATCCAGGATCAAAGAAGCCAAGGTGCTGGATGCAAATACAATTTAACAAAGAATGATGACAGGGGCTAGTGATAGGAAGATAGGGAAGCATTTTGGTCTTCAGTGAATAAGTATACAGCTAGTTGATAATATTATAATAAATCTACATAATATACCACATAACATACCTGTTTTAAAATGAGTTATATCTATATATTGGGTTGGCCAAAAAGTTTGTTTAGTTTTTTTTCTGTATGATCCCTCTAATAGTGCTAAGTTGTCTTTAACTTTCATTGAAGACTATTTTGTTAGATTGTATTGTGAAAGCTGTCATATCAGCATGCATTTATAAAAACACAAAAATTGGTGAATTTTTGTGCAGCCACTTTAATATTAAAGATGAAAGAAAACAGGCAACATTTTGATGTATTATTTCAAGAAACGTAAAAATGCAACTGAAACTCAAAAAAAGGATTTGTGTAGTGTACTGAGAAGGTTCTGTGACTGATAGCACATATCAAAAGTGGTTTTTGAAGTTTCTTGGCACTATTGACAGTTTGACCAAATAATTCTTTGCTGTGGGGCTGTCTTATGCATTGGAAGATGGTTAGCAGCACCCCTGGGCCTCTATTCACTAGAAGGCAATAGCAGGAGATAGCTGACATACTCAAAATATCCAAATCAATGAAGTTACTGTTGAAAATTTTAAAATATGTATTTTATTTTATGGAAAAATCTAAACCGACTTTTTGGCCAACCCAATATACTAATAATGTATACATGTGAAAAAGAAAATATGTTACATAACAAACAGAATGACTGTATGTATGTGTGTATGTATAGAGGCAGAGGAAACGTGCACACGTGAAAAACAAAGTTATACATGATAAATGACTTTAGGGGTTATTGCTTGAGAGTAGAAATAGTGAATGTTCCATTTTTAAGTTTCTGCAGTCTTTATATCTTTTTTACAGTGTTCCACTGAGCACAGAGGAATGAAGGATAAATAGTAAGATTCTATTTTATCATGGCTAGCAGAGAACCTCAAAGGTCAGTCAAAAGATATTAGCATTCCTTAGACGAATCCTGTTTGCCATTTAAGCTTGGCTGAAAGTTCACTATTGCACTGGCAAGCATACTTCCATTTCCTGTTTTTCAAGTAAAACCGCATTAGTATCCTGTGTCCCAACTGGATTGTGGTTTGCAGAATTGATGGCCTAGTGATCCTTACAGAAATTAATCAGCATGAGTTGATAATTAAAGAGGCTCTTTTTTTTTTTTTTTTTTTTGACTGAAGAAGAAGCAGTTCTTTTTTTTTTTTTTGGCAGGGGTGCTCAGAGGAGGGAAGACAAGATTAATGAGATGGGATGAAATCTGTCCCCTACACAGTCCAAGGATCTGGTTTTGAATCATTATGGAGAGAAGGTTTAACCTCGACAGTGAAAAGCACGGAGGAGCACACCCATCACAACAGACCAAAGACCATAGTGTAGCATTGGTACTGTGCCCAGAGACATTCCCAGAGCAGCAGTAGGAGCTTGATCAGGAGACAAGAACAAAAGAATGTGAGTGGGTAAGTTTCTGAGCACAAGCAGACACCACCTTGGGGATGTCTGAAACAAGGAGGAACATTTCCAGGAAGGGACAAAAGAGTGACCAAGATTTACTGTGATATGGGCTATAAGGTCACCTGACTGCATTTGGACTGGGGAGGGCATGCGGGACTCACACATACAATATCAAGCAAGGCATCAGGGGTTAGTCAGCCTGTCCAAGAATAAAGGTCCATATCCCCTTTCCTGCTAAGGGGTCTATTATGTATTCCATGTTTATTATATTTCTGTTTTTGGTTCCCTAAGAAAAATATGGTCTACAGGACTATATTTGAATTCAGCTCATAACTTCTTTAACCATAGCTGAAGACTGCCAAAATACTTGGTGTCTCTTTTCAAACTCAAATTACTCTGTGCTAGTATCATAAAAAGTCATGGAATCTTCAATTACCCTTGAGTTCTGATCTAATTTTCTTATGACACATCTTCACTTAACATTGTGATGAAAATTGTTCTCTTGGAGCATTTAATCAAACACGGATCACACAAGGGTGCATTTTTTTAAAAAATAGCCCCATGAACTCAGAATCCTTGAAAATGTATTTAAGTTAAATCATTGACAATTTCTAAAAAAGAATAGCAGGTTTAAAAAAAAAAAAAGGAGGCTCAATGTCCTTTGCCACATGTCCCCATTCAGGTCCTGGGCTGCACTTAGAACAAAACTGAGTCTTGAAGAATGTTCCATCCAAGCCCTGGCTGGTAGCACAGTGGATAAGGTGCCGGCCTGTGAACCTAAAGGTCGCTGGTTCGACTCCCCAGCCAGGGCACATAACCAGGTTGCAAGCCAGGTCCATGGCTGGAGGCAGGTCAGAGGCAACCATACATTGATGTTTCTCTCTCCCTTCCTCTCTCTCTGAGAATAATAAATAAAATATTAAAAGAAAAAAAAAAGAATGTGCCATCCACTCCAATGGAAAGGATATAAATGGGGGGCCCTGGAGCTGGGATGATATAGAGAGCTGTCCCAAAATCTTGAAGCAACGTTGCTGAGATCCAGCTGCAAAAGCTAGAAGTTATAAAAAATGCATGCAGAATTTCTTCATAAGCATTTAACACACCACTACTTTAAATGTTGGTTCTGACTGAGAAATTCCTCTCTGCAGGTGCCTTTTACCCCTGTAACCTCAGCAAGCTGCCAGGGCCTCAGGAGACAAATTGCTAACTTAAAAATTCATTATAGGATTTGCTCCCTTTCCAAGGCATAAAATGTTCACTATCATTTGCTCTTCTGAACCCCCAGGGGCCCTACTCTTCAAGGCCCCACGTGCTAACATGGCACCATCTCTTGTTCATTATTAATAGACAGGATAGAGTTCTTTTAAAAACATAACATACCCAAAAGTCCTAAAATAGGAGGTAAAAATGCCACTAGCTGGCACATTAATTCCCTGAAGCAATCAATTGTCAAAAGTGATGACAAAGGTGATCGCAACACACTAGATTCCTGGGAAAGAAGTATGGAGTATGACACGCCTCAGTTTTCATTTACCAACAGGTAGCCACAAATAGATAATGAGGCCCAAGGCATGAAGTCACTGTTAGAAGTCTGTGAAGAAAAGAAATATATTTTCTTTTGAAGCTATGAAAGGCAATATAAAATTATCATATATATAATATATGAATATATATTATGAATATATATATAATATGAATATAATATGAACGTATGAAGTTTAAGTGGGCATTATTTTAAAAATGTCAGGACCAGCCATCTGGGCATATAAACCCAAAATGGTTATAACACAGATAGATGCAGTCAAAACACTGCTGTTTAGAATGGGCCCATGAAAGAAAGAAGAACCAGAACTTGCATCCAGAACCAGGGAAAACGACCCAGTCAGAGAACAAAGTGGACTCGTGAGAAAGGGATAAAAGAGTGAGAAAACTCTTTTATCAAAACATTGATATTATTTCAAAATAAACCTGCTGAGTCTAGGTCATGCTTAAGAACAAGATTTTCTTTCTCTGAAAGCTTGGGTCTAGATTCAGTTCAAAGCACTTCTCTAAAACTTAGTTAATGGGCAAACATAATAAAAATACATTAAATGGCCCTGGCTGGTAGCACAGTGGATAAGCCACCAGCCTGCAAACCCAAAGGTCATGGGTTCAATTCCCAGCCAGGGCAACATAACCAGGTTGCAAGCCAGGTCTCCAGTCAGATCCATGGCTGGAGGCAGGTGAAAGGCAACCATACATTGATGTTTCTCTCCCTCTCTACCTCTCTCCTTTCCTCTCTCTCTGGAAATGATGAATAAAATCTTAAAAAATACACACACACACACACACACACACACACACACATAAATGGATGCAAGAATGAAAAGGCCTAAAAAAAAAAAAAAAAAAGAAAGAAAAAAACCCAGGATTATTTAGGGATAATGTTTTTGTTCTAAAGAAATACAGTACTTGTTAAAGTACAGCAGTAGACAGGTAGAAGCAAAGAGAACAATTTGAATGGACAGAGGTATAACTGAAGCCCTAGGATGCTAACAGTTTGGCCAGCAGTTACAACCCAATCCCGATTAGATCAGAGATAAGCATTAGCATGTAAGAGGATGGTCACTCAGAGCAGAGATCAGCCTAGGAACACAACAGGTGCAGACTGAGATGGAGAAAAGCAAGAGTTGGCAGTACGTGCCCAACCCCATCGCTGGGGAGACACAGAACCTGGGGGATGTGACTGACTCACTCCAGAGGTGCTCTCAGCTCTAGGGCTTGGATTTTTCCCAGGTGTCCCCTTGGCCCGGATAAAAGATCCCTAGAGACCACTTATATAACTTTACTTCAATTTTCTCTTCACTTAGCATTTCTCTGACTGTGAATTCAGCCTCTCAGGCCACCCTGATACAGGAAGGTTCATTAAAAGATAAACATGAATATTTTAGTCACTGGAAAAAGAAGTTTGCCATCAAATTAATAAACCAGCATTCAGATTTACACCATTCTCTTGTACATTAACAGGAGTCTGTCCTCAGAATGAAACACTGGCATGTATGCTTCGGGAACTACAAATCTAACTTCTGACGACAGCAACTTCACGACCCTGGGGAGCAGGTGGGCTGCCAATTGGCTAGACCTCTAGGTGGCTCTAACCCTGATGTTAAAAAAAAGAACATCGAGGAATATGTAATCCACTTTCTAGCCTATGAATGTAGTGCTAGATGATTATTATGTGAATCAAGTCAATTGTATAAATCAATAACCAATATTGAACCCATTAGATTATATAGGAATACACACTATAGCTATTTTATTTGTGGTGGGCCCTAATGCAGTGCCTGATGTATATGAGGAATTCAAGAAATTATTTTTTAATCAATACAAATTTAAGAAATGAAGGAAGATAAGGGGGTGGGGGAGTACTTGGGTTGTCTGCAAAAGATTAAGCTGCTAGTGAGAAGTGATGAATTTTCATGACTGTTAAGCCAAGCAGTTTCCATCCTTTCAAGCAGCTATTCATAAAAATTTTTGGAGGACAGAGATAACGATGAAACTAAATCAGTCACGTAATTTGACTATTCATTATAGTCAAATTCACAAGGCTGTGAAGATGAAGGTTTTTCCTGTTTTAATATAGACATAAACAGAGAGTATTTGGAAAACTATCCTGCCTGGGAAAAAAACCCCTGAAAGACCACTCTATTTGTCTATTATATGACTCAAGGGTACATAGTCTATAATGCTGAGTTTCAATAAAATTTATCATGGAAAGAAAATGAAGAATAACATCCCATAAAAAAAGATGGATAGTTATCTTTATGTTGTCCTTAAGGATCATATAAATCTGAGGAACAAAGTACTCCTAATAAATGAGTTGTTCCTACCAAACAAGTTTGAAATAAAAGTAAGACTGGAAACTACAAGTGCACCATTAATAACTGGGTAACACACATCCAAAAATCACTCAATTTCCTAAGGAATTTTTGGGAACAAATTTTTGCAAAATCTGGACTTTGGATGAACAATCAGCAGCACACTATGAAGAGGCTTAAAATTTATTCTCAGAAGAACACTTATTTCTCAGTGATTAGACTTCCCTTTTGTGGGACTCCAGGTCCAATAACCTTGGAATGGTTTTGATGTGTCAAGTTTCTGAGCAAACAACAAACAAAATAAAACAAAACCAGTAGAGAAAATTGTGAAATTGTAACATCCACCGCAACCTTCTTAGGCAACCACACCAAGTACTGCCCGTAACCATCCACTCAAGTTTAGGTACAACCTCTAACGCATGTGTTCACATTCAATGCAAGGACATCACGTTCCCTGTCGCAAATCAGTCTCTGCCCCGTATTTGTTTTCTGTACAAGTGACCCCTCCATGGCCTGGCTAGAATAGAGTGCCCACCAGCTCCAGACACAACAGTATGAAACGCTTTTCCAAAATACAGGCAGTTATGGACTCGAAAATGCCCTGAAATAAACTTGCACTGCTCAGGCAAGGAGCTTGGCTGCCAGCTCCCAGGGGCCACAGGCAGGCCAGGCGCTTACTTCTCGGTACCAAATGCTACCTTTTATCATGGAAAACCTGAAGTATAATAAGTGAACACCTAGGTCAGTAAATGATTCAACCAGATGGTAAGGACAGAGTACACATGTCTGTGATTAAGAAGGCGAGTCACGCCATAAAACTGGGATTATGTTCTGGTGACACAGTATAGGATGGGCCACCACACTGTAAATCTTGGCACGAATGAATAAAGAAGTCTTTTTGTTATTCGGGGCATCAGGAAGTTTCACAGATATATTTCCAAGCTTGCCATGGCAATCTCTTGAAACTCTACTACAGGAGGCTTATATCTCATTGCACCGTTTCCTGGGAATAAGCTAACAGACAGGGAACCACGGTGGTGAAGGGTGGTAGTCTTAGAGTCAGGTACTCTGGGTGTGAGTTCTACCACTTACTAGTCCTGGGCCCTTGAACAAGTTATCTAAGATCTGTTAGATTTCTTCATTTTGTCAGCCTGTGAAAGAGAAATACAAATAGCTAATGAAGTTACTGCAAGAATTTAATGAGCTACTGCAAGTAAATACACACATCTGTTTTTTGTTTGTTTGTTTGACTTTGTTTTTCAGTCTGGGCTTTTGTTTGGTTCTGTTTGTGCTTCTTCATTAAGGTCCAGCTAGATTATAGCCTTGAGTTTTCTTTGTGCCAAGTAAAAACCTGAAAGTGATTTAAAAATTTCCACTAGGAATATTTTTGTATTTCTTTTTTTATTGTAGTTCTATTATAGTTGTCCCAATTTTCCCCCCTGAGTCACTGTATTCCGATAGCTAATGTGTGTAGCACTGACTCTCAGAGATCACTTGATCAAAATAGCTGTTGAATCCATCCTTGAAATCATTAACACACTATTGACAACTTGGATGTCTAGCTAATGAGTGGCTACGTGAAAACAGGTACTCTCCACTGCCCACCCCTCACTCCCATTCCCACAGTCAATCCCCACCCTGTTGTCCACATCCACGGGCCATTGATACTAATTCCTTGACTAGTCCCTTCCTCTTCTTTCCCCCTTCTCTTTTTTTAAAAGGTGTTCAATAAATGGTCATGTTTGATAACTGAGTTACAGCTGTGTCAGTTCCTCTCATCTTCCCCCATGAGGTATATCTATGGCCTTTTTCCCAGCAGCCAGCTCCCTGGGGACCTCCAACACCTCATGGTCATGGCCAATTCATTTACTTTCCTGCTCTAATACCCTGGGAGCTCCTGGGTGGCCAAGCGAGTTGTATGATCAAAGCAGCTCTGAAGTCAGAATACAGGGAAGTCACTCCGGCCTGAAGTGGAACATGAGGCTTGGCGTAAGAAATGGAACTTTAAAAGTTAACCAGTTATTTTATTTATATCTAACCCCAATCCCAAATATCAGTGGGATTTTTATTTAAGCACATAATCAATGGTGGAAATAAAAAGCAGAGAGAGGTGGAGGGATTCAGAGGGAAGAGAGAATACGGAAAGGAAAAAGGCAAGGCTGGCCAGTAGATGTCACCTAATCATGTTCCAGACAATCTTGGGCTAGATATGAGCAAATCTGACTGCAATTCTCCTGTTGTGAAAACAAAGAAGGAAACTAGGATCAGTTGCAAAATTCATATATGCCAGTATGTGTCTCCTGTGCCAGCCTCTATTTTAAGCATTTTAGATGTATTAACTCATTTCATGGTCACAGCGCTTCTATGAATGGTACTTTGCGGTTGCTGTTTACACAGAGGGGAAACTGAAGCTTTGAAAAGTGAAATAAGTGGCCCAGTGCCCCCCGGGGCAGCACTGAAATTTGAACTCTTGTTGCCTGGTTCACAGCTCAGGCTCTTAAGGACTAAGCAATGCCATTTTGACAGACAATCTAAAACAAATAATAGCAAAATCATTCAGGAGAAGCATTTCCTAACATTGAGAACTGAGCTTGACAAAGTACGCCAGTTTCCAGATTGAAGGATTTCCCAGGCCAGTTCAATGTTTTTTTGTTTTTATTACGATGCACAGCTCACCACCTCTTTGTGTGTGTGCCAAGTAAGAACATTAAAACAATTACCAGAGACTGTTAACATCAATTCGTGGAATAACTAACACATAAGTACCAAAAGAAAGAAAAAAAGAAAAGAAAGAGGATCTTGTTTTAAAATTGTGAATAAATTCAACTTTGTGAGAAACGCACACAGTCCTTATCTTTCTCATTTGCCTCTGAGAGGCGAAAACAGCCAGAGAATAGCAATGATTGTGTCAACTTCCACTTGAGAACCACTGACAACCTCCCTTGGGGGCCTCTGTGACCTCAGAACAGCGAGGACCTTAAAGTAGAATTGAGACTCCATCTTTCTTGGGGCTGGACCCCAGGAAAGTCTCAAAATTAAGTATCTTCAGAGCCAGAAGATGTGATCACATCAAAAAACACTGAAGGTCTGTGAGAAGTAGCCAGCATGGGTCTCAACTCAAGATTTTCACACAAGAGGTACACAGCACCCACCAACTCAAGCATGTCACTGTGACCTGTGAGATACACCACAGGGACATCCTCATTGTAAGGCTGTCATTTCAGCCTGAATAAAACTGAATAGTATATTTTTTAAAAGAATTTGATACACATAAAGAAAACACCAGGAACATTATTAGATTTCCCTAATGCTAATGCACTGGCAGCATTTTCCCATTTTGTTTGGTAAAGAATTTGAGTTGCTTATAAATTTACGCTGAAACCCACTGGGTGCTTTCGGAGGCTGGAGCCAGCAGCCCCACCTGTTCAGGGAGTTGTATTTACAAGACCTACTGTTTCCATATTTCCATTAGAATGCAATTATCCTGCTTGGGGTAAAAATAAAGGTCACTGGGTTAATGGAACTCACCTTTCTGTTTTAGCCCATAAATAATAAATCAAATATAATATTTAAAAAGAAAACCACATCCTGCATACCATTGTACTTCTGATGCTTTTTTCATTGGACGTTTGAGTACATGGCATTTATTATGGCCATAATCACTGCAGTCTATCAAGTTCCTACAGCACTGGTTCAGTCAAGAAGTAACAGTATGCGTCTAGTAAATTGATAGCTGTCAATACTCAAACATTCAAGAAATTTCCCACGGCATTTTCAAAGTGGATTGCGGTATATTCTACTCTGAGTTTAAGAAGCAAGTTACAAAATTATTTATCCTAGCAAATATACAGAAAATCTCATGAGCTCTATGGAAGTATTAACCAAGATATGCGTTTTTAAAATTCCAAACAGGGACCTGGCTGGTGGCACAGTGGATGGGGCACCGGCCTGCGAACCCAAAGGTCACTGGTTCAATTCCCAGGCAGGGAAACATAGCCAGGTTGCAAACCAGGTCTCCAGCCAGACCTATACCTGGAGGCAGGTGAAAGGCAACCATACATTGATGTTTCTCTCCCTCTCGGCCTCTCTCCCTTCCCTTCTCTCTAAAAAATAATAAATAAGATCTTTCTAAAAAATTAAATAAATATGAAAATTCCAAACACAGATTTAAGCACATTCCTTTGCTTTCAGAATGGCTTACCAACAGTACTTATAAGGAGACAGTAGACAGTCCTATGACCACACCAGTAATAACAAATATTTCTAGGCAAGATCCTGCTGCCACTAGTTTCCCTAATGAGAAGACGAAGATCTTTTCTGCCCGCTAAATAGCTGAACTGGGCTCTCAGCCCAAAAGAGCCTAATCAATGTTTTCACTTCGCCCTTCCCAAGAGAACAACTAAGCAATTGTTCCAGTACCTGGCACATCAAGATTTATAAGGCAGAATAGGAACACAAAGCCTAAATAGCTTCTGAAAGCCATTTGTCTAGAGTAATAAAAGTTTTTTGTTTTTTTAATTTTGAGCAGCAGCTGTTAATATTACCACTGCCCTGAAAATAAGGCTGTATGTCTCATGAAATTTATCTAAGAAATAGTCTTTGAATAAAAAGGGAATTATAGCGCACCCCAGAGCCTGCTATCAGGACTATTAAACATTTGTAAATCATGGTCCTAAACTAATGAAGAACTTTGCTTTCCGCTTGGTGCAGGCTTGTGTGACAAAATGCACTGCCAGACAACCAAGTCACAGCTTCTGTTTCCTCATTAAGAATTTCAGCGGTATCCCAGGTCCTCCTCAAGGGGAGGCTTTTTAACTTTGAATTATAAACCTCGCAAGGAACCAAACAACTGTTTTCCTAAAAAACACAGCACTGACGCTCACAATTCTTTTTTAAAAGTTCATTTAAAGGGAACGTATCTGGCATCAACGGCTTGCCTTTGTTTTTATTATAATTAATAGCAACAAAAGTCACAACTACCATTTACTGAGTGCTATTCTGTCAGGCGCACTGATCTAACTGTTTTATACGGGTGAGCTAACTTAATCCTTGAACAAAAAATGCTACAGTCTGTGAAGAATGGCAGAATATACTACCCCAAAATATGCCACTTTGGTATAAGGATTATTTTTAACCAAAGGCACCAAAAAAACAAAAACAAAAACAGTACACGTAAGACAAGCATTCTATTCTCCATTTTTCTTTCTAGAAAAGGGAGATTAGAAAAACTCGCAGGTGAAAGATGCCCTCCTTGTACCAGGAATAAAAGAAACATTCTTCAATGGACAGTCAAAGCCAAGAGAATTCTATAAAATGGACTTTGTTAAAATAATTCTTATTCTCCTTTAGCCTCCTCATACATTTTAGTTACTTTCCACAACTGCCTCTCTTTGTGCAATGTATCATTAAGGTATTTATCGATAGGTTTTGCCACTTCTCTGGGTTTTTGTTTCCTTATGAGGACTTCTGTGTCACATAAAACTTATCTAGATTTGTATGCTTTTCTCCTGGTAATCTGTTTTATGTCAGTTTAATTCTCAGGAATAGCGAAAATACCCTAAGAGGGTGGAGGTAAAATTTTGCCACCCCTACATCTGTGATGATTTGTTATCTAATTAAGGCTACTGATCCACCGGCACAAAGCATTAAGATCTAACATTATTTAAATATAGACACTTATTTTCCTTAGTAGTCATTGCCACTGTAAATATTTCTGGCTTTGAAATTTATCTGGGCTCCTTAGAAGTTTCCTTAGGGCATTAGTCACTTTAATGAATACCATCATATACTTATTTCTTTATTTATTATAAATTTTACATCTGTTTTACATAAAATTGAAACAGGCTGAATGTTAAAAGGCAGACTTCCTGAAAAAATAAAAACATTCAGATTTCTTCTGGAATTACGCCAGCTCTGCCATTATTATTATAATGAAACTCTGGGACTGTATGAAATTGTAAGTATGCATCATCTTAAGCAAATCATTAAAAAAATAAATAAATCTTGAGTTTACAGAATTGGTAAGTAAGGACTAGTGTGGTCTTACTTTCACATAATTTAGCAGTCCCAGCAATTAAAATGTATAGTTTATTTTATTAAAACAGAACACTAGGTTAAATGAGTCTATTCTGGAATGCTTAATGTATTAACATAATAGCATGATCTGCAAAATGATGCCGTATCCTAAAACTCCACTCAACACTTTATTACCAATCGAAAAGGGTGCTTTGTCCTAAAGTGGCAAACTTGGAGTAGAGATGCTTGATGGGGAGGGATGAGGTGGTATTAGTATAACCACAGACAAAATGAAAACATTAAAAAAAACAACATTTAAAAAGATGTGTCAATAAAGAACCAAGGTGAGATTACCTTATTGAAGGGACAGTGACATGACTTTCAAATCTCTCCTTGCTTGAGCTTACCCATCCCTTGGACATCCCTAGTTCTCAGGCCTTCAGACCTAGACCAGGCCTTCTGCTCTCTGCCCCTCCATCTCAGGCCTTTGGGCTCCGGCTGGAATTTACATCATCTATCCCCCTGCTTCTCAGGCCTTTGGACTTGGACAGAATTACACCAGGGGTTTTCTTGGGTCAGACAGCAGATTGTGGGACTTTTCTGCCTCCATAATAACATGAACCGATTCCTACAATTAAAAAAAATATATTGGTTCCATTTCCCTGGAGAACTCCATATGGATTTTGATTGTGAAATACCAATTCAGATGATCCCCAAGTTTCTTTCCTTTAGTTGAAAAATTAATGGCTCCATTTTACACAGTTGAGGCAGCAGAGCACAGCATTCAAATTCTAGTCCCAGTTCTGCCACTAATTAGCTGTGTCAAAATGAGCCATTCAGTTAACTGCCCTGGTTCTCCATTCACTAAGGTGCAAAGTGAAAGGGCTTGTTTAGCTGACCTCTGAGGCTCCATCTAACACTAAGTCGCTGGTCCTGGAGAAGATCTTGATGTCCACAAAAAGCCATAAGATTCTAAGAATGCTTTCAAAGTGCCTCTAGCACAAGAACATTTCAGCCGGTCACAGGCTGGCCAGCACCTTAACCAATGCTCAATCTATTAAGAAAGTTTTGACCCATCAATCATGATACAAAATTAACAATGGGAATGCCATGAAAAAATAAGGATTTTTAATTTAAAAATGGTTAGAAATACATCTTTCTCCTTTTGGGTTTGTTACCAATAAAATATCTTGAATCCATCTCCTATTTGGTATCCCTACAGCCAGTGCCTTGGTCCAGTCTGCTCACCATTCTCCCACCTGTTCTCCAATTCCATGTTTTCCTTTCTCTGCTGACATAGCCCCACCTACCTTAACACTATGACATGTGATCACATCAACCATCTATTTAAATGTTAATCTGATTCACCTCCCTTCTATTTAAAGGTTCTCAATAAGCTCTACTACCTATGGAATTAAGTCCACACTCTTTAGCAATGTTTTCAATACCATACTTTAACTCAACTGACATTTCCAAAATAAATACCAGCAACTGTTCTCACCTCCCAAAACCTCCATCCTTAGGGACTTTAGGATCCAAGGATCTCCAAATTCAATCTGCCTTCAACTAAATATAGAAATGAAGCAAGTTTTATTCCTACACACAAGCTGTTTTCTTGCTCTAAATCTTATCTCTTTTGCATAAAATCTTTTGCAAGTATAGATTTTCATTATTGAATAAAAAATATCTCCTTGAATCAATAACTATTTTAGTACATCTTTTAAAAAATACAATGCTGCCTCCAAAGCTACATGGTTTGTAACTTGTTCATTTAACTGGTCAATCATTTGTAGAAGAACCACTTACAAATTTTGCGGGTCCTATATGTTGACAAACTACATATCAGGCTATATGTTGGCTCTACACTAAGGAAAAATATATATATTTTCTAAGCATTTCAATTACTGAAATATTTAATGCTTGAGGAAATGCTATAGCATACTATATTGATTTAATACAACAATGCAAAATTTTAAGATTTTTAAATAATGAAAATAAAAGATTGTGACATTAGGACAATATTTACCCCTATGAAATCACCTTCTTCAAACTCACTTGAAATTTCAGAGTTGGTATTTTTGTTCATGTTTGTACTACTTGACATGACCTTTAAATGTCCAGCAAGAATCAAGTAGAATTCAAGTGGTACATGTCCTTGTCTTAGAAGGGCACTTTCAATTTCAAATCTGCGGAGAAAGAATATTAAAAACATTTCTGCAAAATGACAAGTTTGAAATAATTGGTGGCAAACAAAATCCTGTCATCGTCATCTATAAAGAATGCTACTTTTCGTTAAGAAGCAATTATCTTCTTCTGGTATGACCTTAAAGGCAAGAACTGCGGCCACCCACACTGGTGCCTACAGTGACACTTGCGTCAGAAACAAGGCCTCTATGAATACATATTAAGTGGATTTATGAATAGGCAGAAGGAGATGCTGCACAATCACAGAATAGAAGGTCTCCATACAAATGAATTCCTTAGATGAGTCCTGGTATTTCACAAAATATAGTTATCTTTAAAGATACTACTGCTGAATTCAGGATGTAATACAAAATTTTTGGCCTCCTAGGAGACATAAATCTGGTATTTATTTGCATTCCTTTTATCAACACTTTTTAAAAGTACAGTAAGTCCTCAATTAACATCATCAAAAGGTTCTTGAAAGTGCAGCAAAATGACTTATAACAGAACCATTTTTACCATACTCTAATGATATAAACAAGAGTTAAGTTCCTATGGCATCTCATTATAGTTATACCAAATGACACTGAATAAACAGCATTGAGGACCTGCTGTATTATATTCATGAACAGTTTTGTAAATCTGGTTATTTTCCCTATTTGTAAGTAGTGAGCCAGAGGATGGTAGTTTGCCCACCCCAAGTTTATAGAACAAACCATGCCTGGTAGTAATGAAGGTAAACTTTAATGAACATTAAAAAAAAATCACCTGGGGCATTTGATAAAAGATCAAAATTCCTTTATACTCTGGTAATTGTAATTTGGTAGATCTGGGGAGGAGCCCAGGAATCTCTATTCTTTTTGTAAAAATTGATTTGAGGTGGGGAGGGAGAGAGAGAAAAATAACATCAATTTGTCGTTCCATTTATTTACGCATTCATTGGTTGATTCTTGTATGTGCCTTGATGGGGGTGTCAACCTCATAACCTTGGTGCATCAGGATGATGCATTAACCAACTGAGTTAACTGGCCAAGGCCAGGAATCTGTATTCTTAAAAGGACCTCCAGATTATTTTGATATGAACCACACCCACTAACACTGTATTTGAGACCAAGAACAAATAATATTTATTTTATTTTTATTATATGAGTCATTTTTGTGAAGATTGGAATAGGTGGTGTACAATGAACTGCTGAGAAGTCTGGATGATTTTGGAGTTTAAATGAATAATTATACTACCCAGAATTCTTTCTTTCTAGGAGAATAGCAGTTTATAATATCTATATTCCAAATTAGGCAGGTGTCACTAGGGAGAACATTAGTGAAAAAGATGACAGTACTATATAAAGATATATAGTAAAGATACTCCCACCTCTGTGTTACAGTGAGAAGGCCTGAATTCCAGCACTTGATATGCTATGAATTAATTAAATGATCTTGAGGGAAAAAAAATCACTTAGCTTTTACTTCCAATTCTTTATTTATAAAATGAGAACAAACCTGTACCTACTACATAGTTCATAATAATCCTTTGGAAAAAATATGGAATAGATTTAAATAGTTCAAAAGGAAGATATTTTATAAATAAAGGAGTGGGATTTTGCCCTGCAAAAAGTTTGACAGTGAAGGAGAATTAGAAGCAGCACAGCTCCCGCCAGAAGAACTATACAAGGTGTTAAGTTTATCTGCCACAGTTCCATGGATGTTCTCATGACAGAAGACATGAAGCTTGAGTCAGAGACTTATGAGTTGCAGCAAAAGCAGCAACCTGAGTATCAGCACCGTTACACAGGTCCCCAAGTCCCACAGGGCAATATGGAGGACCCAGGGGAGCCCAAACATGCAGTGGGGTGAGCACAGGAGAGGAACCTGAGCTTAGGGAATCCGATGCTTCTATAATAAGCAGTAAGCAACCCGTCTGGAAAGCGACCAGAAACAGTGCAAGAACTGCAGTGCAATGCGTTACCTCCTCAGGATTCCCAGTGGCATGAGCAATCCTGAGAAGTGTCCTGAGCAAAGAAAGAATCAAAGTCTTGGGATCTCGGCACAGTCAGCAGGACATGTAGAAGTGCTTGCAAAAGGCTCTTCATAGGCTGTTTCTCAACACACTGGGCTTATTAATGTAAATGAACCGAATTTTAAAATAAAGGTTCTATGGTTACTTAAAAAAAAAATTATAATTCCAGTTCCAAAGAAAAAATATGCAAAAGGGAAATTCAACAATACGATCTTCACTGCCTTTGGGAAGAGGATCACAAGATTAAAATATGACAACTCCTGACTTTCCACTGTTAATGTTAATACATACCGATTTTTCAAAACTACTACTTTAACTCTGTGGACTAAAAAATCATTAAAAATTGAAGTGACTTCCGCCTCACAGAAATAATCTCAAGATAATGATTGGTTTCTATGAATTCAGAATAGGGGGCCCTGGCCTGGTGGCTCAGTTGATTGGAACATCATACCATATACCAAAAAATGTTGCAGGTTCCATCCCCAGTGAGGGCGCATGCCTAAGCTGAGGGTTTGATCTTCCATCAGGGAGCATACAGAAAGCAACTTATCAATGTTTCCCTCTCACATCAATGTTTCTCTTTCTCTCTCCCTCCCTCTCTACCTCCCCCTCTCTTCCCCTTCTTCTCTCCCTCTAAAATAATAAGTAATATATCTTTGGGTGAGGATTAAACAAAAGAATAGGGGGACAGTCAATAGGACCACCAGGGAATCAGAGAATGAGTCCAATAATGAGTATGTGATGGGAAAAGAAGGAGGAGAAGCATGGAAAACAAAGAACTTAAAGAGGGACGAGATAGATGAGAGGCACTATAATGGAAAAAAATCTGGTATTCAAGACTCAGATCTAATGCATCGCAGAAAGAGCAGGATGGTTCCACATTCTGCTTTCTCTCCTTTATATTGTGAAAGTGGACGAGGGCCAGTCTTTCGCAGCCAGGTTCGGAAGTGCATCATTTGGCTGCCAAATGCCCATTATGCTAATTGGATCACCAGCCTCCTCTATAACTCATCGACACAAGGATTCCAGGGCTACACATTTTCTTCTGCAGCATTAAAATTTAAGAATACCACCCATACAATAAACCATAAAATATTCACATGAGCCTGTACTCTACTTTTGTCTTAAATTGCAACCCTGGGATGATCCTTCCATAACCTACTTGAGTGATGTGAAGGAATGCCAATACTAAATAGGCTTCTCCTGCTTAAACATTTAATTTTATACTTCTAGAGAACTTGAAGCTCCTACAAATATTTACAGGTTCATTAAAATCATCTTAAGAGTTTTTTTTTTCTTTTTAAGCCTATAGATACAACTGCTCCAATCTAACAAACGCAGAAATCAAAGTATTTTTGTTAAGAATAGAAAAAGCAAGATTTAATACTGTCACATTCAGATATCAAAATGTCTACATAAAATATACATATAATTATATGTGTGTACTGAACTCTAAGAATAACCTATGAACATTATTAATTACTATAATACATTGATTCATTTTTATTTATTTTTTTCTCCATGTAACTAACAGGGTAAACATAAATAAGTAGTACAGTACTATCCTCAATGAGTGAACTGGTGCTGGATAAAAGTAACTCTCTCTTGAAATTTATAAATATCAATGATTTTTAAAATAATACTTCATGTTAAAGCTACATTAGATAACTTTCTCCAATAAAGAATTGTATATACAATACTTACCTGGCAGGGGAGATACCAGGATCACAAAGGTGGTTTTCCCAGGGCGAGGCTTATCCATTGCACTCCAGATGTGCTGACCCCTGCGATTTCCCCAAATGTGGGAAACTCGACTGCATAATTTGTGGTAGTGGGAGACTGCGTTCGCACTCTCCCCTGGCCTTTAAAAAAAAAAAAAAAAGAATTGTATATACAGCCCTGGCTGGTAGCAGGGTGGATAAGGTGCCGGCTTGTGAACCCAAAGGTCGCTGGTTCGATTCCCCAAGCAGGGCACATAATCAGGTTGCAAGCCAGGTCTCCAGCCAGATCCGTGCCCGGAGGCAGGTGAAAGGCAACCATACATTGATATTTCTCTGTTTCACTCCCTCTCTGCCTCTCTCCCTTCTTCTCTTTCTGGGAATAATAAATAAACTCTTAAAAAGAAAAGAATTGTATATACAATGGATCTTGTATTAAACATGATTATGCGTTCAGACAACAAAATCCATTCAGATTGGTTTAAGAAAGAAAAGATTCACTGAAAGTATTAGATAACTTACAGAATCTTTGGAAAGGTTAATGAAATAATTTCTAATGAACGACTCTGGTGAGGATGCTGGGCAGACCCCAGAACCATACTGTCTCCATCACAGTCAGGAAACTGGCACCACCATGTCTAAACCAAAATTCGCGTGGTCTTTGCCAATATCTGTACCAGCAAAATGAACACTCCCTGTCCTACCTTTTCCCCCAGATATATTAACATCATCTCAAATGTCATGCAGAGGTATGTCAGACTCTAAATCACATCATCTATAGTACATCCTAAAAGGAAGAGGAGGCAGGAAAAGGTGTGTTGTTGTATTTTTTTTAATTTAATTTTATTGTTGTTGTATTACATCCATCCCCTTTTTCCTCCCTTCTGTCCCCTTGGGTTGTTGTATTTTTGTTTGCTTTAGTTTTTATTCTCATTAAGATGGTAGGGTTTACATTATGGGGCACCATAAAAATATAAACTTTGTTCAAAAGATTTTGGGCAACCCCTAGTCGCAAATGTCAATTTCAGACCTCTGTCATAAAATTTAGGGTATTTTACTTAATACAATGTGCATATTTTCCCCTGTCTAGATAAATAAGTGGTCTATTGCAGCAGTCCAATATTTTTTTTTATTATTTTGAAATTTTGCTTATAATAAGTCTTAGTATTCATCCTATTTTCAATTCTTGTTACCTTCAGGTTGCTTTGAAAAGTCATCATTACACTATAGAGTTCAAAGCACAAACCTCAAACTATTACATCTATCTTCTGTTCAGTATTCAACTTAAAACATGAGTTTTATCTGGGAAGTTTGGTTAAACTCTATTCACCATCTGCCTTTCCTAGGGGACTGCCAAAACCCAATGGAATATTTCTGTATCACTTTCTCTTGCTAGATCACAGTTTGGCAAAGTTGGAGCTGTACTTCATTTGGCAAACTGTGAAATAACCTATTCTTCTTTAGGCATAGTTGAATCTCTAAAAAAAAAAAAAAAAACAGCTTAGAAAAGGGCTCAAGGAAAATGATTATGTTGCTGTTATTAGCTCAGATCTGTTCATTTTTTTAAATAAGATTTTATTTATTTATCTTTAGAGAGAGAAGAAGGGAAGGAGAAAGAAAGAGAGAGAAACATTGATGTGCAAGAGATACATCAATCAGTTTCCTATCACATGTCCCAGCTGGGGACCTGGCCTTCAACCCACGCATATGCTCTGATAGGGAATCAAACTCAAACTAGAGATCCTTTAATTTCACAGGCCAATACTCAATTACTGAGTCACACCAGCCAGGGCTATTAAACATTTCTGATAACCCAAAGAAGGGCTGATTTTACATGTTCCCCAAAGTCTAGCCATTTCTTATGTGGTAGATGTTGATAGTTAAAATATTCTGTGTCTGGATTCATGAGAATTTGATATGGTCCTAATTCAGAAAAAAACCGTCCTATGGAAGTGAAGGAAACAAGGATACAATGAGATGATCTTCTCCAGCATTCATGAAGTTCCATGGTATTAGGGCCCCACTTCTTTTGTACCTACCTTGTCCAGAAAAAATTTAGTAAAAACCAAGAACCATAAAAATAAAATCTGATGGTGTCCAGGAGTTGTTCATTGGAAGACATTAGAGGTAAGAAGTTTAAACATTCCTTTTCCAAAGTATTTGGTCTTAACAAATGCAGTGTTAATGTGTATTAACACTGCATTTGCCTGGTACCTTTGAAAAAGGATTGTGATGCGACTACTAAATGTTTAAAATGTTTGCATTTTTAAAGGGTCTAAAAACAAAGATATATTCACAACCTCACCTTACACCATATACAAAGATCCATATACTCGATATGGATCAAAAATCTGAATATAAGACCAAAAAACTATTTTCGAAAATATATTATTTGTTTTTAGAGAGAGGAGAAGAGAAGGAGAAAAGTGGGAGAAAAAAAATGACCAGGCCCGCAACTCAGGCCTGTGCTCTGACTGGCAACCTTCTGGTTTGCAGGACAATACACAACCCACTACTCAGTCACACTAGTCAGGGTAATGACCTAAAAACTATTAAAACAAAAAAACAAAGGGGTAAACTTTCATGACCCTGGATTTGGTAAGGGATTCTTAGACATGATACCAAAAGCACAAGCAGCAAAAGAAAAAGTAAGTTGGATTTTATCAAACTTAAAACTTTTTGCATTGGAGGAGAGTATCAGAAAAGTGAAAACACTATTTATACAATGGGAAGGAATATTTGCAAATTGTATATGTGACAGGGTTTAATACCCAGAATATATAAAGAACTCCAACTCAGGGGGAAAAAAAAAAGGCAAATAAGCCAATTAACAATGGCAAAGGACTTGAAAGACATTTCTCCAAAGAAGACATACAACGGTACATAAGCACATGAAAAGATGCTTAACATCTTTAGTCATTTGGGAAATACAAATCATGTATACAATGAGATACACTTCACACCCTTGGGCATTGCTGGTGCAGTTGCTGTGGGAAACATTTTGGCAGTTACTCAAAAAGCTTTAGGATTACCATACTACCCAGCACACCCAATCCTAGTAACCCTTTCCTAGAATTCCAGTTCTGGCAACCCTTTCTCTCTAATTTTGCCTTCCACAATATCATATAAATGTAATCACAAGAGGCAAAGAAGGGGAGCAGCTTAGACAAGAACCTAGTATAAAGGAACCATGGACATGGACAACAGGTGGGATTGACTTTGTGGGGAATGGGTGGGTGGGGAAGGGTACAGAGAGGAGCAAAAAGGGGATGGATGTAATACAACAACAATAATAAAAATAGTAAAATATATATATATATAATCACAGAATATACTGTTTTTTGTTTCTGACTTAGCCAAATGCATTTAAAGGTTATCCTTGTCTTATGTGCATCAACAGTTTGTTCTTTTCTATTGTCCATTTGTATTTTATTGTGTGGATGTATCAAATTTTCTATCCATTCGCCTGTTGAAGGACATTTATAAGAGTTATCTTTAAATTTCCCTTTTCATTACTAAAAAATTAAAATTCCACTTAATTCCTAAATGAGTGTAGTTTTTAATATTTTAATGCTTTGAAATTTGATGTTTATAATATGCAAACTTAATTTACTATTTATAAAAATGCTTGACTAACTAAAAGGTATCATTTTCTGACCTGATAGGTACCAGTTTTCTACAATGGCTACAAAATTTAAAAAGCTGAAATTTTAGGGTGCTTAAAACCTTAACTAATAGCTTCTGCATGTTATGTGCATACTTTTTCAAATAAACTATTCCATTATTAACCATTTTTAAGTATACAGTAGACTGGCATTAATTACATTCACATTGTTATGCAACTATCACCACCACTTGTTTCCAAATCTTTTCCATCACCCCATGAATAAACTCTGTAACCATTAAGTACTAATTTTCCGTACCTCATTTCCCCAGCCCCTAGCAACCACTGTTCTACTCTTTGCCTCTATGAATTTTATATATCTAATATAAATGGGATTGTGAAATGTATATTTGGCTTTTTTCCTTCTTATTGAATGCATTACAGGGACATGGATTAACAAAAGTATATGGGTTTCAGGTGCGCAATTCCACAATGCATCTTCTGAAGTATCCATTGCTATGTAACTGACATACTTCATTTAGCATAATGTCTTCAAGGCTTATCCCTATTATTTCACGCATCAGAAATTCATTCCCTTTGAAGGCCAACGTATTTTGGTTTCTTGATTAATAGTCATCCTGACAGGTGTAAATTGATATTTTATTGTGGCTTTCATTTGTAGTTCCTTGATGATTAGTGACATTAAGCATCTTTTCATACTTCTCTTGGCCATTTGCATCCCTTCTTTGGAGAAAGGTCTAGTCAGTACCTTTGTCCATTTTTTAATTGAGTTATTTGGTTTTTACTATCTAGTTGTAGCAGTTTCTCATATATTTGGTAATTAATTCCAACAGATAAATGGTGTGCAAATATTTCTCCCATTCCACAGGTTGTCTTTTTATTTGGATGACTGTTTCCTTTGCTGTGCAGAAGCTTTTTAGTCTGATATAGTCCCACTTGTCTATTTCTGCTTTTGTTGCCTGTGGTTTTGGTGTCATATCCATGAAATAACTGCCAAGATCAATGCTGTTATGGAATACATCCCATTTACAATGGCATCAAAAAGATAAAATACTTAGGAATAAACAACTAAGGAGGTGAAATATCTGTACACTGAAAACTATAAAACATTGATGAAAGAAGTTAAAGGATATACAAACAAATGGAAAGCCATCTTGTGTTCATGGACTGAAAGACATAATATTGTTAAAATGTCTATGCTACCCAATCTTTATCAAAATCCAAATGTCATCCTTTACAGAAATAGAAAAAACAATTCTAAAATTTGTATGAAACCACAAAGGATCCAGAATAGCCAAAACTATCTTGAGAAAAAAAATAACAAAGCTGGAGGCATACTTCCTGATTTCAATATATTAAAGTGACAGTAATGACAATATGGTATTGGTATGAAGACAGGCCTATAGACCAATGAAACGGAATAGAAAGCCCAGAAATAAATCCACAGACATACAGTCAAATGATTTTCAACAAGGGTGCCAGGAATACAAAATGGGGAAGAACAATCTCTTCAACAAATTGTGTTGGGGAAACTGGCTATCCACATGCAAAAGAATGATTTCGAACTCTTACCTATGCCACACACAAAAATCAATTCAAAACTGATTAAAGTCATAAATGCAAGAGCCAAAATTGTAAAATTCCTAGAAGAAAAAACATAGGTGGACAGTCTCATGACAATGGTCTTGATGATGATTTAGTGGATAAAGGCTTTATATGACAAAGTTTTGAAATTGTAAGTCTAAAGACAAAACACTGTACCAAAGGTAGTAAACATGGATTTCACAGAGGCCCAAATGAACAATTCTGAAGCTACTTCACATATATTCTAGAGTTTAACAAATAAGTAATGATACTATGGAAAATGACACCCAGATTTTTGTCTGTGGGACAAAAAAGCTACAAACAAGCAGAAAGGGGTGCTAGAATAAATCCTATGGTATGGACTGGAATTGGACATGTCAGCATGATCTAATGTATATTTTAATATATATATATATATACACATTTTAATGTATATATATTTATTATATATTATATTACATATAATATATGTGTGTATATATATACATACATATATATATATACACATACAGATGGCTATATACAAAGTAAACTTAGATACATGGGTTAGTATACAAATAAACATTTAAACATTTGCTGGTTCTATGCACTAAAAAGGCCTAGAAGCGTTGACTCTCAAGTTGTAATAAGAACAATGAAAGACCAGATTTTGGTTTCTAAATCTCATTCTAATCTCATTCTGCAATAAGAGGCTCCATGCTTCTCAAAGAAATGGCTGATTCTTGGGCTAGAGTATGGAAGAACAAGATAAACCCGGAGGATCTTACAAAGCCAGAAACTAAGTTAGTGCTGGAAAAAAAAAAAAAAAAGATATGGGTTTGTCAAAAGAACACAGGAACTAACTGTTCACAGAGTTCCTAATGGCTAGGGCTGAAATAATTTGAGCAATATAATGAACAGTGATAGTAATTAATTACAACCCAAAGAATAAAATGAATATCTAGAAGTCAATAAATATCCATCAGACTATACTGATGTAAATACACAACAGAATGAATGAAGGAAAAGAGGCAACTCTTTCTACAGAAAGAAGCATTATAAATACAGAAAGAATGAGGAAAACAGGACATCACAATTAGAATACCAAAGTAATAATTGCTGCAGGCAAGCTCTTCAAACAAAAGTTAAACTTAGTGAGTGAAACTTTAAAGAGAAACAGGGTATTCACATTGCCTCAAAGTATCTCCCATCCAATACTTATCAAATTACCGTAGTGGTTGTAACATACATTTGTTTCTTAAATATTCCGCCTTTCAGGAGATGGATCTTAAATCTTCTGGATTTGACTTAATAACTCCAGTGGGCTGGACTTAGTAGCTCAATTCCAAAGAACAGATTATAGAAAGGGAAAAATGGTAAATTTATGGTGAAGAACCTGGCAGACAGGTAATAAAATATTGATATCATACACCCTAAATCTAATCTTATCTAATCATGAGGAAAAAGACAAAACCAAACTGAAGGATGCCCTACAAAACATCTAAGAGTACTCTTCAAAGGTGTCAAGGTAATCAAAGACAGGGAAATCCGAAGATCTGTTGCAGATCAAAGGACAGTAAGCAGGCATGACAGCTACAGGCAGCGTGAGAACCTGATCTGGGAATAGAAAAGACATCTGGTAGGAATACCTGGATAACCTAAACAGTTTTTGATGAACCAATCCAAATTTCTTAGTTTTGATCACTGTACCACAGCTACATGAGATGTTAACATTAAAGACAGCTGGGAAGAGAGTGTGAAAGTCTTCTATGAAGTCTAAAATTATCAAAGTGAAGTTTTTTTCTTTTAATTTAGCTTCAGCTAAACATAGAGGTTACACTCAGAAACTTGAAATGAATGGGTCTCTCAATCCCAGATGACTGAAGCCAAAAATAAAAACAAATCAGCTGTAACTGATTATTACTATTTACCTGTAAGTTTTGAATGTCCAAGTTTCCCAAACTAAAATTTCCCAGAAGTTTGGCTGAGGAAGTTGTCTGGTTGCTCCTCTGTGAGGTGGTCCTATTTCAACACACCCTGCTACAGACTCTGGGGTAGAGGATGGTGAATCAGTCTCCAATTCAATCCCTTTCATCCCTCTCTTCCCACATAGGCTCCTGCATCATGGACATCAGTTAGCACCAGTGAGTGGTTTGACTGTCTGGGATGGCCGAGGTGAGACGAAGCAAATGGAAGTTGGTGGTAATTGGCACTTTGGAGGAAGGTAAATAAAACATAAAGAACATAGTTATATTCAGCCCAGTACTTTCTCTTTATCTAAAATGCATGTAGCAGTGAAATAAGCATCTATCTTTAGGACAATGCAGAGAAAATTCTCTGGCTTACAGTCACTTTATTCCCTGAACTGACAATTGTTCCTAACTGATTAGATGTAGTCAGCCAATCTTTTTGACAACATCCAGCCCAGGAACTCCACTCTGTCACCTCTACAGCTTCTTGAAGGAAAAAAAAGGGGACTGAAGGTGGGCAGGGAATTTTGAACTTCAAATATTTTGAAAAGTCTAATGAGGTCATTAATTTACCTGTAATGAAGTCATCCAGAATAACAATTTATTTGCTTCAGCTGGAATTATGCCAGCTAAGCATGAACAAAGGCGTTGCTTGCCCATAAAATTCGTTTAATTTTAGAAAGCAGGAAGGTAAATATCAAATGACTTTTGTTAGGGGGCAAAGACCTTTCAAAACATGGGGTTCACAGGGTGACAATGTCTTGGAACCAGTGTGCTATTTACACATAAGATATACCCTGCCCTCAGCGCTTGGCTCTGAAGGCCACCCCACCATCAGAATCCTCAGTCTTGCAGTACTTCTTCTGACCCTGGAGTACCTTCTGTGGAATAAATTACTAGTGCTTGGTAATTTAATGCCATTTTGATTGCCTCATGTATACTCAAGAAAGCTGTGCAGTTCATCATATGCACATGATTCAGAGTTGAATATAGTGTCTATTTTTATATCTTCAGGAACACAGTTCTTTACTGAAAGTAGGTTTTACGAAAAAGATAAATGTAACTTAAATTCTATCGCTGTTTAGTTGAGGGCTGTCTGGACCCACACGAGAATTTCAGCTCATAGTAACAAAAACTTACATGGCTGTGATATTTAATGATGTATGTCAGGGGTGTCAAACTCATTTTCATCGGGGGCCACATCAGCCTCACAGCTGCCTTCAAAGGGCTGAATGTAATTCTAGGACTGAATAAATGTATAAATGTAACTCCTTAACAGTTAAGTGAGCCAGGTAGAAACAAGGTGCTGGGCCAGATAAAACAAGGTAGAGAGCCTGATTTGGCCTGAGAGCCTTGTGTTTGCCACCTGTGATACAGGTGGACTCAAGAAAGTGGTCCAAGCACTGAAAACATTGACTTTTAGAAATGTTTGATGCCAAGAAGGATGATAACTTATAATACAACACTTTATTTTTTAGGATACTCTGAAATGCTTTATATTTTTAAATGTTTAAAAATCAATACGTCTTTTTACTTTATAGCTGGTATACAAAGCACTATTTAATAGGCTAAAAAGCAATAAATGTACATCCAATTTACCTAAAAATACTAAAATTTTAACAGCAGAGAAGGTTTACTTAATCTCTCTGGACAGAAATCCATATTTATGTAATGAGTTGCTGAAGTTCATTCAAAGATTAAATTAATTTCTGTAAGTTAAAATTATATAAAACATTTTAATGAGCTTAAATTGATTTATATTCAAAAATCAGTATTTATCTCAAATATATACCTCAAATATAATACATAGTAGGAACTCAATGATTAACATTTCTTTAATCAACATTAAAAGAAAGAATAGCTTCATTAGATATAGGTATAAAAATATATGAATATTCCAAGCATCTTTACTTAATCCCATTTTATTTTCTAAAATCCTAAAATTAATATGAAAATTGAAGAGTAGAAATATAAGGAAAATAATTTGGCATAATATTTTTATAGTGTTAACCTGTATTTGCTTAAAATGATAGAAGAAAAGAATAACTGAATACATTGGAACAATCTTATATCAAAAAAAATTTATTTACATGGACAACAGGTGGGATTGACTTTGGGGGGAATGGGTGGGTGGGGAGGGGGACAGAGGGGAGCAAAAAGGGGATGGATGTAATACAACAACAATAAAATTTTTAAAAATTTATTTATTTACCTCTCTGAGGTTTTCCTGGCTTCTTTGCTCAAGTTGAATAAACATCCATGTTTTCAGCTTTTCAAAATCTTTGCTCTGTAAAACAAAGTGTGCTTACATTCAACGTACCCAACCTGTTTATAGCCTGGGGAACATTGAGTATTATGTTTAGGTAATACTGACTTTTAACTTTACACATTAATTTTATTGAAATTACTTTAAGAAATGGATTTACTTAAAACAACTGAAGCACCAAGTATGGAATGCATTGGTCATATGATAGATAGACATGTTTGATTATAACTTAGATAACAAGGCCATTAGAGAGCACATTGAGAGTTTGCAGACTTAAAAACTACCTCTCTAGTTAATGGGTAGGTAGGTATAAGTCACTCCATTAGAATGTAGTTCAATCTTATATCAACCCAGCTGAATGGAGATCACATTCACCAGATTCAAAGAACTAATACAAGAGTGTCAAAGAGTTAATTACTTTTTATTGAGGGAATTAAGTTTTAAAATTATATTACTGACTGGGGTTAGGCTATAAGCTGAAATAGAACTCTGTTGAGTTTATCTCAATACGGTATCTTTCTTCAACTTTTTATTCTAGGTCTCAGGCTAGAATGTAAAAAAGCGTGACCTCCATCCTATATCTTGATATCAATTTACTCTTCATATTCTATACCTGATGATGAGATTCTAAATATAGATCCACAGTACTCCTAGACTTATTCTCATAACTTTATTGATCTTAATAATAATAATTTATTGAGCATTTAGTATGCTCAAACTGTTGTAATTTAGCATGCATGAGGCACTATTTATTCCAAGTAATTTACATGTATTAATCCATGACAGTAATTTATATTTTTTTGGCTTCCTATATAAGGAAGAAACTCTCCTGGCTATTTAAAACACCTATAAATGATAAAGGAGTATGCTGAATTTATTCTTCAGGGTTTTAGTAGCTATTTAAAGAAAAAAAATGAATGACAGCACTACCATAGCTTACCAAATCAATATAGTAGAGATGATGCAATGTATAATCATTAAGTCAAGGAACTTCACTCTACAGTCTGCCTACTCTGGAAACTATACTACCCAGTGTGAAGCAAATTAACACTCCCATCATGGCTGGCATTGTTCTAATGGGACCTAGTAATGAGCTCATAAAAAAATGAACTTTTACCCAGTTTAACCCTATAAAATATTCAAAAGAATGACCAGAAAAATATTACCATAGATACAATTAATATATAACAATTTAATGGTACCACATTTTTTCAAAACAGAGGGAAGCAAGCGATTTGTTTTATTTAATGTCAGTATCTTCTCCAAATATGTAAAGTTATTTAACACTTTTAAGCATAATAAACTTTAATTTTCAGTTAAATTTTACTCTGTGATATAATAGCTATGAATAAGCTCAAATTATTTTTAGTATTAAGTAGACTAAAACTTCAAACTGGTGCACAAAACACATATCATTATATAAAGAGCTAATATGAGGTGTATCCCAAAAGTATCAGCCATGCAAACTGTTTTAATTAGACTGACACTGGCTGGATACTTTTGGAACAGACCTGCTATATTCATATGCACATAAAAGAATGGAGGAAAATACACCAAAATGTCAGAACTGATCATCTTTCATTTTAGTCATTTTTATTTTCTTCTTTATAACCTTTATATAACTTCCAAATTTCCTAGTTAACCTGTATTACTGCGAATTATGAAAATAACATGTTTATACTTAAAAGTGAAAATCTATTAAAAGTCTACTACCATAGTTAATGTCATATTTTAAAGTATTCTAGGTATCTACGTATATACACACATATGTGCATACATGTAGAAACATATATAATTTTACAAAAATAAGATTACACTATTCTGTTTTGTGACCTTTTTTCTTCAAAGATATACCATTTACTTCCTTCCACCTGTACATCATTTTTTTTTTAAGATTTTATTTATTATTTCCAGAGAGAGGGGAAGGGAGAGAGTCAGAGAGGGAGAGAAACATCAATGTATGGTTGCCTTTCACCTGCCTCCAACTACGGACCTGACTGGAGACCTGGCTTACAACCTGGTTATGTGCCCTGGCTGGGGAACCAGACCAGCAACCTTTGGGTTCACAGGCCGGTGCCTAATCCACTGAGCCACCAGCCAGGGCCTGTACATCATCATTTTTAATAGGTGCATCATAGCCTATTGCATGATATTTCATAACACATATTTAGTCCAGTTACCCCTAGGCACCCAGTTAGATATCACTTCCTCCAAGAAGTCTTCACTGCCTCCCCAATTCTGCACTAAGCTCCCCTCGTTTGGGATTCAATCACAGTCACATTATCAGTGCTGCATGCAACAAATGTTTACTTGGCGATCTTCTTCCCTAGACTCTAAGCTATATGAGGGCAGGGAACCAACTAAATCTAATTGTTGTTACCCCACACCTACTACAGTGCTCAGCAGAGATAGCACCAAATATATCTGTTGATATAGAAATTGTTTCCTTTCTTTAAATTATATATAGTAATATAAACAGTCTTGAACATGCAAATATGTACATTTATCCAAACATTCTCATGGGGTAAAACTTTTAAACTAGAATCACAGAGACAGAGGTATGAGCATTTTGAATTTTAACATGTAGTGTCAACTTGCCCTTCAAAATCCCTGTAGAAATTTACATTCCCATCAATAGGTAGATGAAAGTGTCCATTTTCCCATATCCTTGAAACACTATCATCACCCTTTTTAAAAAAAAAAAAAAGATATTTACTTGTTTTTACAAAGAAAGGAAGGGAGGGAGAAAGAGAGGGAGAGAAACATTGATGTGAGAGAGGAATATGGATTGGTTGCCTCTCACACATGCCCTGATCTGGGACCAAACCTGCAACCCAGGCATGTGTCCTGACTGGAAGTCAAACTGGCCACCTTTTGCTTGGCAGGACATATACCCCACAAACAGCTACATGAGTCAGAGCCATCACACCTTTTTTAAAACCTCTTCCCAAGATGATATTGTATTATTCATCACTTTATAATTAAAAATATGATTTAAAAAGATTTACACATTTTGCTAGCCTTAAAAATGGATAGCTATTAAGATGCAAAAACACTAACCAAGTTATATTTAAAATAATTGCTCATGTCCAATAACTCATTAGCTGAATGATTTTTTATGCTTAAGTAAAATAGTGTCCATTATTCTGCTTGACTCTTTTCAATGTACCTGAAGAAGTTATTTAAAAAAAAAAAAACAAAAAAACACTTTTAGAAATATAAAAGTACTTACTTGACAGAGGAAATTTACAAATTAATTAATTTTTAAAAGCTAGTGTGGAGATTAATCAGCTGAAGTAGAACATACATAGGCTAACATGCAAATTAGTATCCAGAGGAAAACTCTGTAAGGTATGGAGTCAAAAGTAAGGTGAAGTTTGCAACTTACTAAACTTACTATAGACGTGGTTATATTTTGCTCTGAAAAATAAAGTTGGAAAATGTTCTTGTCCTAGGAGAACTGCAACTCCTAAAGCTTATTATTACAGCTCACAGGATTGCCTACTAATACACCAAACTAAGTGTAAAAACAACACTCGTATTCTTCCTCTTCTCTCTGCAGAACATTTGGTTAATTTTGGACCCGGGCCATGATGTTCTAGCTAAACTTTACCTGCACAAGGAATGATGCAAATTCTAGGAGAAAACGGCCTCGCTGCGATGGCAGGTTCACCTTGGGTCCTGCCCTCGAGGAGCCCCTCGGTCTGGCTGGTTTTCAGAACAAGGGCAGCCCCCGCGAAAGAGGGGGCCGGGTGGTGACTGTTACCTGGTCATGAGCATGGCCAGTCCGCACACGTGCGCCAGGACCCCGGCCGCCCGCCGAAACCGTTCCCTCACTTCCACGGGCGGGGCGTGGAGGGGCACCCGGATTCTCTGGGTTCAATCAAGGGAGCCCCGAGCTCAACTCCCTACAAAGAAAAGGCCTCAGGGCGGGGTCCAGGGAGGGACACGCCTCTTGCCCCGCCTCTGTACTCACAGCTGCGGCTTTTCTCAAAACGAGTTCCTGCCCTGGGCCCAGCTGTGAGCTCCAGTTCTGGTTGTAGGAGGCTCCTGATTTGCGCTGCAATCCAGACCCATCGGTCACCCAGGCGGGAAGAGGACCGCGGACCACGCGCTCAGTCAATGCTCTTCACCAAGAAAACGTGTCACTCGCATCTGGGCCTCGTGGAGAAAGCAGGAAAAAGGCAGGGATAAAAAGCTCTAAGTAGAACTTCAGGGGACTGCGTGGTGAAAGCCAACAGCTCTGCTTTTCTGCTAGGAAAAATATGGCTCCAAGGGCCCTGGAAGTTTTTACGTGAGGCTGATTTGTAAGTTATTGACGTTTTGGGTGGGGAAGCAACAATAGCCCAGCTTACCTAAAATTTCCTAGGAAACAAAGTTAAGCACACTTTGGTTATTTTTAAGTACTTGCAATATCGTTAAGCAATAGCTACTCAACACCGTTTTCTTGGGTTTGTTCCACTAGAAAGGCTTCGCAAAGGAATTGTGCCAGAAATATATGGGATTTCATGGCCGTGTGAACAGGAGGGAAAAAATACAAATGTAGAAGGCTGCCTTTTTAATGTTGTCTTGGAGAGAAAAGATTAATAGTTGAAAGGTCTATGAAGAGTTAGGCTGTTTTGAAAGACCCTCAAGTGTAAAAAGCCCTAGGAAAGAAACGAAGCAGAGAAATCTACAATTTTCATTGACTGCTCGTACAGAACACTTCTTAACTTCTGATTGCCACACGTATGGAGGGTTTTTTCCCATGCCAGCAATATTCTGCAACATCAGAATTTAACTTGTTCTGACAGCATCTACTTGAAGTATATCCAAATGGAAGCTCTCCAAACCCCCATGCTATTGGGGTTTTATGGAAACTTCTTCAAATAGGCATGATCAATTATTAACTCCATTTCCAGCCCCTCCCTGCTCTCTGGAGAAGTGGTGGACAGGCCTAAAGATTCCACGCTTCTAATATTGGTTTCGTCTTTCTGGTGACAGGAGCCATCTAGGACTCCACTCAGAGTCACCTCAGTAGAACAGAAGATACTTTCAAGTGCTCTTATCCTTTAGGAATTTATAAGGATTTGAGGAACCCTGTGTAAGGAACATAAGGGCAGAGGCCATATATTTTTTCTTATTATCTCACACACATACTCTAGCCTATACCATATATGATGCATCTGACACACTAAACATTACATTGCTTTAAATATTAAAGCATTAAATATTTAATTTGTAGTTTTATGTTGTACCAGATTAGTATCTAAACATGTTAGAATCAGTATGTTTTATCAGGCAAGATTATCTGAGTTTTCCCTCATGGTCTTACCTGTGGAAATCCATAGATCAGTCAACTAATATTTGACAAAGGAGCAAAGTTTTCACCTACTTATATTCCCTGGTAAAAATATAAATTTTTACTCTCTTCTTTTGCCATAACAGTAATGTAAGCTGTTTAGAGCATACAATGTTGTTAAGTGTGTATAAAATACATGGCTCCTCAAAGTGCTTTATATTTTATTAACTCTCTACAAGAACTTTGATTATTAGAATTTGTGGAAATTGTGTGACAGATATTTTGCAAGCACTCTAACCTTTAGAAATGTTTAACATAGAAATTCCTTTTATGCACTATGGCCTTTATTAATTGATTTTCACTTCAGTATTCTACAAGCCAATATTCTATATTCTTTGTGCTATTGGCATCTTTAAGGTGAAATCAATCCATGTGATTGTTTTCCCAAAGCAACTGTGAAGTTTCATTCCACCTAAAAATAAATGTTAAGACTCAGTGATATATTTGAGGCAATTCAAGGCCTCTCCACAAAACCGTATTATTTTTATTGCATTTAAAGAACATGAAGATTGAAGTTATCAGGTTTTTGGGGTTTTTTTGTGTGTTTGTTTGTTTGTTTTTTCATGAAATAGTATGCAGCGCCCAAGGACACCATAGGGATTTAGTATTTTAGAAGGAACTTTCTGATGCCCAGTTTCCTCAACTGTAAATGAGAGAATTAAATTCTCTAAACTTCTTTCCAGCACTATAATTTTATTATTTTTTAATGTTATATATTATACAGAATGCCCAGAACAACCAACAGTAACATTTTCTAAAGATCATAAATATTATAGAAAAGAATCCATGAATAATATATTACGTAACAGTTTTTATCATACAGCCATATCCATTTTGAAAAAATGAATTGTGTAATTTCACTAACCCTCCAGTTTTGTAGTTTTATCAGTAATTATCATTACCTAGAAAAATGGAAAACCTGATAAATACATTTTTTTATTTATTTTTTTAAATTTTATTGTTGTTGTATTACATCCATCCCTTTTTTGCTCCCCTCTGTCCCCCTCCCCACCCACCCTTTCCCCCCAAAGTCAATCCCACCTGTTGTCCATGTCCATGGTTCCTTTATACTAGGTTCTTGTCTAAGCTGCTCCCCTTCTTTGCCTCTGCCTCTCCCCTCCCCCCAACCCCTTTCCCCCTGACCACTGCAGACCTATTCCTTGTATTCATACACTTGGTTCTGTTTTGCTTGTTGTTAATTTTGCTCATTATTGTCCCATAATGGGTGAGAACATATATTTTTAAAACCTCCTATTGGTATTTTCTTTTTATATGGAAGCTCATCTAAAATGGTAAATCCATGAAGCCACTGTTGCTTGTATGATTCAATCTAATTTTGTTTTAAAGAACCATGTACACAATCAAGATTATTTTTTAACTTGGGGAAGAGCACAGTGATGAGTACAAGGATATCCAAATCTCTTAAGATTTGAACTTGAGATAGAAAGTGACCATGAAGCTCTAAATATACACTGGCTTTCTTGTGCAAAATTATCTCTAATTAATCAGCCCCCCCCCCCCCACTCCCCACCCCGGATTCTATAATAGACTTTCTTTCTGAGGCTGTTTCCTGCCTCAATGACTGGCACCACTTTGTCCACTTGTCCAAGACAGATCTGAGAATCATTCTTGACTCCTCCCCTACTCTGCTCTCAAATTCATTCTTCTGAGCTACCAGAATGATTTTTATAACATGCAAATTTTTGCATATTGCTAAATATAAAAAAAGAAAAAAGAGGAAAAAACCTTAAGTATTAAATCCTTAAACTCCTAAACTCCTGCTAAAAACCCTTAAATGGTTCCCCATTGCTATAAGAATAAACTAACTTCCTCAGGAGATTTTAAGGGCTCTTCTAGCTGGCCTCCCTTCCCCGACTTTCTTCTATAGCCCTGCCTCCTTTTACCCTCCCCACCTCTCCAGTCACATGCCTCCTTCCCAACAACACTTACTAAATTACTCTGGTTTCTCCTAGATGCAGGACTTTCTTTTTTATTATGAGGCCTGGAATGCTTTTTGGCCCTTCCCTGGAGGGCTCTTCCTGTTCCATCAGGCCCCTGATTAGATTATTTCCTCCAGGTAGTTTCCCAGATTCCCCTCCCACAGGCTCTCGTGTAACACCACACTGTAAACTCTACACAGCCCTTGCCACAGTATTGTAATTGCCCACTTCCCCCATTTCACCACTAGGCTAAACTATTCACCTGTGCCCAAGAGGAAACTGCAGGGGAAAGACTGAGCTTCTAGTCAGAAACCAGATTTCCCAACCTAGTTCCTGCATTTATAAATTATGAGCACTTCAGCAAGTTACTAGCTTCTCCAGGTCTCATTTTTCTCATTGTTGAGTTTTAAGAGTTTTGGTATATTTTGCCTAACAGTCCTTTATCAAATATATCTTCTGAAAATATCTTTTCCCTGTCTGTGGCTTATCTTCAAAGTCTCTTGGTATTGTCTTTCACAGAGCAAAAATTTCTAACTTTAAGAAACTCGGCTCTTCTTTTCATGGATTATGTCTTTGGTGTTCAATCTAAAAAGGCAGACCTGAGAATCTAGGTTTTCTCCTAGTTATCTTCTAAGAGTTCTACATTTGCATCTATAATCTAACTTTGAGTTAATCTTTGTGAAGGGTGTAAGGTCTATGTCTAGATTCATTTTTCTTTCTTTCTTTTTTTTTTTTTTGCACATGGATGTCCAACTGTTTTAGCACCAATTATTGAACAGAGCATCTTTACTCCATTGTATTGTCTTTACTCCTTTGTCCGTGACTTTATTTACAGGGGTCTGGGCTCTCTATTCTGTTCCATTGATCTGTCCATCCTTTGCTAATACCATACTGTCATGATTACTGTAACTTCATAGTAAAATTTGAAATCAGATAGTATCTTAAACTTTATTAAGAATAAAATAACTTCTCCTATCTGCCTGTGCACATTAATTATCATTTTTTAAAAGATTTTATTTATTACTTTTAGAGAGGGGAAGGGAGAGAGGCAGACAGAGAGAGACAGAGAGAGACATTAATGTATGGTTGCCTTTCACCTGCCTCCAGCTATGGACCTGGCTGGAGACCTGGCTTGCAACCTGGTCATGTGCCCCGGCTGGGGAATCGAACCAGTGACCTTTGGGTTCACAGGCGGGCACCTTATCCACTGTGCCACCAGCCAGGGCTAATTATCATTTTTAAGGCATTGTTTTCCCTACAAGTCTCTATTTCTCCATGTAGCCTTCTCTCTCCATTCCCTTGTTTTGATCTTTCTCTTTTATACTGTTGGCTTTCCTTCAGGTGTCTGGTAATCCTTGACCATATGCTTATATTTTTAAGAGCTCCGAGTTAATGGGAAGTTCTGGGCTTGTTGAATATGGGATTCAATGACAGGTGACTTGGCAGGGAAATTTTGTGGATAACTTTAGATATATTAATTTAGAAGTTACCAATGCCTGGAGGTAGGAGGTAATAGGGAGCTACTGGTTAAAGGGTCCGGAGTTCCAATTCGGGGTGATGACAGACCTCTGGAGGTGGATGGTGGTGAGGGTTGCACAACAATGTGCATGTACTTAAATCCCTGAATTGTACATTTAACTTGGTTTAAATGGCATGTCTCTTGTATATATTTCACCACAATTTTTAAAACTAGCAACTTAAGCATATAAATAGAGGTACAGAGGAAAATACAAAACAAAAACAAAAAACAAAAAACAAAACCAACAACCCTAAGATCCGGAAGTATTTTCTTCTGAATATGGGAACACTATGGTGAGAGGAAAGCTATTTTGAAGCAAGTGTTGTAAGATTATTTATCTCTTAAAGTTATGTGTCTATAAAATTTTGATAATACTACAAAAAAATAGCAACCATAATAAACTGAAGTTCCTCAATTTTATAGATACACAGAAGTCACGCAGAAGGTAGGGCCCTTGGCCAAAGTAACCCAAAAGACAAAGTGGCAGATTAAAGAGCTGAACCAGCAACTCCTAAATCAAATTTCAGTATCAACACATTGCACCCTCTAGTAGCATCTTCCTGGATAACCTAAAATAAACTTCTGGGAGTCCTGCCTTAAGCCTTCTTAAATTACTTTTTTTCATGTTTTATTAAATGTCTAATAATACTACAGATTTTTCCATTTTGCCTAACATTATTAGTTTAAAATGAACTTTCTTTTATAATCCAAACACAGTCTTGAGGTAACTTACTTTTCTTCACTATCTTCATAACTCAAACTAAACAGGATTTTTGAGTCCTGCACTTAACATTGTTCCCTAAATGGTTAGAAAACCTTTGCTATTGATGAATAAGACACTGTCCTTTATTTCTTGTGTGGAATATTTTGCAGAGCCTAAAAACAACCAGGGTGACCTTTATGCCACAAATAGCATTTCCAATTAAGCATTTTTATTTCAATTCAACTCAAGTCACAAGTTTAATATTAATTTTAATATTAATTTTTCCATTAGAAATACAGTATCACTATAAAGAACAGCTAGACTAAGCAATGATATATAATTTACCATGTTCCAGACTTTAGAATAAAACCCTATGTGGATGCTGCTTCCAACAATATTCCATTAGTTGTCAGTTGAACATATACTAATGGGCATATAGAAAATAACTTTTAAAAGAACTGTAAGGACCTGTCATAAGCATATCCTCCAACATTGACAAAGTGCCTTTTCCCAGAATAATGTGCTTGATAAATCATCAATCTTAGAAGTCTAAACAATATTTATTATACTTTTAAGATATCACCCTTTATCACAATAGTATAGATTACTATGTATAGTTTCCAATCTTACGTGACTGTCTCACCCAGTTCATGTGCTTTCTAAAAACAAGGTAGCACAGGACTACACATGTAATGAATGCTCAGTAAGCATTTGTAATAAATAATGCATCAGAGTAGGGGATCATGGAATGTTAACCCAAAACACTATTTCAGAAGAACATAAGCACCCTTATGTTTATTACAGTGTTATTTACAGTCACAAAGATATGGAAGTAGCCTAACTGTCCATCAGTAGATGAGTGGATAAAACAACTATGGGACATTTACGCAATGGGATACTACTCAGCTGTTAAAAAAGAAGAAGAAAAGTTTACCCTTTGTAACAGTATTGATGGACCTGGAGAACATTATACTAAGTGAAATGAGCCAGTCAGAGGAAAACAAATACCATATGATTTACTCACATGTGGAATTTAATGAACAAACTGAACTAACAAGGAAAACAGACAGACACATGCTGGATAGCAGGATAACGGCTGCAGCAGGATGCGGATGTAGGGAGTAGTAGGGGACAGGGAAGGTTAGGGGATCGAGGGACCAAGCCCAAAGGAGAAAGGACCCATGAACATGGATAACAGTGTGGTGATTGTGGGGGGAGTGGGGATATAAGGGGACTAAACGGTCATGGAAAAAAATACAATTAAAAATAAAACCATGAAAATAGTAATGAATATTCAAGTGTACACCATGTCACATATTTCATGTGCATTACTCACAGCAGTCCCACTAGACAGATAAGGAACAAAGAGGTCAATTAATGTGCCCAAGGTCACACAACAGGTCAGTGTTAACACCAGGATTCAAAAAAAAAGATGATTGGAGATTAAAGCTTGTGCTGTGATGAAGCCCAGAGGTAGATGTTAACTCATTTACATGTGACCACAAGGCTGGCTGCTGAAAGGGTCGGGCCTAAATTCAGATTGGCTGACTTCCCAGGGCAGCAGCTCATTGTCAGACCCATTAGTCCACGTTTTCAGTTAAAAAATGAGTTTCTGTCAGATGATGCTCTTGACAGTAATTCCTCATTCTTCATATAATGAAATTTGAAAAGAATGCACACGTAAATTGCTTCTACAAAATTGTCTCTCAGAAACATATATCTTTAGAATTACAAAAATCAGCTTTAAATTGCTCCCATTTCTTAAGTAAAACAACACAAGCTCAAAACGATGAAGAGACTAATGCAAGACTGCCACCACCAAGAAAAACCAGGGAACTGGGACCATGTCTCCAGCCTCCTAGGGCAGGGCTGCCCTCCAACCAACACTTAGTTCTTTGTGTTGAAAGAGGTATCTGCCTCCCATGCTCTATAAACCCATATTCAATATATATCTTTCTGGAACTTTCTATTTCTCCAATTACCTTCATTTGTATTTACAAATAGCCCCAGTCTCTGATTTATTCACTCCCATTACTGTCTATATCCAATCCTCACATTAGCTAGTTACCACTTGCAACTTGCTCAGTGGAAAGCTCTGGCCACTGTCACCATTGCCTCTCTTCCTAACACTGCTGAAGTTCTCTTCCAAGAGGAAAGGCCAGAGGCTGCCATGGTCTCCATCACACCCAGCATAGCAGCAGCTCTGGCAGCTCCAATGCCAAGTCCAATCTTACAGCCCACGAGTCTCTGGGCAGCATGGCATACACCCTTCCCATCAGCTGTCCAAAGGGGTCAAATGAGACATCAAAAATGGGGCAAACTTTGATCATCGAGGTTCATAGGCAGGAAGAAACCAACAGATAAATCCATTTCATTTTCTTTCCCACAATGAACTGTTTGGACAAGGTACAGTGGTTCCAAATGGCCTGTCTGGAGACATTCTGTGTGGCCAAAGTGCTAGCTATGTATTCTTTTGAAGTTTTACCCTCTCTCTGCCTCATGCTCCTTCCTCCCTCATTCTTGCTGTCCTGGGGTTGCATTCCCCAATAAAAGATTTGCATGAATGCTTTGTCTTGGCCAGTTTTCTACCCAGCTCACTCATATCATAAAAGATTAAATTTGGGAGGAATATGTCTCTTACAAATTAAAATATTCTTTCACAAACCCAGTTGGCAATTATGTGGATGAATCTTCTTTCTGAGATCTGAGTTCTAGCAAATGCGGAGAGGGGTCTTACAGTAAGGGAGACACAGAAGACAGAGAAAATAACTATAATGATCATTACAGCCCTCCACTTTTTCCTCCAATTTAAAGATCAATTTAATATCTCTGCTATCAGAAAATATTTTCTGTTTACTAATGAACCTAGAAGAGACAGTCTTCCAGTGAGGTAAAAGGATGGATTGGTATATTCTTCTAGGCTATCTGGACTATCTAGGCAATCACTTAGAGTGTGAAATCTTTGGTTTGCTCTTAAGTTCAATAATTAGGGCCAGAAACTCCCTCCCCTTTGAAAGTTAGATGTTAGCTACCCCCTCTGATTTTGCAGGAGGCAAGAGGTTTAATTTGTGGGATGAAAGTCTCAGGAAAACAGCTGGAAGACCTTAGAACTGAGAAACACCAGCCCAAATGTACTAACCATAATTTTTACTTTCTATACATTATGATGCTTGGTTACCTTGGGAACCTGGAAGACTCAGGAGCGACTGCCCCACCCAAGGGTAGCTAATTCCTAGAGATAGCAAAGAGCTTGCCCGTGAACATGCCTTTACATGCAAACAACCTGTCCAGAGCCTATCTCCAAAACCACCTCCTTTATCAAACTCTCATACCTGACACCAATATTCCTATTGTCCTAAGCCACTCCAGGGCCACGTACTGCATGCTAGGGACTGCCAGTAGAGCCCAGAGCCTGCATAAACTATTCACGTTACCCCTACCACACCTTTCTTAAAAAGACCACGCTTCCCCCTCCTCCTTCTGCCTCCTGACCCGCCCTGGTGCTCCTACAGGGGGCCCTGCCTGGAATACTGTGCCTCCTATTTTTAGAGACCTGTGAGTATAAACATTTCTTGTCTGCTTGTCTTACCATACCTGATTAAAAACAATCCCCAGTACAGTTTTCAAGACGCCTCCCGAAAAGCACCCTTCTTTAGAGACCTGACTTTCAGCTCTCCAGGGCCCCTCCTCTCAGTTCCTAAATTTTAAACACTCCAATCTCTTTGTTTTCTCAGTCCTAGGGGATAGTAGTTGCTACATGTAGAATTCTTGTTTTGCTTTTTCAGATAATGACTCTTTCTACCTAGCCAACAATTCTTTATCTTACATTTTCTCTGTCATAGTAACTATTGTGTTTTCTGCCTCTAGACAAGGCTCTGATGAATATACCATTTTATGGTTAATCCTGGCACTTGGGTTTGCATCTCGGCTTAATAATTTATCAATAGCTCATGAGATGTTGCCAAGGTAGTGGGGGGAGGTGTGGAATAAACCCAGCCAGCAAAAATTCTGGGAAATCAAAGAGATTCAGATCAACTTACAATGTGTCATTCTCAGGAAAATAATGCAAAATTTCTCATACCTTCCAATTCCTCATTTTATGCAGCAACAATATCCCAAATCGTCACCTTTTACTGGAGACATATCCAAGCATCTGTTATCAATAAAGGCCATGATATGTACCTAACCTTATGAAAATCAAGGTTTCAAGACATGCCAACATCAATCTGGGCCTTTATAACAAAATACCATAACCTGGGTGGCTTATTTCTCATAGTTCTGGAGGCTAGAAGCCTGAAATCAGGGAGTCAGCCCAGTGGGGTTCTTGAGAGAGCTTTCTCCTTGGTTGCAGACTGCTGACTCCTCTTGTATACTGACATGAAGAAAGAGAGAGAGCTGTCTGGCCTGTTCTTTAAGGGCACTAATCCCACCATGAGGACTCCAACCATATGATCTAATTACCTCCCAAAGACCACACTTCCTAATGCCATCTCATTGAGGGGTTGGGCTATAACCTGTGAATTTTGACAGGACATATTCAGTCCAAAACAACATATACAAGAGAGAATAAGATGTTGCCCCATGAGAGACTTTTCAATGACACCCTTATCTTCCTAGCACATAAAAATCACTCAGTTATACCAGCTATTATTGGGGATGATGGGTAGCGAGGATTACGCTGGAGTAGGTGAAAAAGTGCTGGGTTCTAATGTAGCTATAGCTATAGTACTTCATACTAACTTGGTGACTTTGGAAAAAAGCATGAACCTCTTTCAGTTTCTTTATCTGTAAAATGGGATTGTTAATAGTACTTATTCTACCTACCATATAGGATTACTCAATTCACTAAGTATATGTAGATCATCTATAGGCAAGATTTTGTGGTAGCTATTTCAGGATATGCAAAGGGATGTAAAACATGGTTCCAGCCCTCAAGGAGTTTGTAATCCAGAATTTTCTATACATTCAATGAATAGTTACGGAACGCTTCCTATCAGGCACTGTGCTAGGAGAGAAGAACATAGAGGTGTCTAAAATACAATTATTTCCTTCAGAGGCTTCCAATCTGATAGAGAAATTTAAAGGTGGGGCACATGTAACTAGAACAAGAAGTAGGGTGGGCAATGAAAGACTGAACCAAATCAGTGTGGCTGGAAATAGAAGACCTACACCTAGTTGAAAGGGGCAGAGAGGCTGTACAGCTGTGGTGCCATTTTAACTGACCACAAACAAACACTTGAAGGTAGAAATCAGAAAGAACAAGTGAATTTCATGATATTAGGTGAACAATGCTTAGGAATCCATGTCAGAGATTTATAATAGCAACTGAGAGTTACTGATGAGGATACAATAGTGAATAAGGCAGGTGTGGCCTCTGATTTCAAGAAGCTTTATTTAGATTAGTTGAGAATAGGAAAACATTTTAAAGTTTCAAGTAAAGGTCCACAGGCCCTGGCTGATGGCTCAGTGGATAGGTGATGGCCTGTAAACCCAAAAGTTGCTGGTTTGATTCCCAGTCAGGGCACATAACCAGGTTGCAACCAGGTCTCCAGCCAGGTCCGTAGCTGGAGGCAGGTGAAAGGCAACCATACACTGAAGCTTCTTTCCCTTTCTTCCTCCCTCCCTGCTCTTTCCTCTAAAAATAATTAATAAAATCTTTACCAAGAAAAAAATAATAATAATAATAATAAGTAAGGCTGAGAGATGCAGGAGACAGGCGACACTAAAAAGGTCTTTATAGTCATGAGTCTCTGGAGGAGGTGGCCTGCCCTGCCGCATCGTGGGGGCCACACAATCAAGCACCGAATCTGTTGAGAAGCAAAGGGAGAGAGGGAAACCATGGGCAAGAGCCTGTGTTTCGGTTTCCATGGGAAGGAAAGGTGTGGCAGGGAAGGCAGGTCTAGGATTGGCTAGTCTAAATAATTTCAGTGGGCCTTGGATATTTAGGGGCTGTCTCTAGATGTGTTGTACTTGGCCCAAGGGTGATTAGGACAGGTGGCTTCTGGGAATGCCTGATAAGGAAGGTGGTGAAGGTATGAGCTCTGGACTGTTTGGTTTGCATTTGAAAAATGCACACACAGGCGAGTTGTTGACTATGTCCAGGAATTCACTAACCCTGGAGAGGAAGCCCCTCCAGAGTTAGCAAGACCCCAGATATCAACTCATCAGAATACAGAAAATAAAATTCATGGTTGATACAATCTCCTTCAAAGTAGGGCAGTTTATTTTTGTATCCAAGCACTCACCACAATACTTTGTGCATCATAAGGACAGACTCAGTAAGTGTTGAATGATCAGTCAATATATCTTCTCTTAAACTCTTTAACTTTGTTGGATTTGGGCAACTCTAACACATCCTTGTGCATCAGCACAGTAGTCACTCTCTTAGGGAGGCCCTCTTCTGATTCTCAGACTGAGCTAGGTAGGTACCCTGTGGCAGACAGAGCAATGCACCCCCAATCCCCTCAGTGAAGGAGGGCTGACAGCAGCTGGCCTTCAGAGATTGCCTGGGAGAGAGTGTAAATAAAAGTTGAATACATAAGTGGTCCTTTTAAAAATGTAAGATACTAATAAAACCAAAACCTGAAATGTGGTTACTTTTGTGGCAAAGCCACTTTATATCATAATTAGTATTCTTTCAATTTCAAGAGACAGAAATCCAACTCAAACTTGCCTGAGAAAAAAAGGATTTATTGGTAATGTGGATGCAACTAACTGTCTTTGGGCATAGCTGGATCTGAGGGGTCAAATGATCATCAGAATTCTCTCCATCTTTGTTAGATTCTCACAGATTTCTGTGTATAATGTCATCTTTTTCTTTTTCAGAAATATACTATGATTGGGAACAAAGGCCTCAAGCAGCTTCAGCTTACCTTTTACTTACAGATTTTGACCCAGTAAGGGGAACCCACCCCACCTCCAGACTCTGTAAAATTTCACAGAGAAATGGATGGACCTTTGTATCAGTTAGAAGCCAGTCAGGAGACAGAAGCCACATTGGTTATTTAAACAGGGAAAATTTAACATAAACAATTTTTAACTAAAATAGTAGAAGATAGTTTATTTAAAGTTAACTCCCATTTTAAAAATGGGAGTTATTAAACAAAACAAAACAAAAAAGGGACTCTAATGGGCCCAGAAATAGCAGGTACAAAACAGTAGCTACTAATTTGAGATAAAGGGTGAGTGCACAATAAAGGGCTGAGGATTAAAGGGGCCCCCTCCCCCTCAAGGATACACTGAGGCCTCACCAAAAGGGCACGCACAGCTTGCACAGGAACCAGAAACCTGCCGGTGGTAAACTAACTCGCCATGGGGCATCGTCCAGGGCCAGCCCATAGAAGCAGCTTGCCAATGTGGGAGAGTGTGGACAGGCTGCTGGTCTGTGAAAGAAGCCGCCTTTCACCAGAAGGTAAGGTGGGTGCTGATGAGGAGTGCATGGCTTGAGGGAAGGCCTGGAATCCCCAGTGTGTAGCTTGGAGGTTGCTACTCTAATTAATAAGAATAATGAAGAACCAGAACCTGGGAGGGAAATACCTGCCTGCTGCTATTGCCTTGCAGGGCCACACCATTGCTCTCTACTGAAGTTTCACATTCTGCCAGCAGGAAAATGAGAAATGTTTGAGGGGCCCAGCTCCAAGATAAAAAGCAGGTTGAAGGAGGGTGGATTTAGAGCTAAGAGACAATAGTTTAGGCACCCATCTTGCTTGAAACACATGCGGCCTGCAAATGGCAGGGAGAGCAGCCCCACCCCCACACTTGGAATGGCTTTTCCATAGGAAACGGTAGATTCTTCTACCAGAATAAGGCAAAGAGTGCTAGGCAAAGAAAAATAATAAATAGTTTCTGCATGTTTTATATTGACCTTAAAATGTCTAGTTCCATTTGTGAGTGTTTGTATAGGAAAAAAAAAAAACTAAGGCTTCTTTTTAAAGACTAATAGCTGTATTTTCGTTCATTCAAAAGACATTTATAAGGCACCTACTCAGAGAGGACCTCGTCCTTCCTAATCCTGAACTACTGGCTTCTTTGTGGACCCATCGGAATTAAAAGGTCTAAACATGAAGAGCCAATTGAAAAATAAAAGTTTGAGATAAGAATAGATTAAAATGTCCTATGGAATTTGCCTATGACTTTCTAGCCAAGTTTTAAAGTACTACTTAGGGTCAAATTGGAACAAGGTAGGATGGCCCAGTGGTTCAGAGCACAGATTATAGTAGGGCAAGACTACCTGCATTCAAATCATATCCACCGCAACATGGCATTGGGCAAGCAACCGGTAACTTGTGCCAAAGTTTACACAGATGCTTATGCCCAATACTAACCTTATAGGATTGTTGAGAAGATTAAGTTAGCTAACATTTCTAAAGCTCTTAGAACAGTGCCTGGCTCACATTAAGTACTATATGACTATTAGCATTTATTATGAATTGACTACTAGTTAGATATCAAGTTATGAGACTTTCCCTCCATTAACTAATTTGAAATCCCCTTATCTCCAAAATAAGAAAAAAATTTGTTTGAAAACATCTCTCTAGATGCTATATACATTTTAACATGGACAAAAAATGTGTTCTATAGATATAATTTCATTTTCACTACCTTATAACGAAGTATCCTCTTTATGAACATACACCATATATTCCATGGAGCCAAATAAAAAACAAACAAACAAAACAAAAATGTGCTTTCAGTGTTATTCTGTAGCTTACAAAAGAAAATATAAAACTTGATCACCTGTCTTTAAGTGTTGGTAAAATTGTATAAAAAGACAAAATATTTCCTGAAAATTGATTTGTATAAATATTCTGTCAAAAGATTATCTTTCATGGAGTACTTTCAGAATTTGTTTTTCCTTTTTACTTTGAAGAGGAAACTATCTCTGCAAACCTAATGTTTTTAAATGGTACTAGAACATTCCAAACAAGAAATGTACTCCATATCTGACTGAGTCAGAGCAACCCTTTCTTAATGCGGACTCTGGCACTGACTGTGAACCCCCAAAGCCTTCCTATTGTGATACTTTCTGCAATTTTGGTGATCAAATGAAGTCTGAGATAGCAAGTGTCTCAGCAAGTCCTCATCGGTGAACATCAGAATGTCAGGGAAGAGTGGTCACAGAAAGAAGGAACCACTTTATTTTCCTTTTGGTGATAGGTTTGTATTTCCTAAGCACTCTTACAAAAGTCAGACTCTTGGGACTATCTGGAGTATTCAAAACCAGAAGAAAACAAGTGGAAATAGGAGAAAACACCTCACAACATACATCCATTTGGAATTTATCCTAAATCATCATACACAGACACACACACATACACACACTTTCTTGGTTAGTTTGAGCTGCTACAACAGTATACCATAGACTTGGTGGCTCATGTAACAAACAGTTATTTCTCATTCTTTTGGAAGCTGGGAAGCCCAAGATCAGTCAAGCACCAACAGACTTGTAGCCAGTGAAAGCCTGCTTCTTGGTCTTGCATTGTGTCTTTACATGGAGGATCCTCTCTGGGGTCTCTCTTACAAGGGCACTAATCTCATTTATGAGGGCTCCACTCTCATGATCTAGTTGTCTCTTGAAGCCCCATATTCTAATGCATCACATTGGTAGTTAGGATTTCAACATATGGATTTGGGGGGACACAAATATTCAATTCATTGTACATATTCATATCCATAATACACAAACAAAATGTCCCTGAACTAGAATTACCAAGGAAGTAGTTTGATTAAAGAACTATTTCTTAGGTTAAGTAAACTGTGACATGATATAGTAACAGAATGCATGTGTGTTATAGAAATTAAATATTTTAATGCTAACGTGGTCCTGATTCCGACAAGTAAAAGTTTAAGGAATATAATACAGAATTGGCATTTTTCAATTTGCTAAATAATCACACATAAAATGGCATCAAGTTCAGAACCTTATTAATAAAAAACATTTAGTAACAGTGACATTTCATTACTAAAGGCATACTACCATAGGCACAAGCAATTAACGTGGGACAGAGATGCATCACCTTTGTGGTAATGCATAACCTTTGCGGAGGTTAGCGTGTTTCTATAGAATTGTGTTTCCTCATAGGGAAAATAGGGATAATCATATATCTACCTGTTGGCTTTGTTGAAAGACTAAATTTAACAATGTATATTTCAAAGGCCAACATGCAGAGCCCAGCATTGATAAGTGCTGATAAATGGTGCTTTCCCCTTTCTCCTGGAGGCCACACCAGGACTCAGCGATGTGAGGGCCTGCGCCACCACAGCCTTTTGAGTAAGTGAAAGGGCTTTGGAATGTGGGTCTGAAGGAATGTCAAGAAGTTAGGGCCCTGCCTCTTTTCACTGCATCTACCCCTAATCCTACTCATGCACCCTCAGAGCAGCCCTGTTTCAACAAAGCCCAACTAGGCTAACCCTGTAATTCCAGAGCACCAATAAATTCTTTAGCCTCGAGCTCTGTGTAAACCCACCATTCTTATAATGTGTGAATATGCAAAAGGGAGAATCATATGCACATGTCATTACCCTGTTACTTATGGACAGGAAGGAGGCTTACTCCCAGATTTTTAAAAAGCAAATAAATAATCCTGTGGTTTCATGAAAATGTAAAACTTTTAAAGACTAGGTTGGGAAGTGATGAAAACAAGATTCCAAAACTGAAAATTAAAAGGAAAAACAGTAAGAATAAAATAGATTTGGACCATTTTTAGACTTAGAAATTATAGTCTGCTCCTTTAGTTGTGGATTTTTTAGACTGCAGGCTTCAGTTCCTCAGTTAACATGAAGGTTAATTAATCCGAGTCTTACATGCAAGGAGGTCTTTTCTTGGGAGTACTTTGCCTCCCTGTATATAGATACATGCTTCATTATTTTACCCAGGAGGGTGGATGAGCTGGGCCTCACTAATGAAATAATAGGTATTAAAAATTCCTTCCCTGTGGGAAATACATTTGGGGTATATTAGAATCTTAAAAAAATGTTTCCAGAAAAATGCAATCTCCATTAACAATTTTATAGCATCTAATAAAATAGATGTACAGACTAGTATAATCTTTGGCTTTGGGGAAAAATATTCTTTTTAGCAGCTCCATTATATCCTAATGAATACTTTTTGGATCTTTTTGTTATTTTTCTATAACCTCTTCTGTTGATGTTAGTGGTCAAAGGCTTAGTGCTAATTAATTAACAAAGAAATTAGGGTCTCTAAAGATATTCCTTATTTCCACTTTTAATGAATTGTCATTTGTACTTCTTTTAAAGCTGTGTATTTTTATTCTTTATTACTTCAATAGTTTTTAATACAAAAGAGCCCACAGTTTTTTCTTTATTACATTCATTAAAAAATGAAGCCATGGGGGAATGGGTGGGTGGGGAGGGGGACAGAGGGGAGCAAAAAGGGGATAGATGTAATACAACAACAATAAAATTTAAAAAAAAAAGAAGCCATATGGAAATTTTACATATTTTTGTATATTAATTGTATATGTATATTTATATTGTTTTAAGTTATACATTATATGTATATATTTGTATTACATATATATATTATACTTTACACTTTGATAACACTTTGTTCAGTTATTCTTATAGAATCAATTAGAACTTTAAGGCAGACATCTATTAGCATTTTAACATGACTTTTCCCCTATAACTGACACTATAAGAATATTCAAACCAACTGCCGAATCATTTCGGAGCATACTTAGTCGATAGCAAACATTTTATTTTGGAACTAAAAGATCATTCTGTTAGTTCCCGAGCTTATAACTTCAATGTTACTTAAGACCTTACTGGAACACACAGCCACTCTTTTCTTAAGAACTTGCAGAGAAAGTTGTAGTATTTCCTGAAGAAGTACATTTAAGATTCTCACAACAAACAAGAAGGTGAATGATTGGTAAGACAACTGTATGCTTGAGCTGTAACTGCAAAATCAGCTACACACACACACACACACACACACAAATGTCATTATAAGGCTCCTTGATTCACTTAGTTTTTTAGTAAGTACTTATGAATAAATAATTGCAAAAAGTAATATGATGTTCTAGGCACTACACATCACATATCCTGGATTTATGGCAAGCAAGAAAACTATGGTTCTTGCCTTTGTGAAACTTATAGTCTAGCAGAGGAGAAAAACATAAAACATAGAATCACATAAATAAACACCTAATTAAATTTCAATGAAAGTATTGCTGATGGGTTGGTCTGAGCGTCATACCAGTGTCTGTCTGTCTGTCTGCCTGTCTCTCTCAACTAAAACATTCAGGAAATAATTTTTCATGTGTAAAAAGTAGAAATAATTTCTTCTCTGAAAACTACCTCCTGTGATATGAACCCATGCACTCATTTCCTAGATGGAAGTAATTGTATTATACTGACTCCACCTTTCACATTCAATTACATGGCATAGCTTATTGGTTTTGTTACCCAAACATGTCTTATATTCATCTACTTTTTTCCACTTCCATATCCAAAAGCATGGTGCTAGTTCTCTGGTCCTCTTGTCCATATTGTTTTAATCGATTTCCAGAATCACAAACAAAATAGGAGAATATTAAAGTAGGAAAAGGCCCTGGAGATCATTTTTCAAATGAGGAAACTGAAACTCAGAAAAGCAAATATCTCACCCAGGATTCCACAGTTCAAACTATTCACAGACATGCCATCAGTTTTCCTTTAGAGCAACCATGGAAGACACCAATGCTTTCCTGATCCCAGTGATTCCCACCCTCCTTTTCCTATTTAGAAAATCCCCCTTCCCATAATAGGGACCAAAAATGACAAGTACCTGCTTTCCTCAATATGGCCAGATTACGGCCACCAAGATGTAAAGGGAAGTCAACTGCAGGGTTTCTGAGAAAGTTTGCTTTTGACAAAAGAAGTCAAGCAGAGCCACCCCTCACCCCCAGCCACTTTCCTCCTGTCTTCGGAGCTGAGCAGCATCAGGCTGAGGACAGAAAGCCACCATCTGAGAATGGAAGACAGGAAGAAAGGAACACACTTGAAATCCCTCATCTATGAGCAACCCTGGGACCACTTCTGTAGACCTCTTATTATGAGAGATTGTTTAAAGTCTTTCCTATTGACAGCTTTATGTCACGAATTCTGCTACTTGCCACTGAGTGCACATTGAATGGACTAGTGCCTTATTTCTTCACCTTCCATCTACCCCACTAAGTTCCACAAGAGCAACTAATTGCCCTATGTTTTTCTTTGTCCATATTCCCAGTTCCTAGAATAGAGTCTGGCACAGAGTCCACCTTTAAAAACCATTTGTTGAGTAAATTAGTGCCCCCAAATTGTGATTGGCTCTCTACTTCTATAGAACAAAGTCTAAAGGATTAATCTGGCATTTAAGGCCCTTGACAATCTGGCCCCTGTTTATCTTTCCAGCCTTATCTTCCTCCACACCTTCCACAGCTTAGGAAAACTGGACTATTATCCCCTCTCCTCCCAAACACTCCCCATGCTTCACTGGCTTACAGTGTTCTTTCCACAGAATATGCTCTTATTCCTCTGCCTTGATACTGGATTTCATTGTCAAGCTCCAGCTCTTCTCCCATGGACCGTCCTCTGATGCTTTCCGGGGTGCAGATACCTTTTCTATGTTCTCTTCTCTTTTGTGCCATTTATCACTCTTCAATACGCATGATAATAGTGCACTCATCTCTATTAGATTATAAACTCTCCTTGAGGACAGGAAAGTCACCCTCCCAACAATAAATACAATGCTTTGCCCCAGAAAGTAGCTAGTAAATTTTTCTTAGTGAGTAGTGAAATAAATAACATTAAAGTGAGCCCATTTTAAAAATAACTTGGCCCCAGGAACTGGTGCCAAGGTCTGAATGAATTGCAGGAGGGGAAATAAAAGAGGGAGAAAGACTTGTTGGAAGTGTCAGAAGCAAACACGAGTGCTCTTCCTCTTGCCGATGATGGCGAAGTTCTTAATGGAAGATGAGCCCAATCAATAGAGCCAGGCAGCTGGTGTATATAATGGGATCAAGCTGAAGTGGTGGTCTTCCTCTGCAAAGTCAGGGGAGAGGGGGAAAGGCCGCTCCACAAGAATAACCGGGACCCCACGAGTCTATCTGCCTGCGTTCACAAATACGCTGCCCATCAACAAGCCACAGGAGAGCTCCAGCCAGCAGCGGGCTTGCGCCTGGACGCTGAGGAGTGACGGTGGGGCTAGTGCTGCTGCTGTATTTTGGCTCTCGCTGCTGCCACCACCGAGAAACTACCGCAGCGAGGGGTCAGACCACTCTGGAAGCCTCAGTCGGCCCGGGAACGAGATGTTAAGAGAGTGAGAGCTGGGAGGTGGGCAGGACTCACCAAGCAGCTGTAAACCCAAACAAGAAATCCAGGCAGCAAAAGGAAAGAAAGGGTGAGCTTGAGCCAAGATACCGCGCCAAGTGGAACTGGAGGAAATGTCATCATTGGTAAAGGAGGACTTGGAGAAGAAACTGTTTAAGCCACTCTCACAGAATCTGTATGAGTTTATCGAAATAGAGTTCTCGGTCCAGGACAGATATTACCTCTGTGTGTCAGGTAATATGTTCTTTCTGTTATCATTTTTAAACGTGAATAACCCCAAGGGGCTTGGGTGATAGAAGGACATGCTTTGCATTTATTTTCCTACACAATATCAGCACTTGTATCTTTTCATGATAGAACTGAACTATGCCAAGTTTAAGAATGTGGATTCCACAGAATTTTTAAGTGCTAAAATGGAAGGCAGAAAAGACTACTGTATTAAGAATATTTTGGTTAATTGTTCAGAAATGAAACTGGGTGTGTACTTTTCCTTATTTGATTATTTTATCTTTGCTTTTTTATGTAATTCACTTGCATGGCACACAGGTTTACTGTGGAAGAGCTCATTTGTAAAAATTCAACAGAGCACTCTGTATATTTCTAAATGCATTGGAAAATTGAGTCGTACAGATCCATTTTCAATTAGTCTGGACAACTAGGATTCTTTTGCATGCTAACAAAGATAAAAGATCTTAGACTTTCTTCAAAGGGCTTATTCTGGATAAAGAATGATCTTTCAAAATTTGTTTTTCTTATCGGAAGTATGCTCACAGAAATGATACTTTAATGGTAGAACTTAGTTAATGAAGATGCAACTTTGAGATCAAGAGAATGTTCTTTAAACTATTTAACTAAAATATTTTCCCTCATGGTTTTAAATTGCATGAAAATTGTCCAAAGGTAGAAATAGGCTTTTGCACTTAATTATGATTTGCCTAACCAGCAGTTTTTGTACTAAATTTAGGCAGAAATACTTGTTCAGTTATTGAATTTAATGTATAGCATTCTGGTTTTTTCTGTGCATACCTTTCAATATTTTTGAGGGGCTTAGGAGGAAAGAGCTTAGAAACTCTAAGTATTCACTGTGGACTTTCCTTTAAAAGGCACACACCACTCACCATTTTCGGAAAACAACTTACTAAAATTCCCTTCTGAGTAATTGGCTTAGAAGAGCTTTCTAAAGATATCAAGAGGGAATGCTGTAAGGGAAATAAAACATCTTATAAAAAGTGTTAAGAATTATTTAAAATTCTATCAATTCTAGTAAGTATAATATTTATTCAATAATAGAAACAGTGGTATGTAGAAATCTAAAATTTTACCTAGCATATTTTGCTATATATAAATACAAAGTGTGGGGGGTTGACATTTCAGTGAGGTAAAAAGCTTAACTGACCAAGGAAAAGAATTCAAAATATGGGAAAAAGTAAAATGAAACAATTTTAGAAACTGTACTGTATCCTCACCATCAAATTTTAAATTATTTTGACTTAAGTGTTAGAGAAGATGCTTATTCCAACATTAACATTTAATAATTTTATACCTACTGAAAGGCTACTATATAAAGCTAATTACATATTATGTAACATTAGAATACAAGTATTTTTGAAGAAAAAATTATAAAAATATAATTAGAATAATGCATATCTCTAATTTACCAAACACACCTTAATTCCTCCCTCCAACTATATAATTAAGTAAACTTGTTTTCCCTAAAAAGGAAAAGTCTCCTAGAATTAAATTTTTTGATATGGATGTGATTTCCCCCCCAATATACTTGAGTTCTGAGAAGAACACTGTGGGCTGGGATCACCTGCTATATTTTTTCATAAATGACACGTATCCCTTTTAAGTAGAATTGGAAGGGCAAGGGTTGGCATAATTAACATATGTGAAGGCAACCCCTTTAAGGTTCAGTTTTCCTTTCTGGAAAACTACCAAGTAAAGTAAGTGATCACTGTCATTAGTAAAATTCAACAATTCTGTCATCTAAGAAGCAAGGAAAATCAGACCCTCTCAGATGTGAGGAAGATAATATTGCAATATTCCAGATAAAAGTTAAGATTGTAAGTGCCATATTAGTTCACTAAGTTTCACAACTCTCCTCCATATCACGTCCATCAATTTGAAGGCACTTTCCCCAAATATAATATCAACATTTCTTTATGATCATTTCAAATACATTTAGACAGAACAGTAATTTAAGATAAAATCAATGTAAAGCTTGACAGTCCTAAATCTTTGGCCAAGCTTTATTCAGAAATTTTCCATTGATATGAATCAAACAGGTCACATCACAATTATTGAGGCAGGTAACTCCAGGCTTAGAATGTTGGTCACCTCCAGGGAGACACATAATCATGATTTCTTCTTATGTCCTACAACCCAGAAGTTCTTAATTTTTAAGAATCATAGGTTTAGAATAGTCAAATCCCATCACTCATTTTTCAAATTAAAGAAAACATGTCTCTGTAGTTTGCTAAAATTTACCGAGGGGATTTCTTGGCACCTTGTGCTCTCCCACCCCAGGGTGTGCATGGCCATTTCTCCTTGGGGTTCACTTGCCCTAGGCTAGAACATCATTATCCCTGGCAGTTAAAAGCATCTTCTTATGAAGGAGAGAGGAGCTCTTTTATGTGTGTGTAACCATGAGAGTGCAATTGAATTAAAGAAATTCTGGAAGACTTGAAATGGCATATAAAACATTAACCATTGTAAAATGGAAAGTAGCAGGGTATGGTGGAATAAACCTTGGAAAACCTGGAATCAGAAAGAACTGGGGTGACTCTGCTTGGCCTACCTGCCAGTGGAATTTGGGACAAAATATTAACCTCTATGAACTCAGTATTGACATCTCTGAAATGGAAATAGTAACACCTACATTGCTCCCCTGTTAAGTCCTAAGTAGAAAAAAAACAAACATGATAAGTTATATTCCAAATAAATAAAAGGTAGAGTTGTTTTAATATACAGAAAAATATACTTACTGTGAGAACATATGCTGAAATATGTTTGTATAAATAGTACATCCTGTAGATAAATATTTGTAACAAAAATAACATATATAGTATACATACAAAAGTACATATATTTAATATATAATAAATTATGTATTTTATAAATAATAATTATATACATATTCAGAGTGATTATTTTAGGTATTCTTATATATTTAGAAATATATTCTCATATACTTAGATATTCCATTCATAGAATTAACTCACTAGAATGGCATTTGCTAGAATTATGAAAACAATATGCATAAATTCTACACATATACTACATTTTTTAAAAAATTTATTGTTGTTGTATTACATCCATCCCCTTTCATACTACATTTTGATGCCAGAAAATGTACGACTTCTCTGTAAACCAGAGAATCTAGCAATTTTGTCAAATCATTTACAATAAAAATGCTAACAGCATTAAAAAAGAAGTTAAGAAGAAAAAGAAACAAAATGCAAGAGACTGGGAGGCTTGTGAACAACAAACATCTATTTCTCACAGTTCTAAAGGCTGAGAAGGCCAAGATCAAGGCATTGGCAGATTCCATGCCCGGTGAGGACGCATGTCCTCATCTGCAGTAGTCTTATTCCTCTGACCTTGAATGTTCGAGGAGCAAGGGAGCTCTCCGAGGTTTTTTATACGTGCCTAACGCTATTCATGAAGGACATAAAATTTCAATCTATGGTACCCAGTATACCCCAAAATTGATTTTATAAAATGGGTTTGATTTCCATTGGAAACATACCTGGGCTGCAGTTATTCTCAGGTGACAATAAAAAGCATTTCTAGAAAAAATATTATATGAAAAAACATATGAAAATTACTTTTTTTAATGAAATCAATAATAGCATTCTCAGTGACCCTAAGACATCAATACATTGATACACCTTCACTGATACATTGACACACCTTCACTGAAGCTTCTTGTCTTTGATAACACCCAATAATTTTTCCCTATTATTTAATTTCAAAGATGAAAAATACTGGGGTTGTAAAATAACAGCCATTTGTTTATTTAAAGCATTGCTATACAGCTTCCTCAGAAACTACTTCTTCCTTTCTGCCAAATTACATTTGTTCAATGGCCAATCTTCTTGCCATTTATCCTCATAAATAATAGCAATGATTTTACCATGGTGATACAGCTATTAATGACCATGTTTATTTTGAAATTAAAAGTAAAAATAAATGGTGGGCATGATTTAAAATGGTCATTTTGAAAATGCTAACTAAAACATTGAAACTTGAGTAGGTTCACTCTGAATTTCTCTGGGCCTATAGATATTACTCATTAAATAATAATTATTCAATGTCATCTCTGATGATACTGAAACCAACTCTCTAACATTTTGACTATATAAACACATTCCTGTTTTAAGACAATGTGATAAGTTTCCCCTTTCCCACTCCATTAATGTGGATATGGCCATTTAATTTTGGCTGGCAGCACAGCTGAAGTGTGGGAATTAGGGATTGGGTGCACTCCAGCCTGAGTAGACTTCTTTGACTCTTGGCTGAAGATAACCTTGGAGCCTCGTTGGCTCCAGAGGAGGCTATTTCGCCAACTTCAGGAGGCTGGACTATCTCTGTGCTGCATCATTGTACCAAAAGATTAACACGAAGCATGCTCTAATTTTCATAGTTCGGTCTTAGTGGGACAATGACCTTAATAGAAGAAAACTTGATAACTGATAGAGCCTACTTACTTAACATATCTTTCTCCATTACCTCCCTCCAATCCATCCTTTACAGAACTGCCAAAAAATAAAATAACTTCCTAGAATGTAAAGCTCCTCCTCTCCATTCACTTAAAACCCTTTGGTGACAACCCTTCTCTTGAATCCCCACACACATCGCTTTTCAGGATGACATTTAAACCCCTTCTCCTAGCATTCTAGACTTACTTGCTCCTTCCCATCCTCCTTTGTACCACCTGGTCACCTCACTCTCCAAGTCAACAGCCTGTAATGACTCAAAAGTGTCAAGCATTTCATACTTTTGTACACATGTTGTTCTAGAATTCCCTTTTACCCCTTCCTTCATTCTAACTCCTACTGCCCTTTCCAATTCAAAAGACCCCCTTCATGAAACTCTCCCTGATCCCCAGATGGATAAAGACGTCTCTTCTCTGAGTTCCTAATTACTCTGTCCTTGCTACATTCACAGTACTGTGACCATGTCATTTTTAACACAATTTTTTCTTTTTCTTTTGAAATAATTACAAACTTACTGAAGAGTTGCAACAATACTAGTACAAATAACTTTCGTCCTAAAACAGTTGAGAATAAATTGCCAACATGATGCCCCAGTGCCCACATTAAAACTTTCGTGTATAATTGCTATAGGCAAGGACATTCTACATAATCATATACAATCATCACCATCAGGAAATTAACCCTGATTCACTGCTATCAATTAATCCGCTAGTCCCATTCAAGCTTTTAAAAATTTTATGTTTCTTTCAGGGGTACTGCATAGAGTTAGAAATTCATCTAATTTACTAAATGATGAGATCATGTGTTTTCTACAAGAAGCCCCCACTCCCTGTAATCTCGGTGAGAGCAGGAGTGGTGCCTTGTGGGAATTCTTTATTTCAATACTTAGCATAAGGGCTAAGTATTGAAAAGGGAACTTGAACATTTATCAAATCAATGAATCAGAGGGTCTATAATCAATTAGCTGGTTATCATGACATGTAGAAGAGGCAGTGGACTTTGCTGCAAATTTCATTTCCATATGGTATCCTGTTATTTCTCCCCATCCCCTAAGTAGTGAGACAGGCAGAACAAAAACATTGTCCTTTTGTTCAAAGGTAGCTCCTTTGTCTGGGCAGACACAACTGCCTTTTTTGCCCACAAACAGACCATTTTTAGGGCTGGAGACACAAACATAGGCAGACACCCATCAACGTGTACGCACAATTTCATAACTCTTAAGCCATTTTTTTAACCCCTGGTTAAGATCTGCTCTAGGTCCCCTCCAGGTTATAGGTTTCAATCACTCCCTCCAACCCCAAATATACAATTCCTCCTTTTCCAAACTCTTAGAATATGTGATCTAAATCATAGCTTTTAGTTCCTTTGATTTTCCCTTTTCACCCTACCAAGCCCAGGGACTGGTAGACAGCTCCACTCAGTGTTAATGCATGGAGGAGCCCTCTGCGCACTGTCTCCTGCCTTTACTGTTCTAGGGAACAAATCAACCATCTCGCCCAGTCAGATTCAGTGCTGGGACCGCACCCTTGCTCTGCCCTACAAAGTGACTTTGCAGGATTGTCTCCAAATCTTTGAAATTCTCATCCTTTTGGTTTATAAAGCATTGCACTCTTAGGCTTGTTTCTTTTCCAACAGCCTCTTCTCAGACCACTCTGCTGGCAAGGTTGCCTTCCCTACTCTGTCTCACCTTTTTCTTCTGCCCTTTCCCCTGCACACCTGGTCTTGCAAACCTGTCCACACAGAAAAATCCCAAATCTATAACTCTCTTAAACTATAAACTTCCATCTCCTTCTCTTCTGAGATAGATCATTATTGCACCCACCAGCTCACCCCGCCTACTTTTCTATTTTGGTTTCCATCTAGTGTTATTTCTATCTAGTATTATCAATGCATCAGGTATTTGCCACTTCTATTTCCATAGCCCACATCCTATGCTTAGATTACAATAGTCTCTTAAATAAAATGAAACACTTTAACAATTACTATAAACTATTTATATGCTTTATCCTTCATCTTTACACCCTATGAGTTTCTAATGTCTATTATCTACATAAGAATACCTAGTTTAATCTCTAGAGATTAAGTAATCTACTCAAGATCACACTGTGAGAAGTGATGTTATGATTTGAATCCAGAATGTCAAATGCCATTAAATCGCACTGTCTTTTCCAGGGCCCCCCAGTTTCTCTTTCCTTCAGCGTATTCTCTGTATCACTGCTTCCAGAAAAATGCTTCTTTCACAGGACACCATTGTATTAGTCTCCTGCTCAAGGAGGAAGGAAACCTATTAACTAGTGTTACTGTCTGAGCTTTCACTGAACACCTGATGCAACTCCTTCTTCTTAGATTTGTCAACCTCCTCAGACTCGCTTCTCAAGGGGACTGAACTGAGCTCCATCATCAGTTTCATGCTCACACAGCCGCCTCCATTTCAGCACACCTGCACCTTCAGAGGACAGCTACTTCCTTTGTCAGCCCCAATTCTTAAGCCCCCACTGTCTAGGCCCATACTCCCCACCACCACCACCACCACCAGACTGCAGGCATGGGAGGTGGTTCAGACGCCACAAGTCTACAGTAGTTTCTGTCACTTTTTAGATCCAGAGTTTTTAAAAACATTTTCACAACCTTCTCAACCTAGTTAATCCGATTGCCTGCTATATCCTAGTACCAATATATACAGTTCACGCTCTCTAATTTGGCTTGGTGCATTTCACTTCTATTGTCTATTCATTTCCTCAGTGCTGTCCTTCACCTAGAAAAGCCTCTAGGGCCATCCCTGCCTTTCCAAACTGAAGGCTTCTAATTTGAAGGCTCTATCTCAAATGATACTTCTTTTATAATTCTTATCTTAACTATTCCAATCCTCTCCTTAGAACTCCTGTTGGGCATACAGTATGCTCCACATCACTTATCTATCACTATGATTTATCATAATAGAATGCTTTGTATATAGTAATCTTAACTACAAGAGCATGCCAAAGTAGCACTTTCCAGAACCAAAAGAGAGTCTTCCCTAAGGACAGAGACCAGTTTCACTCTTAGAACCAGCTTACATCTAAGTGAGAGCATCATTTTGAAAGAAAATTTGATATTTGATTCCAACTGCCAACTCTACACACCTATATGCCTTTATAATATATACTTTATGAAACTCATGTTTGTTAGTTTTGTCTCCTCAACAAAACCATAGATTTCTAGAGGACAAGGACCACATCTCATGCTTGTACCCTTTGTAGCATCTATAATAGTTCTATTGGGCAAATAACAGACGCTCAATAAATATTCCTGTATTTTATCATCAATCATTTTCAATTCAGGAATTCTAACATTAAATGAGGATTCCTCTGATGTGTTCATGTGAGACCAAAGACAATGCTTTTCAAGGCCAGGCAATTATTTCCTAATTTTGTTCATGTAAAACAAGCAATGATTTTTCCACACTTTTTAAAGACTAGTATAGAAATTTTTTGTCTCTGTGACATATTTTGAATACTTGAATTTTGGAGTCACACTAGAGAGGATTAAAACTCTCAAACAATACCAAACAGGTGGACAGTAGCTGCGATGCAAGCATTTTTACATCAAACATCTCAAAGTGACTTTAAAAGAATGCGTATTTTTATGATCACCCTTTAACACTGTGTGGCTGTGTGAGTGGAACTGTACTTTTCTGACCTCAATTATGACTTTAATTTATGACTTACATTGTCATAAATTAAAATTCCAAATTGTTCTGGTAAACATTTGGGCACTGACTATATGCTAACACTAGGCCTCTTATTTTCTGCCCTGAGTTGAGTCCTGTTACCCACTACAAAGCCCAGCGGAAAGCTCCCAGCTCAGCGTTCTATCTGACAGGCATATTGAGGCCATATGTAACCACAAACGTAGCGAGACTAAACACACTGAGCAAGTTTGGGGGCATACTTATGAAGGTTCAGTACATCAGGGTTCATAAAGGGGATGCGGATATAATGTTGGTTCAAGTTCATTATATGAAAAAAGGATATGTAAATACTGAAGAGTATGATGATGAATAATTTATCATCTTCTAGGAGTTTCTGTAAATAAAGTGTTTTTCTGTCCTACAGTGACCAAAAATGAAGAAGTAAAAATAATTATGGTGAAACACTACAGAATAGGCTTAGATGAAAAGTATGAAGTAACAAAAATGTGGTCTTTGAACGATCTGCAGATGATTGATGGAAAAGAAACAGATACCGTAAGTGTTACACTTTGTAAGGGCAACGTGGGATCAATAAGCTGGAAACCTTTATGTTCAATATCCTGCTTCATATATTCTTGGCATGTAATTAAGTATTAAGATGACATACTGTTCTTAAGTGGTGAAGTTTAATCTCCTGGGATGATGTATGGGATCTTTTTGTTGTTATTGTCCTGTTTTTATCAGTTTAAATTTGAATTTTGTCTATTAAATTTAAAAGCCTCTTTCCAAGGGCTTCTTAACAGGTTAAACACACTCTCCCCATCAATCGGACACTAAATGTGTATGTGGTGCTTCCACTGGCACTCTCTCTCCCCACCCTAACTTCCTCTGTAAGATTTGAGGATTCCTTTGCTCATTTTCTTCAAATTTTCTATCAGTTAGCCATTTGATTCTCCAGAAGGATCAATAATTCTCGGAAATCCTACAACCTTCAAATTAAAAACCAGGGAAAAGGGTGTACACTCCAACCTCTCCCCTTGACCATGTGTCAGGTGGTTTTCCCAGTCTCCTTGAGCTCTTCTACTGAGAGGCAGTTCATCCTATTTCTAAATACTTTAATACTTTATTTCTCATCTTTATAAATGTATTGAGGTGACGTTGGTTAATATGGCTGAAATGAAATAGGTTTCAGCCATATTTCATTTTTTAAAATTTCCTACTTATGTTTAACCAAAATAACCACCCATCAGGACTAGTTTTGCTGTTTGTAGCAATTCAGAACAACTCCCATCCTTCTCTCACGTAGCAGTCTTTCCAATACTTGAGGACAATTACAATGTTCCCTCAAGTTTTCTCTTTTCTAGGTTAAATGTTCCCATTTTGTCCTTTAAGTAACTTTCAGATGAGGATCACATAAGATAATATGACAGGACAATATAAATACTAAGAAGTAGTAGTAGCATCAGTGTTATTTTTTTCTAAGACATGGCTTCCACATTCTTTATACTATTTTCTCTCTTCTGGAATGCTTCTGTCTTTCCAGAAATAAATGCAATACTTCAGACTTAGGTGACTAGTGTGTATTTCCCTTGATCTGGATTCCTTATTTCTATTAAACACTTAATTGAAATCTCAGGTCTTTTGTATGTGAATTGCAGTTCATTTTGTATATGAATTGCCACATCCTCTACTTACATAGAATAAAATCTAAATAAAGGTCCTTGGTGATCTGGCTTCCTTATCACTGGTCATTCCATCTTAAACTTTGCATATCCACCCTGCTTAGCTACTGACTCCTTTTTTTTTTGTAAGATTTTACTCATTATTTTCAGACAGAAGGGCAGGAAGGGAGGAAGAACCATCAATATATGGTTGCTTTTCACCTACCTCCAGCTAAGGACCTGGCTGGAGTCCTGACTTGCAACCTGGTTATGTGCCCTGACTGGGGAATCTAACCATTGACCTTTGGGTTTGCAGGCTGGTGCCAGTCCACTGGGCCACATCAGCCAGGGCTAGCTTCTGACTCTTGAGGCTTAGAATGCCCAGTCACCTCCATCTCTCACCCCCTTTCCAGATTCCCCATTGGGCAGAGTCTTACTTGTGTCTCCCTCCCCTAAGCCCCCATTAAATTGTGGATATAAATGTATTATAGTCACGATCCCACAAACTGAAAGTATTGGCTTTTTCTGTCTCTTTTCTGAATGGAGAGCTTCTTTTAAAAAAATCCCTAGGGCCACGGTTTTTCATCTTTTACTGCAGCCTTCAACATGACATATGGGTCTATCCCAAAAGTATCAAGCCAATGTCAATATAATTAAAACATTATATGGTTCGATACTTTCAGGACAGACCTCATATATTAGGCACTCAATAAATGTTTGTGTTATTATTGGATAAAGCAGAATTTAAACTCATTTATTCTTTATCCTACTAAATGCTATATTCTTAGTCTGGCTTATTCTTCCAATTATAAAATCTTCTAATAGTATGATTTTTAAAATAATCACTGTAATGTGATGCAGATTTAATGAGCATAACATTTCAGACTTCATTCAAGTCAACAATAAAAACAATGAAGCAGGAGGGCTAAGTGTGTACCTCTAGGTTATCATTACTACCACTATTGCTACTAATAGTAGTACTGCTACCTCCTACCATCTCTAACTTAGTAAACTCTTATTGGGTACCAGGAACCACATTAAGCTTTTTCTACACGTAATTTCTCATAATCACCATAAAACCCACATGAGTTAAATTCTATTAGGAAAATGAGACTTGAAGACATTAAGTCTTTAATGTCCCTAAGGTCACATAGCTATTAAGTGGCAGGGCTAGACTCTACCCAGAAATCTATTAATTTGCCTTCTTTGGACTGCTTATTTAACAGCTCTACAAATTCATACACATTCATTCATTCACTGAGAACTTACATATATGTGAGGCTGTGTCAGGCTCTGAGGCTAATATGGAGAATTAGATACACATAAGCCCTCAATTCATCATTACTTAACTGTTTAGCCTCAATACCTAAATTTTGTCCTTAAAATCCTTACCTATATCAATGTATACTATCTTCTATTATCACCTAAGAAACCTATTTTTGAAATTTGGTACATTTAGCATGATTTATTGGTAAAAGCATATAGGATTTCATTGCTTTCTTTTCTAAGTACTCATATAGTACTTTGTTGATAATACATTTTACATAAATGTTAGGAAATACTTAGGAAGTCATTAAATATATATTACTGCATATTAATTTGCTGGAATATTACACACACAATATTTCCAAAAGAAATACATTACACAATATTTCCAAAAGAATGCCTCAGAATACAAATGTTCACATTTAAAAATTTTTGAAAAAAGTCAGCTGCATTGAATTTTATGAGACATCAGTTCCGATAAAATTCAGTCAAGTTCACCTATCTGCAGTTTCAGGAATTACCATCCCAGCTCTTCTTTTGACCATTTAAAAAATTTTGTGAAGGTCTCAAACATTAATGATGTTATAATTATTTCTACAAATTTGTCCAGTGTCTGGGAATCTTTTCAGCAAGCCTGTCAACTTAGAGTCACTAAAAGCAATCAGCTGTGCTCTATTTTCTCCTCATCTTTCTGGTCTTTAATTCCATACCAACAATGTTGATTCTTCTCTTTCTTCTTTGAATATCATTACCTTTGATAGTAAACTAGATACCAAAAAAGTTGAATATTTCTATTTTTCTCATCCTTTAGGACCTAAAATATTAAATTGTCAGAAGGAAGCCTGTAATATCCAAAGACTAGTTCTTTTGAAGATTTCTCTTCTATAGATTAAGGAAAAATATCCCAGTTGTCGCTGGAATTTCCACATCTCCTTTCTCTTTGAATTGAATCCACAAAGTCAGCAATTATATATATATTCTCAATAGCAACTTTAAAAAGGAATAGAATTGAAACTGAAGTTGATTTATAGAGCAGTCATCAAAATCTGGGGATTTGGAGACTGACATGGTACAACAGGAGAGAAAATAATGTAGCAAAAAATGGGGTTGGGTTGATTGAGATCTTTGTTCTTGTCCCAACTCTGCCCAATAACTTCACATATGACCTGGGCTTCATCTCTCCGAAAACTATTATCTCAGCTCTAAACAAGAGATGATGGAATGATGTATGAGGCACCCTCTTAGCTCTAGGATTCTATCAAGAAAGACAGAGGGTGGGGAAACAGTGAGAGGGAGGGAGTGAAAGAGGAATCCTATTTTTAAAATTCAGTGCATTCACCACCAAGGAGAAAAGAAGGAATATTTTTCCCCTCCAGAATTCTGTATGTAGGTTTATTCTCTTCATTTATCCCTATCCATCCTCTCAAATTTATTGTAGATGAATGGAAGGAAGGAAGGAAGGAAGGAAGGAAGGAAGGAAGGAAGGAAGGAAGGAAGGGAGGAAGGGAGGGAGAGAGGGAAGAAGGAAAGGGATGGACTTGTATTCTATGTGCATGCCTGCACAGGCTTCAATTATTAGGCTAAAGAAAAAAAATTAATCTTCTCCAAGTATCTCAAAAGTATGAAGGATATTTAATACATGTTAAGGACTAAGTAAATGTTTTGATGAGAAAAGTACATAGAGAATGTGATTAGTATTCAGGGATAGAATGGGTATGATGTCCTTTTACTGAGATGCTCTGCAAAAGTGTCTTTCAAGCTGCAATTATGACAGCTAGGGAAAATTTTACAAGGTGTGACTAGGAGAGCACCACACTTAAAATCACTTTGCCCTTGTACATTCTATTTTTTTTTTTTTTTAATCTTCACCTGAGGACATGGTTATTGATTTGGGCGGGGTCATTGATGTGAGAGAGGAATATTGATTGGTTGTTTCTTGCATGCTCCCCAACTGGGAACCAAACCTTCAACCCAGGCATGCGCCCTGATCAAGAATTGAACCTGCAATCTTTTGGTTTATGGGACATTGCTCCAACTAAGTGAGCCACAGCAGCCAGGGCCCTTGTACGTTCTTTTGAAAAGTGTTTTGTTTTTAAATTTTGCTAATAGTATAAAGCAAAGTGGCAGTAGCACCAACATCACAATCTTTAGAGGCAGATTTGGGAAAGGGAACTATCATTTATTAAGCTGCATATTACATAGTTTGTATGATTAATCTCATGCAAACTTCATAGCAGCTCAATCAAAAAGAAAAGAACAGGTAGGGTGAGATCACATAAATACTTTGTCCATGGTTACATCAGAGATGCAAAATTATTGTTAACTTCAAAACCCATCTTCTTTTTCTTGCCTGGTGCATGAATTTTCCTACTTAAAAAAAGAACTTGCAAATACCTCAATTGTTTGTATATACTGTAATGTTTAAACACTACGTGGCAACACATTAGTTGCACTCTTATTTGGTCTCTCTCTGCCTCCATGCCAGTTAAAGGGCAACATTCACCCCGACTTCTCCTGTTGTAGGACTACTCCAGATAAGTTCAACACACACTTGCAGAGAACCTAGTCATTGCCGTGAACACAAACATAAACCATTCAAACCCCCTGCCCTTAAGGAGAGTTAGGAATTAGGCAGATAATGGATATGAAAGCATGTCCCAAACTGAAAGCACTTTATAAATTCAAGGCATTGTTGTTACTGTTATTAGTAACAGTACCAAGGATGATTTTAACATGCAGGACTTAGATCAGGTTTGAGGTCTGCTTTTTCTCAAAACATCTACCCCAGAAGTATAACAAAGGCCTAGAGCCACCCAATATGAGGCCGTCATTAGTAGTTTTCAGTTTCAGTCCAATGACTTAATGATCCTTGTTATTAACGTCAAAGGTGATTCCTTGCTGTTAACCTGGTGATGTGTAAATGCCAAAAGCTAATTAGCCCTCCTGTATTTTCCCTTTTACCTTTGAAACAGCACAAGGACCAAGCTCTTAGTAGAGAAAAGGAGAAACCTTTTTCCTCCTCCTTTACCATCTCTACCCATCCTCTCAAATTCACTGCTCTGGGATGAGTTGATAATTGCATATTCTGACACATGTTCTATTTGTAAAATTGAAAAATGACAGATACTACAGAAATAGTCCTTATTGTTGCTCTTCTTAGAAACAATATGTTTGAAGCAGGTCACTTTTGAAAGCTCATGTGTAAGTTTTAGAAATATGTTTGGTACTAATACTTTATAATCAATAAGCACATACAAAAGAATTGAGAGAATCCAGGAAATGTAGTTACTTTCCTGACTGCAAACAAGATCATGTCTCTCTTTCTCTTCTAGGACAATCCATTTTTTGACCTGCACTTCAAGAAAGTATACTGTTTGGAAGCATATAGTTGTGCTTCTAAATATGCCTTTGCTCGAACTATAAATAAGCTGAATCACGCATATCTTAAGAAGGACTTACAGATTGTGAACTTTGATTCTACTTACATTAATGATGATTCTATTTGGTCCTCCAACAATAAGGATTGCCTAGTTCTTATGAGAATATGCTTTTATGCTTTCAATCTACTGTGCCTGTCCCTGTGTCCCCTGCCACTCTGAAGATGTATACCATTTTTTCATCAGTATTCTATGCAAATGGTTTCCTAAGTAAATATTGGTAGTGATGATTTTGTTTTTTTTCTCTTCATCAGTGACTGTTATTTATATGAAAATAAATGGATGCTTTGTGAATTGCAATAAAATGAGTTTTAATGCAATCATTCAACATTTAGGGGTTTTGCCCATGTGTTCCTTGGTAATTCTGAAGGAGTCAAATGGTTTTGCCTAAGTTGGTATTCTACTAAAGAGTAGCAACCAGTATCTCAAAAGGTCTAAATATATGAAAAGACAGATTATGTTCATGGATAGGAAGACAATATTGTCAAGATGTCAGTGTGACCCAAAGCCATCCACAGATTCATTGCAAGCCCTATCAAATTTCTAATGGCTTTTTTTCCCCCCAGAAAAAGCCAATCCTCAAATTCATTTGAATCCCAGGGAGCCCCAAATAGCTAAACAATCTTGAAAAAAAGTACAAAATTGAAGGACTCACATCTCCAGTTTCAAAACTTACTGCAAAGCTACAGTAATTACAACAGTGTGGTAATGACATAAGGATAGACATATAAAGAAATGGAATAGAACTGAGAGTTCAGAAAGAAACCCATCATTTATGGTCAACTGATTTTTGACAGGTATCAACCTTATTCAAAGGGGAAAGAATAATCTCTTTCACAATGGTTCTGGTAAAACTAGATATCCACATACAGAAGAATAGAACTGGATTCCTATCTTACCCCATAAACAAAAATCAACTAAAATGGATTAAAGACTTGAATATAAAATCTGAAACTATAAAAAAAAAAATCCTAGATCTTGCCTGCATCAATTATAACTTTGATGTTTTTAATGGTTATTTTCTATTACTCTTATTTTTCTACTTTCATTATTTGAGAAAATATCATATATCTGATAAGGGACTAACATCCAAATATATAAAGGATTTATATAAATCAATAGCAGCAAAATAAATAATCCAATTAAAAATGGGCAGAAGATCTGAAGAGTCATCTTTCCAAAGAAGATGTACAGGTGGCTAACAGGTACATGAAAAATGCTCAACATCATTAATCATCAGGAAAGTACAAATCAAAAAGCTATTACTTCACATCTGTTAAAATGACTATTACCAAAAAGACAAGAGATAACAATTTTGGCAAGGATATGGAGAAAAGAGGACCCTTGTGCACTGGCAGTGGGAATGTAAATTGGTGCAGCTAACATGGAAAACATGGAGGTTTTTTAAAAAATTAAATATGGAACTACCATATGATTAAGCAACTCCATTTTTGGGTATTTAACCAAAGAAGACAAACACACCCCCATGTTCATTGCAGCATTATTTACAACAGCCAGAGCATGGAAACATCCTAAGTTTCCATCAATGGATAAACAAAGAAATTAAAGTGTGTATAATATTCCATTTATATATATATTTATGCAACTGAATAACAGGAAAACAAACAATCCAATTACATATATATAATGAAATACTATTCAGCCATAAAAAAAGAATTAAATCTTTTCACTTGAAACAATATGGTTGGACCTTGAAGGCATTATTCTAAGGGAAATAAGTCATATAGAGAAAGATAAATATGATCTCACTTACATGAGTATTCTAAAAAACAAAAAACAAAGCTCATAGACACAAAACAGATTGGTGATTGCCAGAGAGTGAAAAAAACAAAAACAATATATATAATACTAAAATAAATAATAAAAGTGGATCAGGCACCATCCTGTGAACCCAGGGGTCGCTGGTTTGATTCCCAGCCAGGGCACATAACCAGGTTGCAGGCCAGGTCTCCAGCCAGATTCGTGGCTGGAGGCAGGTGAGGGGCAACCATACATTGATGTCTCTCTCCCACTCTGCCTCTCTCCCTTCCCCTCTCTCTGAAAATAATAAAGATTAATAATAATAATAATAATTAAAAAATGAGGCCAGCTTTCTGAGCCAGGCAAAAGGAAAGGAAATAAGGAAGAAAAATGTTTAAGTTGCGTACATTCCGAATGATTTCCTGTCTTAATTGACTTTTTTCAATGATATGGCCAAAGACCCACTCTAGATAAGAGGATTTATCCTATACCTACCTCAAAAGAATATAGTGAGAATTAAATGGTAAAAGCCAGGGCTAATGCTAGGCACATAATATGTCCTATTTAGAGCATGTTAACAGTGAGACAGGCAATAACAGCTCAAAGAGAGCACACAATAAACATTAGTCCTTAAAATTAGTAGATGTAATAGCAGTCTAAGTCTGTCACAAACTAGTGGAATATTCATCCGGTTGTTATGAATAAAAGAGTGACAATATCATGAAAGATAAAGACAGACAGAATGTATTAGTTTGCTAGGACTGCCAGTTGAGTACCCATACACTGACAAGCTTAAACAACAGAAATTAATTGTCTCACAGTTCTGGAGGCCAGGAATCCCACATTCAGGTATCAACGACATTGGTTCTGTGAGGGCCATGAGGGAAGAATGTGTTCCAGGCATCTCTCCTTGGCTTATACATGGCCGTCTCCTGGTATCTTCGCATCATCTTGCCTTTGTGTATGCACCTGTGTCCAAATCTCCTGTTTTTATGAGCACAAGAGTTATATTGAATTAGAGTCCACTCTACTGATCTTACTTTAACTTGATTACCTCTATAAAAGCCCTAAATACAAATAAGATCACATTCTGAAATAGTGAGGGTTAGGGTTTCAACATAGGAATTTTAGGGAATACAAGTCAACCTATAATACTGAAGAACAAGTTGAAGGAGGCTTAACGCAACATAACTAAATTCAATGTGGGAGCTGAATAAATCTGAGACAGTCTATAATTTAGTGATACTATACTACAGTGAATTTTTAATTTTAGAGCTCTCTGTACTATCTTTGCAATTGTGCTATAAGACTAATTTTTCAAAATAAAAAAATGTTAAATACCCACTTGAGTTGATTTGTATCATGTAGCTAAAAGATAAAGAAGGCTACCATATACATGCTACATCAAAATGTGAACAAATTAGTTAGTTGTACCTCACTCCCTGAAAGCAAGTCACTTAGCCATCAGGGTATGTTGAAAATGAAAATGCTTTCTAGTCAAAGACAAAAACAACTTATTTGTCAAAGTAGGTAGTTCAAATGCTGGGAGGCTAAAAAGTTCTCATACATCTTATGGTCTTGAACTGCCCTCTCCAACTAATGAAAACCTTTAGCTCACGTGTTTGCTTCTCAGATAAGAAGTTCAGATTGTGGTTAACAAAAGAGTTCATTTCCTATATTGGAGATGTTTTAATACAGAGACTAAAGATAGTAGATAATATCTTATTCACCTTTGAATTATACACAGGAGGCATACAAGATATGTGTATTCATTTTCTTGACATGTAATCCTAATAAAGGAAATCTGACTTTTTAAGTACTTACTGAAAACCAGATCACGTTTGCTTATTTTGTGTTTCTTCTCTCTCCCCTTTTGTGTTCTTTTCCTCCCATTCTTTTTTTTTTTCCTTTGTGCTCACAATCAAATGTCTGATGAGGTTTGCTCATTTTTTTTAATTCCTTTGCAAACCAAAATACTTTTATTTCTCTTTCCTTATATTTTTCTTTTTCTCCTCTCTTATCTTAACCACTGCAAGAAGTTTGAAATTCCTAAGACCTAACTGGCAATCACCCATACAGGCATTTAGATTGTAACACACAAGAAGACCACCCCTAAAGGAGACTAATTTCTTTATATATATAAATAAATGCAGCTAATGATTTATAGGTAAAATTTTTCATTTTGGCTACCTAGCTGATTTCTAAAATAGTGCAGGACAGTTCCCTCCCTCATACCCCTCATCTATACTCATGGAGAATACTTATGACCATTCACTCTCTAGCAATTGTCTACACTCCCTCTTAACTCCATTCTGAGCATGTCTTTCTATCATCTGGCTATTTTCACAATAATGACATATAGCAAACAACTGTAAGTCTGAGTGGTTTCAAAAACAAGTATTTGGCTCTTGCTCATGCATCTTTAGCCTGGCTAGATATAGTTGAACTAGACTGAGACTGGCTGGGCTCCAAACTTCAGGTTGAGTTCAGGTTTGCTTCATATCCCTCTCCTTTCTTGAACCAACAATTATCCAGAGCTTTTTCTTCTTATGATTAAAGACAGAAATGCAAATCTACTTGTGAGAGCACATTTCAAACTTCTGGTCACACATGAAGTCCGCTAGAACCCATTGGTCAAAGCAGGGAAGGGCAGGGAAGTATGTTCCACGTACCACAAGGCCATGTCAAAAATGTGAATGTATAAAAAGAATATAGAGGAGCAATAGAGACCAGTAATTCAATCTATCCATCTCCTCCTGTTGGTTCTCTTGCTCACCTGCTACTCTCAGGAGTCTGAGCCATCTGGTTTTGTTATCTCATCTAGACAGTAGTTGTGAGGATGGCTGGTAGCAAAGAACACATTCTGCAGATGTGGGTTCTGGTAATGTCCCTTAGGGGGAGTTATTCAGGTTATGTAGTGATATACTACCTAAAGTTTTATTTTATTTTTTTTAAGTAAAAATAAATCAAAAGGTATCTCTCATTCAAATTCATACCAAAGCATTACATGGGCTGAGAAATGGTAGCTCTCTAGGAAGATATGTCCAATGGTCATCAGTTTTCATTCTGAGGTTCTTAAAGTCATGCTGAAAGCTGGTTTATCTTTGGTTTCCTCAAGGCACATATTAGAGCCTGCCCCCATAGATATTTTATAAATACATGTGAGCTTTTATTTGGAAGGCCAGATTTATTTTTTGTAACAAGGAGACCTAAAATTTAAAGGTATTTATTTGATTGATAGTTGCTATATTTCCATTAGTAAATGATACACTTTTTTTTTTTAGTTCTTAAATAAGTAGCAAATAAATGCATGATCTTTCAGGTCCATTGAACTGTTACCCTTGAATCTGGCTAGTTGTGGGACAAGCTTGAAACTTTTATTAAGTGGAGCCAAGTCTTGAGAACTAATGAACACATTGGCCACTTGTTTCCATAACCTCAGAGAGAAGCTTACTCATGATGTGAGAGCAGCTGTTTTTCCCTTTTAGGGAAAGTCTGGGCCAGGAAATTATGAATTAACGTAATTATTTCCCAGACACTGTAAGGGTTCTTAAAAAGACAAACTTTTTTTTTTTTATCGTATGTAATATTTTTAATCATTGAATTCTCTACCAAAAAATTCTATTAAAAGAAAAAAATCACTAAGCATAAGGTGATTGCCAGGAGGTGGGGAAGAAGGAAATACAGGGTTATTGTTTAATGGGAACGGAGTTTCAGTGTTGTAAGGTGAAAAGAGTTATGGAGATAGATGGTGATGATGGTGATGGTTGCACAATATGAAGGTAACCCTGAATGTGCACTTAAAAATGTTAAAATGATAAATTTTGTTATTTGTATTTTGCAATAATAAACAAATGGGGGAAAATTTGAACCCTAGTTGAGGCACATATGGGAGGCAACCAATCAATGATTCTCTCTCACATTCATGTTCCACCCCCACTCTCTCCCGTCCTCTCTCTCTAAAATCAATAAACATGCTTTTTAATTTAAAAACTGAAAATGTTAAGAAAATGAACAATTCATTGTCCTTTCAAATTATTCTTACCACCAAATAACCAGACAAATAAAAACCATAAGCTGTCCTGATAATTAACAATGATTTGAGCACTAAGCCAAGTAAAAATACTTGTAATTTTCCATCAATGCAAATATTGACAAGCCCTATTTATATTTCACTGTCAAGAGAACAAAATAAATTGTGTAGATATCCACTGATTTCAGAAACAAATGTTTTATTTCAACCATGTTGATGGCAATTTGTTCCAGGTATACTAACTTTTTATTGATGGCTAGTCCTAATATCAAGTTTTTATACATTGTTCTAATATAACCATTCCAGGCTGGACAAGTTATTGCAGACTACTTTTATTGAATTTCTCCAGACAATGGTGCTATTTCTATTTCATGGTTTGACTCTCTCCATTTTGCTTACTGCTGACAAATATTTTGCCTGAAAGACTAAAGATTCTGTGGGAAGGTAAGTAACAAACTGTTACAGGAGAACCAAATATTATATACATAAAACAGTTATGGGGACTCATTCCACACCTCTCCTAGGAAGTCCCTGATCCTCAAAGACCTTCATTAATGTCAAAAATTAATCATCTATTCTCCCTGTCACTAAGTAATAATAGCAGAAACAACAGCTCTAACTTTGTACAGTTTAAGAGCTACTTATCAGAAAGTTACTGACTGGCTATTGTTTAAACACATTATTTAGTATATGTGAAAATATATTTTCCCACTGAAGTTTATTCATACAAATGGTGAAAATTTAATGATTCTTTGGGATAAAGGAAAAATAAAAGTTTAAAGCAGAATATTTGCCATTAGATCTGATTTTCAGCAAAAATGAGTATGGTCAAGGCTGTGTAGTCATTTATATTTATCTTGATTTGTTTATACCTCTTGGGTGCAAGTCTAGGTTTGTCAGCAGCATTGCTTCTAAATTCTTCAAATGCAGAAAGTAGAAAGTCCTATGGCCAGTGATTGACCTGAGTGTATTAAAGTTGTGCTGAGAATGGTTAAACTCTACTTCAAGCCAAACTGTGTAGAATTTTGTCCATGGTGTAGCAAATTCCCAGAAGAGATCCAGAATTAAGTAAGAGATGATCTCTACACTTATGAGAGAATCTCTCCAAATGTTAATAGGGAACTTAGCACCATACCCGTTACTGTAATATCACCCACAATATGTATCTGCATAAAAAAAGAAGCTTGGAGATGCAATGTGATTGTGCAAGCCAACGTTTGCCTTTCTTGTATCTGTACATCTTATTGTATTACTTCTCTATACTGGATGTGCATCTATTATCTAGTTAATATTTATTTTAAAATCTTTATTTAATTAATGGTGAAACAGGTAATTACCATCCTCATTTAGTGGCTCCCTAACTTCCTTCTATAAAGCTCAAAATAAATGGAAAGAATTAAACATATTTAACATTTGTTTCTAATAAAGCCTAAAACAATTTCTTCTTGTGTATAAGAGTAGAAGCTCTTCTCTCATCTTGTTACTGTTAAAAACATTTATAAAGTAAGAGTCTGAAAAGTGGAACACTGTGACATTGCTATTCCAAAAAAAGTTACTTGGTGTTCCTTGTGTTGATACTAATGGTCTGACACATCTGAGGAATTGTTCATTCTTTAGATAGGAATGTACATTAGTGAATTACAAGAAAACACCACCAAAAAATAGAAAAGAGAAAAATCAAAGTAACTGATACAATAAAAGCCCTCCGAATTAGGAATAAGGAAGAAATAAAATCATATGAACCCATATAAATCTCTCAAACATATAAAAACCTGTTTGCCCTAGTTGGTGGCACAGTGGATAAGGCACCAGCCTGTGAACCCAAAGGTCACTGGTTCGATTCCCAGCCAGGGCACATAACCAGGTTGCAAGCCAGGTCTCCAGCCAGGTCCTTAGCTGGAGGCAGGCAAAAGGCAACCATACACTGATGTCTCTCTCCCTATCTGCCTTTCTCCCTTCCCCTTTCTCTAAAAATAATAAATAAAATCTTTTTTAAAAAACAGACCTGTTGACTTCATACTCAAATTTAAATCAATTATATTTAAATTAGGGGATAGTTTGGACCACAGTACAGTGGGCTACACAAAAGCCCTCTTCTGTGAGACCTGTAGTGCTTCTCACTAAACAAAGTTCACAGAGCCGGAGCCCTGGCCACCCATTGGTGCTGCATCACGCAGAGTCCTGGAGCCAGTGATACACTCCTGTCCTTCCCTCCTCAGGGTTTTCAAGCTGAGGAAAGAGGGCTCCCCTTCATTCTCCAAAATGTATGAAATGAGTGCGGGCCACTCTGAGTGCTCTGGAATCACCAAGCCTCCCAGAGCACTCAGCGTGGCCTGCGCTCATTTCATTTCATTCATTTCATACATTTCATACATTTCATACATTCTGCTTTATCTGAGCATAGTATTGAGTGAGTTCTCTGAGGGAACAATTAACTTCAGTGATCTTGCCAATATTGTTAAATCATCAATATTCACTGCCTTTGGCCATTTGGATGAGCCTTTTCTCTTGAGCCTGCTAATAATGAAAAAATTATTTCAGGCTAGCCAAATATGAGATTGCCTTATACACAATATATGGTAATATATGAGGTCCGTCCCAAAAGTATTGAGCCAATGTCAAAATCATTAAAACCATTTACAAGACCAATATGTTTGTGACAGACCTTGTACACAGCCTTCTATGAAAGGGAAGCAGGACCTCAGGGCCTGAGTGACTATTGCACATTGTTTAAGAATATAAATCTACCCAATTTATTCTTCTAAACTAACCTGCATGTAATAATAGCTACCATTTATTGAATGCTTGCTATGAGCAATAGCCAAGGGGTTCACAAAAGATGGGGACCATTATTTTGAATTACAGAGTTTAGAAGAGTTAAATAACTTGCCCTGTGGTCACTGAACCAGTAAAGACCAGATTTGAACTCAGGTCTGCATGACCCCATTGACTGTGTACTTCCCACAATTTTATGTTGCTTCCGGAGTGTAATTTATGCCAAAGACTATGGTAACCAAAAGATATTCATTGAAACACTACTATGTACCACTATATGTCCTTGGGTTAAATAATTAATTTGTGCCTCCATTTCTAGTCTTTAAAATTAGGATAATAAAGATTCCTGCCTCATCGGGTTGTTGTGTTGTGAGGAATAAATAAATACATGAAAGGTGCTTAGAATAGTGCATAGAGCATGTAAGTGCTTTGGTATGAGTTCTGGAAACTGGGAATACATCATTAAACAAAAGAGATAAAAGTCCTTACCTTCATAAAGCTTCATTCTAGAAAAAGGGAAAGAACAAATGAATAATCCAGCAAATAAACACACAAATATGTCAGAAGGTAATGTCATAGTATGTCAGAATGTAATATGAACCATGAAGAAAACCAAAGCAAAACAGGAAGATAAATAATGCTACTTTGGGGCACTAATTCAAATAGGGCAATCATGGAAGACCTCGTTGAAGTAACACTTGAGCAAAGACTTAAAGGGATGTAGCCGTGCACCACACAGATGTTTAATAAAAAGTCATTTCAAGCTGAGGGAAAGCAAGTGCAAAGATCCAGTTCACCTAGACTTTTCAAGGAACAACAAAAAGGTCTAAGAAACTTGAGATGAGTGATCAAGGTAAGTAGCAGAAGATGAAGTCCTGGTGGGTGGGGAAAAGGCAGGTGGTGGGGAGGGGAGAAATGCTGATTGTATAAGGTCTTGTGGGTCATTGTAAGAACGTTGGTTTTTGCTCTGAAACTATGGGATGGTTTTGAGCAAAGTGTAACATGATTGGATTCATGTTTTAGAAAGCATCCCTCTGGCAGCTATGTTAAGAATAGACTGTAGGAAGGAAGGGTAGCAAAACAGATTTATAGGGGCTTATGAGAGACTCTTTGGACTGCAGTAATTCAAGGAAGACATGATATTGGCAATAACCAAAGAAAGAATATCAATGGAAATGGTGAGAAGTGGTCAGATTTTGAACATACTAAAATTCATTACTTGCAACAACTCAGAGAAATTGAATGCAATTAAGAAGAAAAAAGTAAGAAAATGTGGATGTATATTACATAGAATACATGCTATCTTTAATATTCACTGTTACAAAATATGTGCTGATCTGTGGGTGTGCAATATATATATTTTGTTAGCAATTTATGTTTTAAATAGTAAACAACTGGTCATGGGTATGTTGTGAAATCAGTCAATCTTTATGTCAGAAAAGATGCTGAGAATGAAAACCAATTTGGATGGAAGTTGCAAACAACTACACTATATGATTCATGTACATAGACAATATATATTCTCATATTAGCATGTAAATTAGATGAGATTCCTTTCAAATAGATCATGGAAATATACATTTCTAGTTATGAAGGCCCCCAAACTAGGGCTACTTGGGAAAAGGAATTAATGCTATAGTAAACTTTATTATTATTGAAATGCGAATTTACCTAATCTCTACCTCAACAGACTCTTTAATAGTTCAGGGGTTAGTTTAGGACCACATAAGGAAGTCAACCACAAGTTCAAAAAATCAATAGAATACTATTCCACAAAATTATTTAAGTCCTAGGGATTTTTATTATTTTTTATCTCAACTTAGTAGACATAATAACTTTTTACTCTGGGGACTGGCTGAGCACTGCAAGACTTCACCTTGCAAAACATATATAGAGGAAAAACAGAGGGTATTGAAAGAAATAAGACCTGTGCATAGCCAAAAAAAAAAAAAAAAAATCAATCTACTATTTAAGATGGAAAACTCCAAAAAGAATAAGCTGTAGTTCCAATAGCTTAAAATAAAGTTGAGTTGTATTATTGGAAGGGGGAGGATCAGACTCAAAAACCAAATTCATTTTTACTATGGGTTTAGCACTGTCTCCAGAACAACTTTCACAAAAGTGAGTTCTGCAATACACCATTTCTGTGATATATTTCACAAAAATAGCATTCCAGAGTAAAATAAGTTTTAAAGAAGGGAAAAAACTGCTTACTTTTGCTACCATATATCTAAAACACTATAATTTAACATGTAATAATTATGTAAGTTATTGGCATGTTTTAAATTTTTTGTATTGACTCTTCAAAATCCAGCATGTACTTTACATATGTGTAAAAATATGTATGGTTGTAAATCTATTTTTGCATGTGTTTGGTAATATTGCAATTCATATTACTTAAAAGAGCAATTCTTTAAACAAATGAATTAATGTAGGCATTTTGAAATAATGAAAAGAAAACTTTGTATTAATGTGATTTGAGAAGCTGACAGAAGGCAGTAATTAAATGGTGAATTGTCTGGATGTGAAAGGAAAAAAAAAGTACACATTGGTAGTTACAGAATAGACAGGGGGATGTTAAGAGGAAAAAAGGAAATGGAGAAGCCAAAGAACTCACCTGCATAACTGATGGACATGAACTAAGGGGAGCATTGCTAGAGGAAATGGGATACTGGGTGGAGAAGGACAAAGAAGGGAAAATTGGGACAACTGTAATAGCAAAATAAATAAATAAATATATATATATTTTAAAAAGATAGAACCAATTAAGATTTCTGGAACGATTAGGGGTGGAATGTAAGAAAATGGGAGTAGTCAAGGACTGGCCTGAGATACTAAAAAGAGGTATCATTAACTTCAAAAAGAGAACTCAGGGAGAAACAGTGTTTAGAAACCTTTTGTGTATCCTGTTATATCCTTCCAGCTTCCTCTCTTATTCTAGATGTGATAAACTCTGTGCAGGCATACTAGCTTCTCTCAAGAGTAACATAACATCACTTTGCCCCTCTTACTCCCTGCAGCCTACATAGGATACCTGCAGAAACCAGCCTGCCATGCATGTGTGCAACTATAAGCACGTGCTGACATTTTGACCAATGGTAGATGTGACTTGATGGATAAATACTTTCCTCTTCCTTCTTCAAGCCAGTACAGAATTTTTAGATCCATTTCATAAGGCTCCCCAAAAGGGACCAGAGGATCAATCAACCAATTTTCCATGGTATAGGTCCTGAATAATGCATCCTTGTATTGGCTTTTTCTTCTTCTCTATTTCATTTTCCCCAACTCCCTTATTCTATTCTCAACTCAAATTCTCAAATAAACTACCTTTGTCTTGAACTCTGCTGTCAAGGGAACCTTGGGCACCAAATCTGGCTCTAGAGAGCAAAGCTTCAGTGTGGGATTTTGAAAGTTGAGCCCATAAACTGATCACAAGACAGTAAGGAGCCCTGGCTGGTTTCCAGTGTTTGGTGTAAAAGGCAAGTGCTGATTATCCCTGGCATACAGAAGCATCGCAATTACTTAACTGCAGCAGATTGGAATGAGGTACAGATAGAAGATGATTCATGAGATTATATTGAGAATTATGGTAGCAATGATAATTATATGTTAGATTGACCTCTGTTAACTGCTTTGGAAATCTTAACAAAAGAAAATGACTGTCTCAGTCGCCCAACAATGAAATCATGGCACACTGTGAAAGCATACCTCTAGGGCAATGTGGTCACTGAGAAGACTATACTAAAAATTAGCCCCACCATACAAGGTCTGTCCTGAAAGTATCAAGTCAATGTCAATATAATTGGGAGTTAGCGAGGCCGATACTTCTGGGGCAGACCTCATAAAATCATAAGGGTGGCAGAGCTGCAAAGAAGTCTGAATGCACAGCCTTGAAACATCATCCATTGTCAAAGCCACGGTGCTCCTAGGAAAATGATATGACCACGAGATCTAGAATGTGGTTATTTGTGTGGACATGCCTTATAATCTTAAACCCCGAGGTTTTAGTCATCCTGTGCCAACCACCTCTATCCAGAAATGCTGCAAAGAATACATTTGAGGCAAGTGTCTCCTAGTATGACCTTAGTTTCCTCAATATCCACCCTTACTACCATCACTGACTTAGCCAGTAAGCAGGATCAGATCTATTAACCAAGGTTAATAGATCTCAGCACTAATGATATTTTGGGCTGGATAATTCTTTGTTGTGGAGGGTTGTCCTGTGTATTAGAGTTTGTTGAGCAGCATTCCTGTCATCTGCCCACATGCTTGTACAGTAGAACCCTCCTGGTATCAAAAATGTCTCTAGACATTACCCAGCGTCCCCTGGAGGTCAAAATCACCCCTAGTTGAGAGCCACTGAATGAGACTAACTTAAACAGAATTGCAGAACTGGCTAACATGTGCCAATGAGAACTGGGGGATTATGTGTAAGAATGCATAGTTAAAATGTTAGAACAGAGGAATCAGGTTATAAGACTGGACAGAGATGCACACTTATGACATGGGGCCATTTACCTGTGATTTTGGATTTCATGTTTTGGCAGGAATATCTGGGGTCAGATAACACAGAACTGTTATCTTCATAAAGCTTGGATATGATGATGGCCTGTGCTAAAAAAGATGTTAGAACAATTCAGAATAAACATCAGCAAAAAAAGTAAAAGCTTCAGGGAAGCAGGAATGTTAGAATGCATTTATTATGTGAAACTACGGAGATACTTTTAGAATATGTTTCCGCAAATAAACTACTGCACGTAGTTTTGTTTTGACCTCTACTTTGGGGAGAATCCAGGAGGAGAAGGGAAGGAGGAGAATTTAATCTTTGGACACATTAATTTGAGATACTTAATAGCCATCCAAAAGGAAATGCTGGGGGAAGGGGCAGTGGATACACAAATTTGGAGTCCAGGGAAGAAGTCTAGGCTTCTGAAGTGCAATTCACATCCTAACTTTGAATAGGAATGTAAACATAAAAGTTAAAAAAAAAAAAAAAAAGAGAGACAATAGTGCATGCAATTATGACATAAAGAGTTTCCACAGTTAAGTGTTTTGAAATCAAGCAAGAACGACCTACGTGGTCTTTGTAAAAATAAGATTAAATACAAGTACTACTTTTAAAAGGGAAGTTATTCAATGAAATTAAAAAGCAATTCCAAGTAACACTGACTAGAGCATATTGATAACAGCGCAAACTTGTCCCTATTTCTGCTGATTTTTCCAACAAATATCTTTAGCTAAACACCGAAAGCCACTTTTAACAGCCCTCTCAGTGAATCCCTCCCGGACAGAGTGACCTACCAACATTTACTGCCTACTCTGCATTTCATGGAACTTAGTCTCTTTTTTTTCCCTACCTCTGCCTCTGGGTTTACCTCACTAGACTAGAACGCACCCACCTATTTAATTCCCTCTCCTCAACGTGCCCTCTGCGAGCGGGAGCCTGGTCTTTGTACCTCCACTAGCTCCCAACACAATGCTTGGCATAAAGGAGGCATTTTGTCAAGCATAGATGACTGCAGACGAATCCTCCCAAAGACTGCTTTGCACAGGAGCCAAGAAATCGCTCCTTTTAATTCCCAGCACATTCATCTGTCCTGTGCCTCATTTTGGTAGTGGTTTTCTGTGTATTTGTGCGCGTATCTCGTTAAGCCCATCATCTTAAACTCCTTCAGGGTGGCATTCGTCCCCGAATCACCTCTGCACCTCCATCAACGTGCCTGCCATTGATAGAACAGTTGCCAAGACGGAGCAAAGGAATCACTTGCCTTGAAACCAGCAACACTGGTATCATCTGTGTTTCTCACACTTAACTAGGCCTAGGCATCATTTCGTTAACACTTAATATCGAATCTCTTCTTAAATAAACTGCTGAAAGTATGTGAATAAATAACTCCTCTAGAGAAAGTAACAGGCAGCACCAAATCCTCAGGTCCCAAGCCAGCCTCTGAGATACACAGGTGCTGCCACCGCCAGTTCTGCACCCGCCGCTCTAACGACAGACACCTCTCCCCGCCTCTCCCCGCCGGTCCCGCCTCTTCCCTCTCCACCCGCTCGACTTCCGGCGTGGGCGCGTGTCACGTGCCCGGAAAGGGGAAGTGGTGGCTCTAGCGCTGTTTAGAGTTCGCCGCTGGGTTGAAGGGTGCGCTCTAGCAGCGGCGGCAGTCCCGTCCCACCGCATCTGGCTTTGGAGGGCCCGCCTCGGCACAGCCGGGCTCGGTCCGGCCTTGCGGTAAGCCTGGGGCGGCGGCTGCCCAGTGGGCCGGGCGGCGGCCGACAGACGAGTGGACCGGCGGGCGCCGAGTTCCTGGGGGGCTCCTCGGTCCCCGCGCTGGCTCAGCGCGCGGGGTCCCGTACTTCTCGCCCCGCCGTCAGGCCTCCCTTTTTTTCCCGGCCTCTGGGTCAGGTGCGGAGTCCGCTCGGAGCAGCCCCCAGCTCGGTGTTCCCTGGGGGCGGAGAGGAAGCAATCCTTCCGCGTCCCTTTATGGTTCCGCCCACAGGAACCATATATTTGGGGGGCTCAAGACCCTGATCGTTTGCTCTTTGGCGTGGACCAGGACCGGGGAGGCGTGACAGTGCCTTTCCCTTTTTGTCCAAATGCACATTTTCTTCTTAATCTCTTAAGTACATTTTCCTGTGTCCGTGCACAGTTTTCCCCTCTGGGTGACAATGCTCCACGCGCGGAGATGTCTCCACGGCAGACGGGGCCCAACCCAGACGAACACTGACCCTGATCAGCTCTTTGTCACACAGTGAAGTGGTCCGGCTGAATTTAAGGAAACAAGAACCAGCACAGAGTAAGCAGAGGCAGACTGCCTCTGGAACTCAGTCAAACATGGATTCTTAACTCTGGAAAGACAGTTTTAGAGGATTTCTAGTGATGTATTACTATCATAACAGAAAAGTACCTTATACAGACTAATCACTGACTCTTAGAATGTAAATGTCATAGAGGCCCTGGTGGTCTCCTCTTCCTGAAGTTGTCTGGCACAGTCACCGCTGTCCCAGAAACAGCCCCTTGCGTTTGGTAGGCATCAGTATTTGCTAAGCGAATGAATAAGAGTCACATAGTGTCTTTTCATTATGTCTTAACTCCACGAGGTAGGGCCAGTCCTCTTTGTTTAGTTTAGTTTTTTCATTTACTATATAAGCAATTGCTTTTAATTGAAGAGGGACTGTAATATAAACTGGCTACTAAGAATCATTTATTTGACCTGTTTTTACTACTCACCTCAGGTTACCTCAAGAGGTATTTGTTGAGTACCTACTAAGAAAGAATACAAAATTATGCCAAAAGTGTTTCTTTGTCCCTCCCTTTCCCTCGCCCTTCTCTTCCTCGCTCTTTCAAGAGAGAGCTTGAGAGCCACAAACTTACCATCTCATGAGGCAATTTGCAGAAAGTGCTGGATTGGCTAGTGAGTACCCTAAGTGCTATAGCAGTTGAGAGGAACGATCGATTTGGATTAATATCTTTATTGAATTAACTTTATGGAAACCATGAAGTATAATTAGGGTTTGGCTAGATGATATTCCCTGCATGGAAAAGCACCTGAGCAAGGATTTAAATCCAAAAGGATCAACAAGGCTCGGAATGGAAGATTTGTATTTGGGAACATTGGTAAAACGTTCATCATGCAATGAAAGCTGTGTTTTATTATTACATGTTTGTTGAGGGTTTTGGGGTTGTGGAAACTTGCAAAGAAATAATCAGACACTGTACTGTTAAATATAGTTGATGTGAACCTGGTTTGTCATTTTCGTTAATTTATTAGAAGCCTACTGTGTTCTTGCCAAGTTCTAGGAATACAAAGATGAGGAAGACATCGTCTAGTCTACCAGGAGTTGCTTTCAATGGGACAGAGAATACAACTAGCTAGAAAATATGTTTGTTTGTTTTTAAAGATTTTATTCATTATTTATAGAGAGAGAGGAAGGAGGGAGGAAGAAAGGGAGAGAAACATCAATGTGTCGTTGCCTTTCAGTTGCCTCTAACTGGGGACCTGACTGGAGACCTGGCTTGCAGCCTGGGTATGTGCCCAGACTGAGAATCAAACTGGGAACCCTTGGGTTCGCAGGCAGGTGCTCCACTGAGTCACACCATCCAGGGTGTCTAGAATTTATGTTTTTAAGTTCTGTGTTAACAGAGAGGAAATATTCGAAAAATAGAAATGTGTGACTGCTTCACAGATTTTTGAGGGATGAGTTGGACTTTCCCAGGGAGAAAAGAATTACAGAAAAAGGAAATTGCATTAACAAAATGTAGATATAGAAAAGTAAACTGGCCAATACCCTATGTGGCTTGGGAATAGGGTGGAGTAGAGCTTTTAACACAGTGTGTAGGCCCTAGAACATATTAAGGAATTGGTAACAAGGATATTTAGTAATAGGCAGAGTGGAAGTTAAAATGGGTGAAGATGTACAGAGATGGAAAAGAAAGCAGTTGATGAAAATTGAACTTGATGGCTTCTATATTCCCTGCAGAGTAGATGGTAAAGTCATTTGCAGAGGGTGGAGGCTGACACTAGAGCTGGTGGTTGGAAGAGACAAATAACGATATGCCACAACACTGATGGGGAGTAGGAAGAAGCATCATCAAAGGAAGTGTTAAGGTACTGTTGGACAACATTGAAAGTATAGCTATGATTTGATTTAGGTATTTGTAATGAATGAAGTGAACAAGGGACAAGTGGCATTTTTAGTGGCATATGGTAGCCCAAGAGAAGTGGACCAAAAAAATACAGAGGACTAGGGGCTGAGATGAAATGAAAGGAGGAAGAGTTGATTTTTGTAAGAAAAGCAATTTTTTGAGTTGGAGCAAAGATAACATTGTCACAGATTCAGTAGAAGAGATATATAGATTACAAAAGTATCATTGTATTATAAAACTTTATTCCAAGTTACTTATTTAAAAGTAATAATTTCTTCATTTTTCCATAGAAATGGTGTTAGGAGTTCATTTCCTAAGCAAGCTCACATATAGGAAATACTCCATTTGCATTGGAAAATAACATATAGCACAGAATACATATATTCAAAAATAAATTGAAAAGAAAATTTTAAAAATATTTAACTTAAGCTGCTATATTTTTAAGAGATTTTAATTAAACACAAAAAATGAGATAGGGGAAACCTATTTTTTATAACTGTTCTATTGAGATAGAATTCATATACCATAAAATTCCACCCTTTTCAAGTGTATAATTCAGCATTTTTTATTTTGTTGCTACTATCTAATTCACGGATGTTTTCACCATACACAAAAGAAACTCCATACCCATTAGCAGTCACTCCCCATTTCTCTTTGACCCAGTGCCTGACAACCACAAATTATTCTGTCTCTGTGAATTTGTCTACTCTTGACATTTTATATAAATGGAATCGTAAAATACGTTATTCTTTGTACCTGGCTCCTTTCACTGATCATGTTTTCAGGACACATCAATGTTTTAGCATCTATCACTATCTTGTTCATTTTATGGCTGAATAATATCCGCTGTATAGATTATATGTCAGTTTGTTATATCAGTTTATTAGTTGATGGATATTGGCGTTGTTTCCACTTTTTGGCTATCGTAATGCTGCTATGACCATTCATGAGCAAGTTTTTGTGTGGACATAAGTTTTCAGGTCTCTTGAGTATATACCTAGGAGTGGAATTGCTGGAGTAAATGTTAACTCCATATTTAACTTTTTGAGGAATCGTCTAATTATTTTCTAAAGGGACTTACCATTTTACAATTATCACTATGAGAATTCCTTTTTCTCCACATCTTTACCAGCAGTTTGTCTTTTTCCTTTTAGCCATCCTAGGGGGTATAAAGTGGTAGGTATCTCATTGTGGTTTTGATTTGCATTTCTCTAATGTTGGTGATATAGAACATCTTTTCATGCACTTAAAATCCTTTGCTCAGTTGTTACTTAGGTTATCTGTCCTTTTATTGTAACAGAATGGTAAAAGTTCTTTATATAGAAAATTTATATTTAAAGATTGAGCATGAGTTTTTAAGTTTTTTTTTTCTTAAATCCTTTTCTATATTGTAATATTTGGTTATCACTTAACAAAGATTTTAGAGTTTGACAACACTAGTCTCTAATTTCTCTTCCAATTGTGTGGCTTTATTTTATGATGTAGGTAGGTGTATTAATGTATGAAATCATTCTTCCTGGGCTTATTAGCCATAAATAAGATAATTTTTAATCATAAACAAAACATGTAAGACAGAATGATTTTGAGAATATCTGTACTGTGAATTTTTTCAGCTGAGGAAAGATGACAGCAATCAAGCATGCATTACAGAGAGACATTTTTACACCAAATGATGAACGCCTGCTGAGTATTGTCAATGTCTGCAAAGCAGGAAAAAAGAAAAAGAACTGTTTTTTGTGTGCCACAGGTGGGTATTTAGTTAAAAAAAAAAATGTTCTTGTTTGGCATTTTTTAATTCTTTAGGGGACTTTTCCTCCTTGTTTTAAATATTCTCATAATCTCTATAATTGGAAAAATAGACTAGCAAATTCATTTTTAATTTGCTTTAAATTAAATATTGAATAGATACAAAAGAATTTCTATCATATACATATGAGGTCTGTCCAGAAGGTATGAAAAATAGAGATACAAGATATAAGAAACATTACACATAGGACAATGACACCTTAGTTCCCTTCAAAGTAAGCACCTTGAGACCTCACAGTTTTCCCAATCACCATCAGTTGCCCTGTCATATTTTCCTGAATCTCATCAACTGTCTGAAATATCTTCCCTTTCAAAGGTGATTCTAGTTTGGGAAAAGCCAGAAGTCACAGGGTCCCAAATCTGGACTGTAATGGGGCTAAGTCATGTGGGTGATCTGATGTTTTGGAAAAATCTCTGCATGAGACATGATGTATGGGTGGGTGCCCTAACATGATGAAGCTTCTATTCACCAGTTGCCCATAGCTGTGGCCTTTAGAATCATCCAGATAGTTCCTGTGGAAGAATGTTCAAGCTGAACACAAAATTTGATGCAGATTACTCAGTCATTTTGAATGCAAAGGCTGCACAGTACATATGCTCACTCAACGTCATCAACCGCCCCACTGAGTGGTACAGTGAAGTCATCCTTGTTCACACATCCACATTCCAGTCCACTCTCCTTGGCTGCCAGATTGCATTGATGTTGGGAAACTGTTCTTGTTATATTAACAATGGCTGGACTTTTCCTGGACAGACCACACACATACACACACCCCATATGAGATATTTGGGTTTTGACATACTGTTAATATTTTCAACCTGGTGGGTATGAAATAGCATTTCATTGTAGTTTTAAATTGTATTTCCTTAATTAATAATGAGATTGAGCCTCTTTTCACAAATTTATTAGCCATTTAGTTTTCCTTATGTAAGAAATTTGCCTGTTAAGGCATTTTGCTCATTTTTCTATTGTGTTGGTTGTCCTTTTACTGATTTTTGAAAATTCTTTATAAAGTCTGGATACTAATCTTTTGTTATTTGTATGCATCCCAGTTTGTGGCTTGTTCTTTCACTTTTTATATCTTTTAATGAAATTTATTATTTTAATGAAATCACATTAATTAGTCTTATTTTTTCCTGGCTCCCCTTTGTTATGTTTTACTTAGAACATCCTTTTCTGTCCTGGATAATAAAAGTATTCACCTATATTGTCTTCAGAAAGTTTTATAATTTTACCTTTCACATTTTAGTCCTTTATTTACCTATATCCATGTTTGTAGTGATGAATGTGAATGTATCTATTTCTGGGTTTTTTCTTATATCTGGTTTTTCTTTTATCTTACTTTACTACTTTATTCTTTTACCTAAATTTTAGAATCAACTTGTCAACTTTTAGATTTTGTTGAGATTTTTTATTGGAACTGTTTTGAATTTATAGTTCACTTTGGAGAGAACTTGAATTTTTAAATTGAGTGTTGGCCATGAATATGGTGCAGTTCTCCATTTATCTAGGTCCTTTTTAATGTCTCTCAGTAAGGCTTATGGTATGTCTTAAAGGCTTTCCTTATGTGTTATATTTATTCCTAGGTGTGTCTTTATTTCCAGATTTTTTTTAGACTTTTTTTTTTCAAGATTTTATTTATTATTTTCAGAGAGAGAGGAAGAGAGAAAGGCAGAGAGGGAGAGAGACATCAATGTATGGTTGCCTTTCACCTGCCTCCAGCCCTGGACCTGGCTAGACACCTGGCTTGCAACCTGGTTATGTGCCTTGGCTGGGGGGGAATTGAACCCAGCCTTTGGATTCACAGGCTGGCACCTTATCCACTGTGCCACCAGCCAGGGCTAGACTTTATTTTTTATAGCACTTTTAAGTTTACTACACATTGCAAGGGAGATGGAGATTTCCTGTATACCATATCCTTGCCCCGAAATGTACATAACCTCTTCCTTTATTTATTTATTTTTTTTACCTCTTCCTTTATTAATACCATTCACAACAGTGGTACACTTGTTACTAAGAATGAACCTACATTGACACCTCACAGTCACCCAAAATCCATAGAGTTCACTCCTCGTGGTGTACTTTCTATGGTTTTGGATAATGTATGATATATATAGCCATCATGCAGAGTATTTTTGCTGCTCTAAAAGTCCTCTGTGCATTCTGCCTATTCATCTCTCCTTCATCCCTGACAATCACTGGTCTTTCACTATCTCCATAGTGTTTCCTTTTCCAGAATGTCATATAGTGAGAATTACATGGTACGTAACCTTCTCACATTGGTTTCTTACATTTAGTAATTGACATTTAAGATTCCCTCATGTCTTTTTTGGCTTGGTAGTTCATTTCTTTTTAGTTCTGAATAATATTCCATTGTGTGGATGTACCACAGTTTACCCACCCACTTCTGAAGGGCATCTTGGTTGCTTCCAAGTTTTGGCAGTTATGAATAAAGAAAATAAGCATCTGTGTGCACGTTTTTGGGCAGACAGAATGTTTTCAACTTCTTTGAGTAGATACAAAGGAGCACAATGACTGGATTGTATGGTAGGAGTATGTTTGGTTTGGTAAGAAACCTATAAATTATTTTCCAAAGTGGCTGTACCATTTCCATTCCTACCAGCAATGTATGAGAATTCCTTTTGCTTCACATCCTTGTCTGCATTTGATGATGTCAGTGTTTCACATTTTGGCCACACTAATAGGTATGTAGTGTTATTATTTTAATTTGTGGAGCATCTTTTCTTTTCATATGCTTATTTATATTTGTGTCCTCTTTCTGGTGAGTCCTATTAAGGCCTTTGGCCTGTTTTTTTTTAGATTTTATTTCATTATTTTTAGAAAGAGGGGAAGGGAGAGAGGCAGAGAGGGAGAGAGATATCAATGTATGGTTGCTTTTCACCTGCCTCCAGCCACAGACCTGACTGGAGACCTGGTTTGCAACCTGGTTATGTGCCCTGGCTGGGGAATCGAACCTGCGACCTTTGGGTTTGCAGGCCTGCACCTTATCCACTGTGCTACCAGCCAGGGCTCCATTTTTTAATCAGGTTTTTTTTCTTACTTTTGATTTTTAACAGTTTTACTTCTCCAGGAATCTATCTCTGACCCTCTAGTATAATATCTTTCATTAGTTTCATATACTAATCTTTCATTAGTATTCTGAGCATTCCTCACTCATAGCATTTGTTATGAAAGATTACTCCTTTTTTTTAGTATTGTGTACAGGCACCTGACAGCTGTATTTGCAGGTGAACGAATGAATAAAAAATGAGTAAGTGACTAATATTTCAGATGAAAGTGTGTGTTTTACTCAACAGTGACAACTGAACGCCCTGTGCAGGTGAAGGTGGTCAAAGTCAAGAAATCTGATAAAGGAGATTTCTACAAAAGGCAAATTGCTTGGGCCCTTCGAGACCTTGCTGTGGTAGATGCCAAGGATGCTATTAAAGTAAGTTTATTTAAGATTTTTTGACCTGTGTTCAAAAAGTGTCTTTTATTTGTAGTATAATATTGTCTTTTAAAATGACCTAATTTAGTTGTTTTGTAACTTACCGGTTCATCAGCTAACCAAGAATTAGTATAGATTTTAAAGTGGTTTATTGTGTGAGTGGTTTTTAAAAAGCCATTGTTCCAGTAAAACCTGGTTTAAAATCACATATAAAGCCCCTGGCTGGTAGTACAGTGGGTAGGCGCCAGCCTGCAAACCCAAAGGTCGCTGGTTCAATTCCCAGCCAGGGCACATAACCAGGTTGCAAGCCAGGTCTCCAGCCAGGTCTGTAGCTGGAGGCAGGTGAAAGATAACCAAACATTGATGTCTCTTTCCTCCTCTGCCTCTCTCCCTTTCCCTCTCTCTAAAAATAATAATAAATAAAATCTTAAAAATCACATATAGCATAAGCTAAGTGAGTGTTAGTTAGTTCTCATGAATTAATGTCAAATCAGCTGCATCAGCTTAGGCAGCCAACCTGGCATTTTGAGGCAATGGTCTGATGTTTATGGCTAAGGAAAAGGAAATGATCATGAGTTTCACACTTTATTTTAATGAATTTAAAGAATAAGCTGTAAGAATATAAATTTTACACCTTTCATTTCAGTCATATTCAGACTCTAAGAAGGCTGAATAAGATGGTAATCATGTTAAAAGAGAGCCTTTATTCCTGACAATTCAAGGCTTTTTATAGCACTACCTTTCTCAAAGTAATCAAGTAGAGCTCCTCCATTTAAATTAGGTTCTTCCCCCTCCTCTTCTCTAAGTCCATCTCTCATCTTCCTCCACAGCCCTAAGACATCTCCAAAACTCCAGGGAGTGCTTGGGACCACATGCACTGGTCCTGTTGATGCTGCTAATGTTGAGGCTTACATTAATGTCACTACAGGTGCCCTTTGATTTCAAGTCTTACAGATTTATTTAAAAGGCATAAAGAAGTAAAAACTTAGCAATCTCGTAACATAAAATTCTGGTTCTACTTTTATACTGGTAGAAACCTGTGAGGAACTAAAAGTTGGACAAAAGGACAGTTGAGTCAGGTGCAAAATAATTTTTAAATGATGCAAAAACAACTTTAGGAGAGTCCTGCATATCTGTAGAATTCGGATTTTTGTCAAGTATAGAGAATGCATTTTCTTTAAGTATTTTAGGCAAACTGGTCCTTGCTTGTATCCCTAAAGACCGCCCATTTTTTTAGAAAAAAGTGGAAAGCTTTAAGTGTATGGGCGTGTATGTATTTGGAAAGAAAATTAAAATGGGACTTAAGAAATACTTTATGTAACAAATTTCTGTTATCAGGGAGACGGATCAAGAATAGAGACTTTTTGGTAGATTTTTGTTTGAGAAAATACTTTGAGGGCTTTTTAGAAACACACCTTTATCTAAAAGCCTTTTTTCCTTCAATAATTTTGCACTTCATTGAGTTACATAATTTGCTAACTTGACTCTGAATGCTTATTTGAATGCTTTTTCACAGATGATGCCTCATTGCTGACTTCCTTAAGGGATTTATTTTTCATTTTATGTAGGCACCCTGATGTGTGTAGGCTATATATGGATATAAAACATAAAATTTTTATACATAGCCTAACAGCCATTTAGCATCACACATTGATTTGTGTGAGTGTTGCCACTGGAGCACTCAGCTTGTTTTATGGCATTATGGGAAATATTCCCAGGGAAGGGACCGTTTCCCATCAAGTTTCCTATTAGTTGCCAATACTCTTAAAATTTTTTTGTGAGTAATAATACAACTACCTTTTCATTGTAAATGTAGGTTTTTAATCTTTTGATGGTCGATTCTGCTTATTGAGCTATAAATTAAACAAATTAGTAGTTCTGTGCTACTATAATATACATGATCATACCATGCACAGGTTAAGTCCTGATCCCTAAATTATCCCAAGTCTTCACAGTATATAACTTCCAATATAACTTCCTTTGCTTTTAAGGTCTTTATTTGTGTTTTATTCTCCTTTAAATAACACTTTAAATTGATTAAATTATTAGCCTTCTGTAAAATATTAAGAACATTTGAGCCTATTTTTTTTTAAGTATTATGTCCGTGTATTGTCATTTTTTATATAGTTGTCAAGTAGTTCCATGTTCAGGGGAGAATTAGGCTGGCATGAAATTATTGCTGTAATGTGGCTAAAGAGACAGGTAGAAAGCATAGTGCAATTTTTTCACATCAGTTGAGCTCTCTTTTGAATTTCGAGATACCTTTAATCATTCTTTATTTTCAGAATTTAAATGTTAGTGGAAGCCCTGGCTGGTGTGGCTCAGTGGATAGGCGCTGACCTGCGAACCCAAAGGTCACTGGTTTGATTCCCCAGCCAGGGCATATAACCAGGTTGCAAGCCAGGTCTCCAGCCAGGTGTGTAGCTGGAGGCAGGTGAAAGGCAATTACACATTGAGGCATCTCTCCCTTTCTTCCTTCTTCCCTGCCCTTCTCTTTGAAAATAATGAATAAAAAAATCTTAAAAAAAAAAAAAAAAGTTAGGGGCAGTCTCTGCTTTTTACTTAATTTGTTCTTGAAAACCACACCAGGATATAGATTATATTTTTTCTAATATGTTATAATAAAAAGATATTTTTTTATCAAGAAATTAGTGTCAGATTACAGTTATGAATGATAGTACATTATCAAAGAACAGGTATAACTCTAAAACCCATAGGCAACTTAAAAAGTAAAATTAAGTCCACATCAAAGCTAGAGACCATTGTGAGTTTACAGATTAGGAAGCTGGAACATAAAGCTGTTAAGTAGACATCCTATACTTTTACTCATTACTTCTGACGACTAGGAAGGAATTATCAAAAACACTATTTGTATTTTTTGTTTCGTTTCTTTCTTTTTTTTTTTAGTCTAACTTGTTTTGGGAGGTATACAACCTTTTTGCTATAAATGAAATTCTCTGAACCATTTTCTACAAGTCACTTAGTTAATTTTTAATGGTGATTTGTTATTTTTTCAAGAATAGCTTCAACGTATTTTTGTTTTATCAAAATGTAGATTTTACAGTAATGAAAATGGGATATCAAAAATAATAATCTTGTATAATTTTCTTTCAGGAAAATCCTGAATTTGATTTACATTTTGAAAAAATATATAAATGGGTTGCCAGCAGTACTGCTGAAAAGAATGCATTTATTTCATGCATTTGGAAATTGAATCAGCGCTATCTCCGGAAAAAAATTGATTTTGTCAATGTCAGTTCACAGCTTTTGGAAGGTAAAGTTAAATAAATGTACATATGAAACGAAGTGTATCTATAGCAATATATAATTTGACATTATTCAAAGTAATTAAAATAATGACCTTTTTGTAAATGAAATTAAAAATAATTTTTTTGAAGATGTGATGGTTATTATAGAAAATTGATACATTAAATAAAAATCACAATAACTTAATCCTCAGAGATAACATTTTGTTAGAATTCTTCTAGTCTTCTATGTATATTTAAGTAAAGAAATTCACAGTGTTTCCTAACATACTTTTTCATATAATGTAGCAAACATTTTCCATGTTATTAAATACTTAACATTATTTTTAATGGCATCATAGTATTCCATTATATAAATATGCTATAATTTATTTAATCATTTGTTTTTAATTTTCCAGTCTTTGCTTAATTTAAAAAACTCATGAGGTTAATGTCTTTATAGCTATATTTTTGTGCAGATACATGTGGTGGTTAAGAATACAACTCTGGAGGGAGACTACCTGGATTCATATCCTAGCTTTGTCACTTAGTAGCTATGTGACTTGGTTATTCTGTTTCAGTTTCCCTTATCTCAGAAATATAATGAGTATCTCTCCCATAGGATTGTTCTGAGGGCTAAATTATACAATTTGAGAACATGACAAGAGCCATGCCAGACATAGAAAATACTCAATAAATATTAGCTATTATTATATTATCAGGATAAAATTCTTAGACATGAAGTTAATTAGGATAATTTTGATCAGTCTATCTTTAGGAATGTTACTCTAGATTATTTTGTATCTCAAGCCAAAAACTATACTGTTAATTATTTTAAATATTTGAATTTTATTTTAAAATTTCTTTCAGAAGATATAAACATTGTAAGAATATGATTTTATATGCCTTGTAGATGTAATTTGTGTTGTATTCTTTATCTCAAAGAAAGCAGTTGAAAGAACAGAGTTGTTGCTTCTCTTTATTGAGGGAAAAACCCATAGATTTGTCCTAAATTATATATTAGAAAGAAAACTTAGATTTGTTCTAAGTTGTATAATAACATTTAAAAATAGAAGCTTTATTCTTTCTGGTGGAAATATCTGAAATTGCCTACTTCAGCCAATATGACCTATAAAAATAGTTTCAGATGCTTCAAACTATTCATTTTCTTAGTCACTTGCCTCTGTCTTCTCTCTGTGTTGTTTTACTTATTCCTTTGTTTGGTCATAGGTCTTTCTCTCCTTAACTGTAGGGTTCTTAATAGTTATAAACTAGTGAGCCTGTTACTGATTTAGGCTTAATGCTCAGAGAGAAGCCACATCTGCCACGCCTTGTCCTCCTCCCCCGTGAGGCTGGCCTTGCGTAGGAGCCCTTAGGGTGGCCCTTTCGTCAACATTAGACCACAGTGTTTTGGTAATTGAATGTGCCAAGGAAATGACCTTCAAAAAAATTACTGTAGTTCTTCATGCCTTGAATACTGTAGTGGTTTAATTTTTTCAAGTGTCCTTTATTTATTTATGTACTTATTTATTACCATTTTCAGGTTGAACATTCTGTTAAGTGAATTTAAAAGCAGGGTGTCTTGTTTTCAGATATTAGGTATCTCCGGTCATTATTTATTGCCTAAAATGTTTTTTAAACTGATATATTTTATTAAGTCAACAATACGGGAAAATATATCCCCTGCCTATATTTACCTCATTAAAAAATATTATCAAAATCAATGAGGAGAGTATTACTGTTATTGAGAATACGGTATCTAGTTTGAAAAAAAACAGACAGTTTTTCAGGGCATAAAACAAAGGTGTAGACATTTTTAGTTTTATAAATATTAACCCATATTGAGATCAATTTAAAGAATACTGAAGTCTTTAAGGATATCATTTTGAAAATTACTTTCTGTAAATCAGATAATTACTGGTTTGGTTTAGTGGAGTTCAGGGAGTAGTTTTTTGTTAACAAACCTGTTTTAATGTATTACTGGACTTGAAACTCGTGGCTATTAATTCCTACTAAAAATATACATACAATTATGTTTTTATACACACACACAGTGTATATTATTTACATATATGTCTCTAAGCTTTGGGTGATGTTAGAAAACAAATCATCACCACCTCCTTTTAATAGATAATAATTAGCCCTGGCTGGTGGCTCAATGGGTAAGGTGCCAGCCTGTAAACCCAAAGGTTGCTGGTTCAATTCCCCAGTCAGTGTATGTAACCAGGTTGTAAGCCAGGTCGATGGCTGCAGGTAGGTGAAAGGCAAGCATACGTTGACGTCTCTCTCCTTCTCTGCCTCTCTTCCTTCCCCTCTCTCTAAAAGTAATAAATGAAATATTTTAAGAATAAAAGATAATCATCCAAGTAAGTAAGACTGTTCATTGTTAATGTTAGAAATGGTGACTTGAGTAGTTTATTTTTTTTTTGGTGACAGCTGAATGTGTGTGCTAATAATTGGGGTCCTCAGAATATGGTATTTAAAGGAGGACTTTGTTAGAATTTGAAGTAGAGTGAAGTTTTTATTGGGTATTTTCTTTTTCATTTTTGTAACAAGATTTAAAAAAAATATATTTGACTTGAATACTTAAATGCCAGCTTGAACTGATATCTTGTGTGTTTTTTAATGGCTTCAAGATTGTCCTTTCTAACAGTGCTTTATGACTAATCTATTGTGAGGGTGTGTTAGTCCCAGTCAAGGTTTTGGGCTGCGTGAATGAAAATAACTAGACTAAATGCATGAGTCATAACTGACCTAAAAATAATCCCCAGGAAGTAATCTGTTTCCCAGTTTCCTCCTCCAAGGACTAGTCAGCACTGTTTCTTAAAAGACTAAGGGAAAGTAGAAAAATAAATGTATTTTTAGTAAATGTTAGAAAATGAGTAAGAAAAATGAACTTTGGATATTTAACTTCTAATGGACCTCACCACTTTGTAGTTAATTTTGACATTGTCTTTTTAAGCCTTGAGTTAGCATGAAGTACAAATGAAATATGGGTAGTATTTTAGAAGTTTAAACCTGTATAATTTTCTACCCAGCTAATATTCTTTGCTTACTTTCCTCTGCTTTTTTCATACCTTTTTACTCTCCAGAACTGCCTAAAGTTACAGAAGGTGCGTAACACCTTTTCTTCTTATTCTAGTCTGTAATTTTTATGACCTGACATTGTTATGTACTGTTGGTTGCATATTTTATGAAATTGTCTTTAGGGATGACTTATTATTACAAAATCTATATACTGATAAAATTAATGGTACTATTAATGATTAACTTCTAAAGGATTATTTCATGGGAGAGAGAATATTTGTTTGCATTTATAAACTTTAAAAATATTTATTATAAATATCTGCTTGTCTGAAGAGCTGTACTGAATGTTTTGGGCAGTCCTTACTCCCTAGTGACTAATAAACTGTCATGCATGGCAGCTGAACATTTCTACAGTGAAATGAAACGGAGTCATTCAAAGGGCAAGGAGCTTGGTGATACCTCTCAAAATAATTTATATTTATACTGTAATCTGCAATTGCCTATGCCAAAAGTATTAGTCTCCTTTTTTTTGTTTTGTTTTGTTTTGTTTTCTTACTGGGACATTATCTAAATCTGCCTAATTATCAATTCTTAAGAGTAAATCCTTTCTTTGAAATAGCTGGTTTATATTCTAGGACAAATTAATGTATGTCAGGTCATACTGAATGTAAATACCCATTTTCATAGAAAATAATGAATATTTAAAGCATCCAGAGTTTGTGATTTAAATCATGTCCCATTAAATATATGAAAATTGGTAATTTTATTTAGAGATTTATTTAGATGGCAAAATTATTTTTTCATTTTACTTCTTTTAACCTCAAACTTTAGATAAACTCTCAAATGTTAAGTGTATTTAAAAACTTGAATTGAAACATTTATCTAGAAAGCACCTCAGATTTGACCTTTTACTCTTTTGTTATGAAGCATGAAGACCTGTGTAAATTTCTGTAATTTCAGACGAGATCGGGCACGTTCAGGGTGGTATGGCTGTAGACAAATTTCTATAATTTCAAACAGCCACGTTGTTGCTGTTTTTACTATAGAATTGTTGAGAAAGCTTCTGTAGCTGATCTTTAAATTTAATCAATGCATGTGAAATTTTTTTAAACAAAAATGGAAAATTCAGTTAACATTTTCAGTGTCCCAAGTAAATTGTGAATTGTAGATGCATTTTTCATTTCAATTAAAAGTTACTAAATAAAAAAATGTTACAAATTGAAAAAAACAATGACAGAAGGAAAGTGTTACCTGGGAAAAAAAGAAGACAGATTGTTCTTATGTATCCTGAATTCATTGTTGTTTTGTTAGAGAACAGTCACCTCTGGTAGGAAAAAAAGTGAAGTTTGTTCCATGTGTTTTTATTTCTGTTTTTGTTTTTATTTTTTTAGTTTAATTGTGTTATAAGAACTTGTGACTAAAGCCTATTTTAACACATACATGTCAGTGAATTAGACTGCATGCTTTTTATTATAATAAACATATTAACATATGCCATTTTTATAAAAGTAGGGTTTTTTTCCATATATTTAGGATCATTCTTTCCTATTTTTCAGCCACTATATGTAACCTGTGCTTAAAATTGACCTTTCCTTTAAGTACTGTGTTATTGTTGTTCTGCTTTTTTACTTTTTTATTTTTAATTTTTACCCTCTTTAAGAATCTGTTCCAAGTGGAGAAAACCAGAGTGTGACTGGAGGTGATGAAGAATCCGTAGATGAATACCAAGAGTTAAATGCGAGAGAAGAGCAAGATATTGAAATAATGATGGAGGGCTGTGAATGTGCAATTTCTAATGCTGAGGCATTTGCAGAAAAGTTGTCCAGGGAGTTGCAGGTGCTAGATGGGGTAAGACTATCTTGTAATCTATGGATAGTGATGTGTAGTGGGTTGAGAAGACTGGTGATAGGCATATTTTACTGCCAGTTAATGTGATTATTGCTGTCTTTCTCTACAGGGCATTACCGACTGCCACCCTCTTTCACTGTTCTTGATCAATTGGAGGAACCAGTCCTATTAGGCAGGGCAGTGAAGGCAGTTGGCTGAGGTTCTGCATTTTGAGAGGTTCTTGATATGAAAGGATAGAAATAAAAAGTAGCCAACTACAGACCAACTAAAGAGTGGATTCCTCCACCCTCTCAAACACCTCAGAATAGTTCAGTACAAAAGAAGAGCATTCTTATAGTTTAAACAAAATAGGTACAAATTAGAAAGAGAAATTGGGCTGAAATACGTGAATCATTTATTGAAAGGGAGCAGAATAAGTGTGGCAAAAACAAGAGAGTCTAGGGAAAAGGATGTTTGACTGCTCTGAAATGTTTTGGAATAGACCCTTTCATTTGTGTGCACAGTTTCTGAGTCTAACTAAATGAACCTCTTTAGAGCATAAAGGCTTAAAAGGTACAATACTGATGTGAAAAAATCTAATAGGAACATTTGGGATTTTTTGTTGTTGTTGTTTTGTTTGGACAAGGTAAACATTTAAGAAAAACCCTCTGAGAATAAAGAATATTTTAAGAATTAAAGAATTTTGGTATTTTTTGCATAAAAGGTACAAAAGTTGTACCTTTTAGGTACAGTATTAGGAGATTGAACTCAGGCCCAGAGATCACATGAATAATCCTAGCTTACAAATTTACAAACTCAATAGAAGTAAAGCCTAGGAGAGACTAGAAGATGTTAAAATAAAACTTGTCTTGGACAAGTTCAGGCCCCAGATCTGCCACTTTAGAGATATTAATGGTTCTGACCACTCTTGACTTCATTGTTGAGCCATACTTACAGTTGAGTTATTATGAATACTATATAAAATAACACATGTGAAATTACAGCATCAGCTGTACAGTGATATTTTTTTAATTCCTTGTCCCAAGATTTTTCTCATACCATGTTGCCTGCTTTCTTAATGTGGCATAGTGGTTTACATTTTCTAATTAATATTGCATATATGTTCCCAGTCATCATACTGCTTTACAGTTTAATTTTGGATTTGGCAACTTCCATGTTTTAGGAAATTGAGAATCAACAGTCAGAAACATTTAGAAAACAATGGTAAGGGGATGGTGGTTTGTTACTGCTTTGCCTAAAAAAAAATGTAGTTGTAAACCAAAGAGAAAAGAAAGAAGACCTACTGCCCCTCAATTTACTGTTGATCTTAGCCTAAAGGCCGAGAAGCAATGCCCCTCAATTTACAGAACGGAGAATATGCCATTGCATAGTTGGGCAGGACCATACTTGTGTAGTGTATGGAAATATAAAATACCAAGTTCTGATTCCTAACCTTCATATAGAGACAAATGTACCTTCTTGAAATACTGTATGAAAGTGGAATGTAAACATAAAGTGATAAGCTAAAAAGTAAATGCATTGATGTATGTAACAATCTTTGTTGCTCTGCTGTCAAAGAGACTTGGCAGTACTTTATTTTTATAGTTCTACACATTGAAACAATATGCATTGTTACTTTGTTTTTAACTTTGTAGGCTAACATCCAGTCAATTATGGCCTCTGAAAAGCAAGTGAACATCCTGATGAAGCTGTTGGATGAGGCTCTAAAGGAGGTGGATCAGATTGAATTTAAACTCAGCAGTTATGAGGAAATGCTGCAAAGTGTAAAAGAACAAATGGATCAGATCTCTGAAAGCAACCACCTAATTCATCTTAGTAACACGAATAATGTAAAACTCCTTTCTGAGATAGAATTCCTGGTGGTAAGTATGATTATGAATTACTAAAAGCAACAGAAATCAAAATCTAATGATAAAACCCATTTGTAAACATTTTTTAATTTTCTTATGAGAGCAAAATTTAAAATAATTAGAGACCTAGTGATAGGATTGAATAGGCACTTACCTGTGAATTCCCCAAAATTATATATGAAAATGTTATATTTACATATATTTCAGAACCACATGGACTTGGCCAAAGGTCATATAAAGGCCCTTCAGGAAGGAGATCTTGCTTCTTCTAGAGGCATTGAGGCATGCACCAATGCCGCTGATGCCCTTCTGCAATGCATGAATGTAGCTCTTCGACCAGGTACATTCATTGGAAATGTGACCAAGAATCTGAGACTAAACCTGTAATGTAGCACAATGCTTTTGACAAGCAATTAATGGGACATATGGTTTAGAGTTACATTTTAGCTATTCAAACAAGTTTCACTTATTTCCAAACATATTTCTATTGGCGCTAATAACTTTTTCATTTCAGTTTCCTCTGTTTGACCATCAGTGACCCAAGTTAACACTCCAATTTTCATTCAATACAGCCCACAGAACCTAGCACAAAGTAGACACTTTGGTTAGATCAGAGAGCATAAGGTTTTGCTAGGCTAGAAACTTGACTGCATCAGAATCACTTACAAGGCTTGTTAAGGTACAGATTATCAGGCTATACCCCCAGATTCATTATGTCTGGGCTGAGGCCTTTGACTCAACATTTCCTAGATGCCTAGATGATGCTGAGAAAAGGACCACTCCTTGAGAACCATACTATACTATTTTTTTTTTCCTTACCTTTCTTTTAAAAAATCAAACAAATAAACCAGTAAAGCTTTGGGTTCTTCAAAACTGAAATGTAGATACTGTTTTAAATATATACATGAAACATCAGGAAAATCTTTTTGCCTATTAAAGCAGTCAAGAAATATTCTGATTTCAGGCCATGACAGGCTCCTGGCAGTCCAACAGCAGCAGCAGCGTTTCAGTGATTTGCGAGAGAGTTTTGCGCGGAGACTGGCCAGTCATCTCAACAATGTTTTTGTTCAACAGGTAACTTTATTATTAATACTGGCATGCTCCTGTAGCTTGTTATACAGAAACTTCAGTTCCCATAAATATTTTAATGTATTTCTTTGAAATCACAACATATTCTTCACACACTGGATTTTAAGACTTTTAAATATGTGCATATTCCCTTATAGTTATTTTAGGCCTCAGCTGCCTCTCTAGGTAGACAATTGGTTTCTCTCAGCTAAACTTCTGTAATTCTAGAAATCACATAAATAATTACTCTTACTGCGTTTAATATTAAGATTATCGTATGTATAAAAATAAGTCCAGTCCTGGCTGGTGGCACAGTGGATAAGATGCTGACCTGTGAACCCAAAGGTCGCTGGTTCGATTCCCAGCCAGGGCACATAACCAGGTTGCAAGCCAGGTCTCCAGCCAGATCTGTGGCTGGAGGCAGGTGAAAGGCAACCATACATGAATATCTCTCTCCCTCTCTGCCTCCCTCCCTACCCCTCTCTCTAGAAATAATAAATAAAAAATCTTAAAAAAAAAAAAAAAGTAAGTCCAAATATTTTACATGTTTACTATTTGGCCTGCTGCATTTTTCAATGTTTGAGGTGAGAATGAGGATGTGATTCAGTGTATGAAATGTTCCTTTGGCTCCATGTACTTACATACATGAATAAATGATTCTGTGCAATTGTAAATCCCAGTTGATTTACTCTAACTTAAACCATTTATTTACATTTTTATGTGGAAAGAGATGTTATAATTAAGGTTATGGCAATAATATCAATATTAATAATTTTAACAGTAACTTAGAGGGATTTGAATAGAAAGTATTGCAATATCTGATATATAATAAATTAGGTTTCTTATGTTCTCTTTTACTTGGGATTTTGGGGGAAAAAATTGTGGGAAATTTTGTTCACCAAGAAATACTGTCTGAAACATTGGATTCTTACTTTGTTTTCACTTTGCAGTCTTCTGAAACACTTGTATTTACTATATTTTATTTCTGATTAGTTTACTCAGGCCCTCCTTCAACTCTATAACAGGTCCTACTTTCTTTCGGTGCCTGTGAGTACATCAAATCTGGCTCAAGCTTCTCTGATTCTTTTTTTTTTTTTTTCTATAAAGTTTGCTAAACTTAACAGCAGCAAAATCTTTAAAGATTATAACTTACTGATTTAAGCTGTTACCTGTTAACCATATTTGTAGCTGTTTCTAAATGTCCCATAGCAAAAGTTTATTTTGGCCCAAAAGGCATCTAATACCATTCTGCTTGCCTTTCTTCCTATCATTCTTTTACTCTTTCATTTATTTAGAAATCATTTGCCTATTGATTGAGTTCATACCAGACATTTATTTAGGATACATGAGCAGCTGATTCTGCCTTCAAAGAGCTCACAGTCTAGGGAAGGGAGATAGGCATATTCAGGAAGGGTAACTTATGATAGTGCCATATGGGAACATAAAAGAAGACAACTTCACTAAGCATGTGAGGGGGAAATCAGGAAGTACTCTCTTAACATTTCACTTGACTTGAAAGGTGTCAAGAAAAAAGTAAACCTAGAAATCACATAGGAAATATTAATTCACATCTTTCTTACAGAATGATTTGAATAATGTATTTTTACACATTACCTTAGCTTTTAACAATGACACTGTTGACATTTGTTCATGGTATTGAAAATACCAGTCCATAAACAGTAGTCCTTTCTTTACCCTTGTTTATTGTAACATGCAATTATTTATGATTTTGCTTTCTTTGCCTTATAAACTAATGGCTTGTTGAAAATGAATGCTTCGCAGTCATGAAAATCTAATATACATGTATTGTAACATATGAATGATGCATGTCAAAAACCACAACGTTGTAATACCCTGGGATCTGCTGAAGAAGGTGGAAGAGGATGTTCCAAGTACAGAAAACAGATTTCCTATGTGTTGAATTCAGTGCATCAGGTCAGCTAGCAAAAGAGTTGGGAAACCTGGTTATTTCTATTCCTGGTTGTCAAATTAGCTGGGGAAATTTGATTACCTTATTATGGTACATTTCTTTCTCAGATTTTCATTGTGTACCTATTTTATACTCACTGTTGAATATGTAAGAGTAAAAAATAACTCCCACGCTCAAGATGCTTGTAAGGAGGCTAATGTTCTTAAGGCTCTATAGCAATGTGTATGTTGAAGTGCTAATTGTATAACTACAAATACATAGTGTACATATATCAATATAAGTATTAATGAGGTTTAATTTAAAGTGAGTTTACTGAGACCCTGGCCAGGTGGCCCTATTGGATGGAGTATCATCCCATACACCAAAAGATTGTGGGTTCAATCCTTGGATCAGGACCCATACCTAGGTTGTGGGTTTGATCCCTGGTCAAGATGTATTGCAGGTTTGATCCCTGGTCAGGATGCATATGGGGAGCAATCAATTGATGTCTCTGTCTCTCACCATCTCTCCCCCCTTGTCCCCCTCCCCCTCTCCCTTGATCCCTCCCTCTTTCTCTTTCTAAAATCAATAAACATAATCTTGGGTAAGGATTACAAAAAAAAAGATTTTATTGAGGATCCTAGGGGTCAGATACAGCATCACAGAGAAGACTTGAACAGAGTCTGTGTAATGCAGTGCATAGCAGATATATAGCTATAACAATTATAACAGAAGAATCCAGTGTAAACAACCTGCTGACAAAAATATAACAGTAATTTAAGAACATCGATTCCCAGTCTTTAAAATTTGCACGTCAGTAATTAAAAGAAGTGAAATTTAGAGCCTGACCAAGTCGCCAATTTTTTATTTTACGAAGCAAAAACCTTAAAATAGAAATGCTGCCATTTACTTTCACTATGTTTTTATTTTTAAAATGACATTTTGGCACTAAAAGAAAAGGAAGACCATAATTTCAGACTTTAAAATTTAATCCCATCATTTTATTTATTTTTTTTTTACTGTTATAGGCCAGTAAAATCATCTTCACATTTGGGAATTGCTGATCCAGAGCATGTTATTTATAATTCAACTTTCACATAAACACCTCTACATAGCTGTAATTTATATGAGACCTGAAATGCATTTTACTTAACATTCACTTCTTACTTAATATACTGTGAATAATATTTTTGAACAATTGGCTAGATTCTTTCAGCTCTTTTAGATCTTCTTTCACCTCACTTTCCAATGAAATTATAGTCACTTAATAATTTTTATAAATACTAGTGATATTTAAGAGAATCAAGCCAGTAACACTTATTAGTATTCTGATATTGAAATTAGGCAGTCAAATTAAGGCTAATAAAATTTGAGGAAATATTTGCATAAAGAATATGTTATTTTAAATTCTTTTGGTTGTTTTTTGAAAGATTTGTGTTTGAAGAAGAACTGTCTGCCCTCTTTTTCTGCCTTAGGCTCTCAGAACCTTGTGATCCGCCTTTACTGACATGGTAGCACTGGTTATACACTGATCTAAAAAGAGCAGTCAGGAAAAAACTGAAGTTATGGTTTTTTGCTGTATGCTTAAATGTGGAAATTTTTCTTTCAACATGTGTTTATAGAAACATCATATAGTAAAATGAACCTGTGTAATGGACCATGAATATTCAATTCCTGTCACAAAAATTGCTTCTTTAAGCACCTTTCACATAAGTCGATGATCTGTGGTTAAAAGTTTAGAAAAATCATGATGATTTAAGATCAGTTTTCATGGTATTTGTTGGAACTTTGCTCAAATTTCCTTTTTTCTTTAAGAAAATAAAAATAAAAATGACAGCCCTGGCTGGTGGCACAGTGTATAAGGCACCAGCCTGTGGACCCAAAGGTTGCTGGTTCGATTCCCAGTCAAGGCACATAACCAGGTTGCAAGCCAGGTATCCAGCCAGGTGCATAGCTGGAAGCAGGTAAAAGGCAACCATACATTGATGTCTCTCTCCCTCTTTGCCTCTCTCCCTTCCCCCCTCTCTAAAAATAATAAACAAAACCTTAAACAAATAAAATAAACATGACATAAAATAGAAAAAGTTCCAAAATCTTGAAAATTTATTCACTATATCACGTGAACACATTTCTGTGTAGGCAGTCAGCATAGCAAACTATTTAAGTGTGAACCCAGGAGCCAAACATCTGGCTGGCTGAGTTCAAGTCCTGACTGCTTAGTGACCTAGCTGGGCAAGTTAATTAACCTCTTTATGCTACTTAGTTGCATTATGTGAATAATAGGGGTAATAAAAATTTCTACTTTAAAGAATAGTTATGAGGATTAATGAATATTGTTATATGTTCAGCACTTAGACATTGCTTTGTTATAGCAAAGTGTTCAATAATAGCTAATTTTATTTTAAATTCTAGCAATGTATACACTAATGAAAATTTATAATTCACTACATTTTTAGAAAATGTATTGGTCTAGATTAATTTGGACAAAACTTAATATATTATTTTAAAATTATGTTAATAGAGTATACTATGTTCTTTTAAATGAGCAGGAAAGTACTTTGCTAGATTATTGTGAAGATTGTAATTTTTATAAAATACCTAGGCATGGTAATGAGCTTTCAATCAACTGTTACTGTTACTATTTTGTTTTTATTTATAATAAACTTTAAACAATGTCATTTAAAAAAAAATAAAACTTTGCACATTGGAGTTTTAGATATGATAGTTATCAACATTATTGCCTAATTTAACAATCTAGATAATTTTGCTATTTTTTATACTTATTTTGGGACTATTTACTCTAAAATCAAATCTTTTTGTTAATACTAATCTGAAAATAATTGTTTGAAGGTAATGATGTTCTTCATAGTAGAAGTCAATTTTTCAGGTGACAGTGATCTTAAAAGGCTTTTCAGAACAGAAAGCTTTGAATAGTAATATACTTGAAAAAGTTTTATAAACTGTAAAATTCTCCACAGGTGTTAATAACTTTTCTCCCTTTTAGGAGAAGAGGTTTTTAATTGAGCTTTCCTGACACTACCTTAAATAGTGTAACTTAATATGTAATGGTCTGAGTAAACAGTTATGGGAGAAATAAACAGTAAGTTTGAGTCTTCTTGAATCATTGAGAAATAAAATTAGGAAAATTGTTTTAGATAATGAAAAGAAATGTTATTATTAATAAAAGCAGACTACTTAGAAAACATCTATAAGCTGTAACAAGTCTGTCAAATATTTTTTTCCCTTTCATCACTGTAACTAAGACACACAATTTGGAGACATTACTACATCTAAAACTATGATATTATCTATGCTTAATATTTAATACCTGTGATTTAATGGAATCCCAATCATTCTTCTCACGTGGCCACGAAAAAACATTTCTGTAGCATATTGTTTATATTGACCTTTGCTAACTATAATTAAAGGTATAAATAAGTGGTAATATCTGTATGTTTTATTTAATATTTTAAATTTTGTTTATATTTATTGTAAGTCTTCGCCGAATAGATACAGGTGCTCAGGCATTCCAAATATGTAGCATAGTTTCCTGTGCTGGATGATTCTTTGGAGGATGTGGTTGGTCCCATTTGATCATTGTTTATAATTTTTAGTTACAACAATGTTTCTTTATACTGTCAGTGATGTTTATTTATTTATCACTCTAGGGTCATGATCAGAGTTCAACTCTTGCTCAACACTCCGTTGAGCTGACTTTGCCCAATCATCATCCATTTCATAGAGACTTACTCCGATATGCCAAGCTGATGGAGTGGCTAAAGAGTACAGATTATGGAAAATATGAGGGACTAACAAAGGTATGGATTTGATATCAATTTGACATTAGTGAGTACAGAGCATAATCTTTTAGGGTGAGATTATATATTTAGTTCCCCAAGAGAAATTTGAAATACCCTAGCACATTCTTAGCAAAACAGAAAATAAATGAGTTTCTGAATGTTCATTAATGAGGGAGAACATTTATTTTATTTACTTGGCTGAATTTTGAATTTCAGTGTAATCCAGTATTAGCCATACTGTGTGTCGTCTGTGGCATCATTCAGTTTAATTAAATGCTATAATTATTTCCTGAGTTCCTTTATGTACACTATAGAAACCAGATTGTATGAAGATGTGAGTGAGGCATTCACCCTTGAAGAATTCATAATCTGTTCTGCTAAACAAGTGCAGAGTACCTCTTCAATAAGCAAGCATTTCACTGTTCCAGGCACATGCGGCCCAACTAACAGCTATCTACTTCTAAAGAGATTCAGGTCCAACTGGGGAAAAAACAATCAGCAAAAGTTAAATTCAAAACTGGAAATGAGTTTAAATAACAGACAGTTCAGAGAAGGAAAATTCATGACCTGAAGCTATGGGGAAAATTTTTGTGAAAGAAATTGGACTTGAATTGAGTTTTAAATAATGAATGGAATTAAAAGTCAGAGATAAGAGGAAGGGCATTCCAGGGATGAGGAGCAAGATGTCTGGACAAAGCTGGGAAAATTCCCTTTCCAAGATAACAAGGAGGCAGCCTGACTGAACAGATATTTCATATTCTGGAGTAATTAGAAATCATTTTGAGAAAGATAAGCCATGAGACCTAACAGTGTTCCTCCCACACATCAGAAAACACTAGATGGAGGAAATAAGAACCTAACGTAGTAATTCAGGTGAAATGAGATCTTGAACCAGGAAGATGGTGATAGGAATAGAGAAAGAACATAAACCAAAGAGAGGCTCCAGAGACAGGAGGGACAGGATGATGCCAGATTGCTAGGCTTGAAGAGAGAACTGAATGTCAGCCCGTGTCAGCCACTGCAGGAGAGAAGAGTCATTCACTCATATCTTCATGTGTTTTCTCTTCAAAGTGTCTTTGCCCATTTAAAGTAAAATCTGGATCCGTTATTTTTACCTGTGATCGTAAGAAATTGGATATAAAGATATAAACCTTGGTAAAAATACCTTTAGATTACAGCTTAAAAGTGCTTTCTAAAAAATATTATATATGATATATAATATATATCTATAAAACAGTTCACCTGGCTGATACTTTCAGGATATATATATGTATATATCAAGACATTTACATATATGTTATCTGGCTAATGATTTTAGTTAAGATTATCATTGTTCCCCAGAATTGGTCTTTTAAGTATTATGCAACTCTACTATTGTGTTCTATCTTTTTATTTTGTTTTCATTCAATAGAATTCTGATTTGGAGATATCTTAAGAAAAAATATTTACATTACTGGAATTCTCTGCATTTTGAAATTTTAGGAGAATTAATGTTTTAAATAATTAAACAATATTATATCTCCCTAAGAGTTTTGTGCTAACAAGTGGTTTGTCCCCTAGTGAATATTCAAATAAGTAAACAATAAGCTTTTTGCCTAGTTGTATTCTCAGTGAGTGTTGTTGCTGTATCTTTATATATAATGCAGTATTCATGAATGTTAGTTATTTATTTAAAATATTTTATTCATTATTTTTAGAGAGAAGGGCAGGGAGGGAGAAAGAAAGGGAGAGAAGCATCAGTATATGGTTGCCTTTCACCTGCCTCCAGCTACAGACCTGGCTGGAGACCTGGCTTGCAACCTGGTTATGTGCCCTGGCTGGGAATCGAATCCGTGACCTTTGGGTTTGCAGGCCAGAGCCTATCCACTGAGCTACTAGCCAGGACCCATGAATGTAATTTAAAGTGAAGGAAAAAAGACTATAGCCAGCCTAGTGATGATTTATGGGATGTTTCTCTGCTCACAGTATATTTTGGATTGACAATATTAATGAGCTTTTTTAAATGAAATTGATTCATTTCCCCAAAAATGTTACTGAATCCCATGATTTGAACTTTTGGCAGACTATGTATTTTGCCTCATAATCTAATTTGGTTGCTGAAGTGTTGTCAAAACAGGAATTGTATTAAAAAGGAAGAAGGAGGGAAGGAATGAAAGAAGACAAAGAAGGAAAGAAACAGACAAACCAATGTTTCTTTACTAAGAAAAATAAGTTAATCCAGACACAGGTTGCACTGGGTTTGGTGTACACAGCTCACACTATTTGGTGGGAACAGGGAAAGCCTGTATTTCAAATTCTTTTGGGGTAAAAATCACTAGGTACTGCCATGGCTCTACTTTGGCTGAATCTAAGAAAATCCCTGATTTTGGGTTTACATAATTAGAGCCTATGGGAAATAGGAGTGCCTTGGACAGGTAATGGGCTCAACTGCCCAGAGTCCTTCCTCCCCAAAACTACAGCCTTTATCTGTGGCCCTGGGTCTTGCAGATAGGGTAAATTAATAGAGATGGTCCGTCTGTGCTTGGCAGGAAATGAGCTTACCTCTCCTAATAACTCTCTGAGGTTGATAGTCTTGAAGATTACTCAGACATCTTCCTTTAACCACTGGTTTATACCTATGGATTTGCCTTGTGTTCAAAGGAAAAGTAAATATGGAGGTCTCCATAACACTGTACAGTCAGCACAAAATAAAATTGAAAAGACTGCTTGAGATAAGATTTATACTCATGACAGTTAAATTTTAAGTTAGGTGCTGTATGTTAGGTAATAAAGAGGAGCAATACACACAGTAAGAGAGACCTTTCAGAATTTGGTAAATGAATGAACTGATAGTTACACCTGTCTGTGGCCTTGCCCACCTGTGAGTTCTATTGAGTCCCTGGGAAAAAGATATCCAGTCATTTGGGGTGATTTTCAATATTCTGCTCAAGTCACTGTCTTCTAGATAACAAAATAGCTATTTTAAAGTCATTTAAATTGCTTGGATGGTAATGTGCACTTTAAACAAGCCAGGTATTAGAATTAGAATGTAGTCTCCTCTGTTGACTGATTTCAATAGAAAACCACTAATGAAGATTTTACAAATAATGCAAAGCTACTTCCCCATTTGTCAGTTATTTACTGATTTGCAGTGATCAATATTTTTATGAGAATTTAAACTTGGAAAATGAGACACTGAAAAATGGAGACAACCCAATGAACTAGAGATTAATTTTAGGGTATATTTTAATTTATATTTGCTTTTAAAGTTATGCAAAATTCATGGGAAAGAACTGCCCTTCTAACTGACTTTTCTTGTAGAGAGTAATATGGCATATACCTTGAAAGAAGCAGAATCTGTATTATGTTTCATCCATGAACTTTTATAAGGATATATTTATAAAATATCTAAGAATGTTTTAAAGGTGCACCTGATGTTTAAAGCAAGGAAAACCTATTTTAAAATGGGCTACATTAATTTGAAATAATAAAGGAAATTAAAGTTTGATTCCACAATAAATTTAAAATAGCTATGTATAATTTTTCTGCTATGGATTTTTTAAAATTGAGTTAAACTCTCTGTATAGCATTTAACTTAGGACTGGGAAAAATACACAGTCTTCCACTCTGCAAGAATCTTTCCTGAGGGCATGTGATGATGAGCAGATATGAAGAAATGAGTATGTGTGCTGAATAATAGACATTTTCATTTGAGCTAAAAGACATCAAATTTGTTTATAAAAATTATTTAATTATAAAAACTGTATTACTTAAATTAATACTCATAGTAAACTGTTTTGGGGGACTACCCCAAGCTGATAGGGTCCCATGAAACTGAACGTACTCCTTTGCCACTGGCACTGTCTATGGAAATTGTCATTTTTAAAGCAACATGGTACTATGGAGGAAGAGTTATGAAGACTCCCCCATACTACTTGGCCGCATAATTCCACCCTTAGGAAATTATTCCAAGGAAACAGTTCATCGGAAATGAAAAGCTTATTGTATATTGTCTTATAACAGCAAAACACCGAAACTACTAAGTGACGTGTTAGGGGATTGGTTTACTAAATAGTGGTACATCAACAAAGCATGATACTTTGCAGTCATTAAAGAAGCGAGACTGGAGAAACATGACTGTCTGACTCAAATATTCTGTACAGTGTGATCGCAACTATATTTAAAATATGTGAAAGTTAACATATAAAGATGAAAGTGAGGTGATGTTTTATTTCATATTTTTGTAAATTGTTAATGTTCAGGGGTTTTTTTTTTTAAAGACAGAAAATAGCCTACTTTTTATATCCTATGAAGTGCATCAAAATTTTAGACCACAAAATTAAAACAAGCACAGAGAATTTAGGAGGATTGAAAAGTGGGAATTGTTATATTTGTTTTATTAATAAGAAGTACATGTTACTTTTATTTAAGAATTACATGGACTACTTATCACGACTGTATGAGAGAGAAATTAAAGATTTCTTTGAAGTTGCAAAGATCAAGATGACCGGCACAACTAAAGAAAGCAAGAAGTTTGGTAAGCTTAGGCATCTCAGTTCGTTGCTTTCTATTCTATTAAGAAATGGTTTTATTTATGACAACTAATTCTAAGACTTTTTAAACAAGGAGGAAGAAGGTACAGTAGAATTAATAAAAGAGTCTGATACGTTGGTTTGGTTTATAGGTATTTCATTGAAGTATTTATATCTGCAAATACATTTACTAATTAAAATTCTGTAGGATATGAATCTGACAGCAATTTTATATTTATGCTGTAATTAAAAGTATATATTCATAGGAAATGAAGTGCAGTCTGGTAGAGAAAATATTAGACTAAGAGACATGTGTTGAGAGTTCAGTTTCTGATTTTCTAAAAGACTATTTATAGTTGTGGGCAAATCACTGATCTCTTTCTTGAGTCATCACTCTCCACAGGGAAATGAAAGTGATTCCTGGCTTCTTACTTCTCACTGGCTATTTCGAATCAAACAAAGTTTGTAAGTGTTTTATCTCTTTCCAAGGGGCTAGAGTGTCAACCAAAATTTCTTCTGTAATTATACCTTGTTTTTCCAAAGGTGTAGTTTTTTTGTTGTTGTTTCTAACTATTTTAAATGGACAAAAACAAAAACAAAGATTTGAAAGGATAACCAGTGAAAGTATCAAGTTGTGAGGAAGGTGATTTGCCAAGGCCACTTTCTGCTCTTGCATGTTTTCATCTCTGGAGTTCTTTTTGGATGGAGTTCTGTGCCTATCAAGTCAAAACCTGGCCTTAAGTGGCTACAGTGTGCTCCTCAGTGTGTCTGCGTAGCTCCCTTTAGAAAAATGAGCTTAGCATTTGCTTGTTGAAAGGAGCCTATGCCTGAGCAACTTCTGTAATCAGAAAACAGGACTGAGGTTGATAACTCATCTTCTGTTCTTTTCTTCAGGACAGAGAAGACTATCTCTAGTGGGTAATTATTTTGTAATTCACTGGATGGTTTTTTCTTTAATACAACACTAATACATTGATCACTAGTCCAGCATTTTGAAATGGTTTGAATCTGTGTACAAATATGTTACACTTAGGTAAAGATACTGATGAGAATCTTGGGACAATAGGCTTTTCGAAACAGAAATGCTAACTCATCCTAAAGGTTAATTGTTATTAAACAGCAGTATGTTTATATCTTTGTTAATGTTTCACTGTATGTTATTTTTTTTAGTAAACACATTATTAATGCAGTTATATGTTTACTGTTTTCATTTAGTATATTTGTCATCACTTGTTAGTGAGTCATTTTATTTTGAGAGTACTCTTCTACAGTATGTGTATGTGAAAACTAGAGGTAAAAGAGAAACGTTTCTAAAATTATCTCCTCAGAAGGTCATTAACAGTATCATAATAGACCATCAAGCCTACAATTCACATTGAGATAAATGACATAATAAAAATATAATTTAAATCAAGTGCAATAGTATCTTAATTGTGCCATTGCATTAACCTGAAACCTAAACTTTTTCATTTTTTACCCCTTAAATTGTTCTTAAATTATTTTGTTGAAAATAATCTTAACATAATTCAAGTAAGAAGGCAATTTTATAGTTTTAAAACTTAAAATTACATCTCTTTTAATAGATTAATAGTATTCAATTAAATAATAAGGAATAGAGGAATACTTTATGGAGGTTGATGTTACCAGAAAATTATATAATTTCAGTTATTTTGATATCAGCTATAACAGAAGAAAAAATTAAACAGAACTCAGAAGATAAAAGTTTGGTTCCTCTAACTTGTTAATCAGCATTTAAAAATAAATTTCAAGTTTAATACAAATGACAAGTTCTAAATAAGGTAGAATATAATATTTTCAAAAGCTATCTTTTCAATGATTCCAGTTATGTTTAAATCAACTTTAATAGTAATAAATTAAAACAGAAACTGGAAATTTAGAAAGATAACTGCTACTGAGTCAAAATCAATAATAATAAATATTTAAATGTGTTCTGTTTTTTTTTTCTCACTCTGAAAATGCTGGGTCATAGATGCTAATAAGAATAGGAAGTCAGATTGAATGTACTTTATAGAAGTAAATTGTAGTCAGTATAGCCATATTGATTCAGGGGAGTACTCTCTTTTTTAATGACTCTGGACTCAAAGCTTTAACATCTACTTAGTTCAAATAATTCAAAATCATATTAGAATGCCAGTTAAGTATCTTTTTTATGAACATGGCTTTATATGGGTCATTGCCTTTTTTAATTAATAAATTTATTTTGACATCCTTAGAGATGTTGAATTTTCTCCCCAAGATTGATATTTTAGTGTGTGGGGTTTTTTTTTGTTTTTTTTGTGTTTTTTTTTTGTATTCTACAACTGTATTTAATAAAATGGCAGGCAGAGGAAATTTAGCAATTTTAAAATCACCGTTTTTTACTTCTAAAGCTAACATACATTTCAGTTCATTAATATATGCATTTACATAGTTACTGCCTCTCATTTATTTTAATATTCAAAAATCTTTAAAATGGTATGCCAAGATTATTTTTTTCATTTTACATTTCTCCACTACAATAAAAGAAATTTTATTGATTCCAAAGAAAGTCTTCAATACAACACTCAACTCATGGCCAGCTGGATGATTCAATAAATATTTATTAATTATCTATTATATAGTAAGCACTTCTGAGAATGTAGCAGTGAGCAAAGATCCTGCCCTTGTGATGTTTATAGTGTAGTGGGCATAATTTAAAGATATTTAAAAGTTCACCTGAAGATGGTTGCTTATTGATGATAAATAATATGGACATTTTATGAGCCCCAAATTATAGTTAATAAATTCTAATAATTCTATATTCTTTATTTGCTACTAAGAAAAAAGTATATAAAGTATTAGGTCTTGCTTTGGAACTGGTGACTTAGTATAGGGACACCTTAAGGCCACCAGAAGGTGCTGTTCAGTTTAGTCAGCAAGTATCTCCAGCATGATCCTTGCAGTTTCAATGTGCAGCATTATTGTTTTACATTCCCTTGAGCTTCAGGTAGCCAAGGCTGGGAAGATACACGTGTTGCTGGTGTGACAAGTCAGTAGCTTATACTTGGGCATTTGCCTTGAAGTTTGGCAGTGACAGTTGACATATTGTTCTTTTTTTTAAAAATATTTCTGGGTTATATTCTTTAATTTTAATTCTTTGCTTGCTTTCCATACCTACTTCTAATTTGAGTTTAGAATGTTTCACAAGATGATCTCTATAACTGAGTTAATAAATATATATACAGAAGTTTTAGAATAAAACTAAATGATCCTTAAAAAGCTTGAATTCCTGTATTAAACCTATTCATCTTTACTCTTCCATCCTCTCATCTTCTGATAATTAGTATTTTGATATAAACATTTCATTCTAGGTGTTCACAAAACCAGTTAACTAAGTAGTACAACTTGATATTTGAAATGGTTTTTAAACCCTGGTCATATAAAATTTTATCAGATGTAATATAAAATTATTCAGTATACTGGAGATTCCTTTCAGGGACTTTTAGGGAGTCTGAAATTGTTGATGCATTTAATATCTAAATATATAACGTCATCCTAATAAATTTCACTGTATTAAATTATTTAGTTGAACCATATTTTTTTCAGAAACCAAAACTTGCAAATATAGCCTTTTAAATGTAGGTATACTGGCTTCATAAACTTAAAATAATTATTTAAAAGAATGGGAGTGATTTTACAAATACAGATATTTATCTGGATATTAGAGTAAATATAATACATGAAAAGATGAAGATTTTCTTTCATATAATTTTTCAAAGAGTAGCTGACCAACTAAACACATGTTGCACCTCTTGTTACTTGATGCTCATGGTTCTCTGCATGTGTCTTTTAACTAGAGCTTAACTTCCTCTTGTGCATGGTTTGTGCAAATTGCAGTTTATTAACTTGTCTTTGTCTTTGATGCTTGCAACCTAATCCATCACAGCTACACTTCCTCGAAAAGAAAGTGCTGTCAAACAGGAAACAGAGAGTGAGTATGCCTAGCGTGTTAGTAGGTATTCTCAATGCATGTTTGTTTAATGTCTAGAAATTAGTTCTTTGTCTTGAAAAAAGTTACAACAAAATATTAATTGCTCTAAATTGCTGCCAGGTATTGGTGAAAGAAAACCAACATGATAGTAGTGGTGTGGCTACATCAAAGAAATGTCTATGTAGTTAAAAGTACATGGTGGGTAACAGAAATTTATGAAGAGGCCTAACCATTATACTTCTGTTTTCAGGCTGTGGTTAGAAACTATAAAAATTCTTTTACATATGGTCAGATTTTGCATAGTGAAATCGAAAATTATCTTTAATAGTCCTTACTGTACCATCATTTGTCCCTTCTGACCATAAGCAAATGATATACGTTAACTGAGAGATACTCAAAGAAATAAAAAATTTTGTTTATATGTAATTCTGAATAAAAGTATATTTTCTTATAAAAATGGAATCTTTTAATTCTTTGATATATGTAAGATATTGTCCAGTCATAATTTTTCTTCATGCCTACGATGGATACCTACGTTTATACCTAAACACAGATATCCTATATTAATATAGTTAATGATATATTCTAGTTGTATTTTAAATACAACAAGTTTTCAGTGTGGTTCTTCCCCCTTGTTTTGTTTTTAAAGAACTAGTTAATCAATTCACTTAATATAAAAGCAGAGTTTTTGGGTTCAGGGTTAAGTTAAATTGTATGTAATTGACTTTTCTGTAGGGCAAGAATGATACAGTATTGGCAGTTTCATATGGTTCAGCTAATATGTTGATTTAATTTGGGATGCGTATGGGATATGGCCCATTTCTTCAGAAATATAGCAAGGTCATGTTAAGCTAGCACACTAGGGGATCAGTGACCATCCAAATTTATATCTATTGAGTGAGAAAGAAAGAAATCCTCATCTACTTCAGCAATATAATCAGGAAACTTTGTATTTATGGTGAGACCAGATAGGGCATAGATTTTATAATCTTTAAGATCCTTTTCATTCTTGTTCTATAGCTTTGTGTTGTTTCTGCTACTCTTTTACAATATGCTCAGGAGTAGGACACAAATGTTAATAGAAGAGGACACTCGACTTCCTCTCCCATGTGGTAGACTTGTATACCAAGTAGTTTGAGCCCTGGAAGACCAAGATGGGAAGATAGCCCTGATTTATGCTCTGGATGTTTTTTTCATGAAGGTCACAACTGAAAAGTTTTATTATTTCTTAGGTCTTCATGGAAGTTCTGGGAAATTAACTGGATCTACTTCTAGTCTAAATAAACTCAGTGTTCAGAGTTCAGGGAATCGCAGATCTCAGTCATCTTCCTTGCTGGATATGGGAAACATGTCTGCCTCTGATCTCGATGTTGCTGACAGAACCAAATTTGATAAGGTAAAATAAAGCAACAGGTACTTCTTCAAGATTAATATTAGTTACTTGGTTTTTAAAAAAATTTTTTTTTAAGATTTTATTATTTTTAGAGGGGAAGGGAGGGAGGCAGAGAAACATCAATGTATGGTTACCTTTCACCTGCCTCCAGCCACAGACCTGGCTGGAGACCTGGTGTGCAACCTTGTTATGTACCCTGGCTGGGGAATCGAACCAGCAACCTTTGGGTTTGCAGGCTGGCACCTTTCCATTGAGCCACCAGCCAGGGCCTAATATTAATTTTCTAACAGCAGTTTGTTATTGCTTTAAGTGGGTTCAAAGATTTGGGCTTTCTCTTAGTTAACCTCTTCTTACTTTCCAATTCTGAATCTGAAAAAAATACTAGTCAAATGGCCACTGAAGTATGAATCATCAATTAAATGACTGTATCTTTATTAAATTTTGTCATAAATCATGAAGTGCTTGCATCTCAAATATAAGTTCTTTGAGCAACTACAAAGAGGAAATAATAGCTTTTATGAAGCTGAACTGATTTCTGCAGTGCGTTAAATAAGCTTAAAAAGTTTGTCTCTGTGTTCCTCTTTCCAGATTTCAAGTAAATAATTATTGAGTTTCTTTTTAGGTATGTTCTGGCCCTGCTGTACCTTAATATACTACATTGTTGTGTCAGTCTTAGAAGAGTTTTGGAAATTCAATTGAGATATGGACAAAGCATTTATGGTCCCTGCAGAAAAGTGACTTGAATGTGGAATGTTATTTTAAGTATTTGGTGCAGTTCTTTCATTTTGCTTTTCTTCAGATCTTTGAACAGGTACTAAGTGAATTGGAGCCCCTGTGTCTAGCAGAACAGGACTTCATAAGTAAATTTTTCAAACTACAGCAACATCAGAGTATGCCTGGAACTGTGGTATGGCACATGTTTATTTATTGGCTAGAGTATATGATTTGTAACATAATTAGCCTGATTAATGTGTTGTCAAAATTTCAATATTAGAACAGAAGAAGAAAGGAATTATGATATAAGAACTTTTAAAATAATGTTTGTTGTACCACAAGATAATAAAAACAGTGATAGTTTGGAGTTTGTGCATCTCATTTAGTATTCTAGATTGTCATAGACCTAAACATTCTCCAAGTTATGGAGGGTAAAGTGTCTGAATTTACTTTGCCAAAAAACATTATTTAAAAAGCAGTTTTAACATTAAGTAGTCAGCAAGTAAAAAATATATATTTTCCCCTCCAAATAGATACTTGACATTTGAGTATATATACCATGGTCTAGCCAAAAAAAAAAAAAAAAGAAGAAGAAAGAAAGAAAGAAAAAGCAAGAAAGGAAAGGTGAGGCAGAGTGAGAGAAGAAACCACAGAATAGGTCATGAGTTTAAAAGATGTATTTGGCCAGCTGCAAATAGGCAGGCTGAGACCAAAGTGTTGTCAGTCCCCAACAGCAATAAGGCAGGATTTTTAAGGGGAGGGGGAGTTGGTGGTTCTCCCTACAGATGGTCTGATGGGGAAGTTGATTCTGAGAACAGAGAAGTTGTTAAATTCTTATTTGCAGATAAGCATACCTTTGAAGAACATAGGCAGTCACTGGCATCAGTAGTTACTATGGGGACAGCAGAATTATTGGGGTTTACTAAAATTAGACCTGAATTCCCAGAGCCCAGGTCTTATGCCTAAGAGAGGCCTCAAAATCAGGTTTTTTCTTTGTCTTCGTTATTAAGTAGGTATGAGCTTAAACCAATTATTTAATTATTGGGGCCTTTATCTCCCATCTGTTCAATGGATATGATAATATATCTATTCAGCATGCCTTTCAGATGACAGAGATTTAAGAAAATAAAATTAGATACTTGCTAGAATATGAAGAACTTAAAAGTAACAATTCAAATGATTTTAAAATTAAGATCATCTTAGAGAAGAACTCACATACAAAAAGCAGTTACAAAGTGAAGGGAAATTGGTATCTCAAATGGGTAGAGATTTATTGTTGTAGGTGGTGATAGTAAATTTGCTTATTTCTTCTAAGAAGTCTTGATAGCATTTTTTAAATGCCAAAGTTTTAGAATGATTGATGAAATTTCTTTAATTTTTAAAATTCTCTATCACAAGTTGTTTCTTGATGTTTTCTGTTTCTTGTTGGGCTGTGCACTCAATTCCCATCTCCCCACCTCCAGCCTTCTGTACTTTTTCTTTCCCCACTTTCCCCTTGTGTGCACACAAACAGAGCTTCTTCCCATAATTCTTAGATAAAATGTAAGAAAGTTTTATGAACATTCTTAAATAGCATACTAACTGACACAGTTTCATCTGTAATGCTACCTTTAAATAAAATTCATTATTTTTCATAATATAGTATCTCCTAGGAATTTTAAGACTGAGCAGACTTTTACTATGTAAGCTAGTCAAATTGTTGGTCTTTTGATTAAGTAAAGTACCTGAATAATTTTTGCAGACTGAAGCAGATGACCTAGATGGAGGACAGTTATCGCGGCAACATAATTCTGGCACAACACTGCCCATTTCATCTGAGTATGTGTTTGTTACTATCTGTTGTTTATTTTGGAAAGAAATGAACTTTAAGTTCAGGATAGAGGAGTGCTGCTCAATGAGGCATCCAGATGGCTCACAGGAACCAAATGGCACTAAGCTTCGACATGTGTGCCCATTGTCTTATTAAACATCTTACCGAATGAAAATCGGTCCTGTTGTGTGACTCTGTGACTCTTCTTTGCTCTGGTAATCACACACAAAAGCAATCAATTTTGATTTGTTTGTTGATAGGAAGTAGCATTTGAGTTGCTATGTATTTCTTGGAAATCACAAAGCACACTTCAGGATCCAGCTTTGGAAATGACACGTTATTGTGAGTGATAAAACTTAGCTTCAAAAAAATTTTATATGTAAACTGCTGTAGAATAATCAGTTCACCACCTTTGGACATTTTTAATGGAAATACCATATTTTAGTCATTTTGTATATATACCCAGTAGGTTAAAGATGAATACACCTGAAGCATGTTATAACTCTATTTGTGTTTTTTGAACAGGAAAGATATGATCCGCCAAATGATGACTAAAATATTTCGCTGCATTGAGCCAGAACTGAACAACCTAATTGCATTAGGAGACAAAATTGATAGCTTTAACTCCCTTTACATGCTAGTCAAAATGAGCCACCATGTGTGGACTGCACAAAATGTGGACCCTGCTTCTTTTTTGAGTACTACATTGGGAAATGTTTTGGTGACTGTCAAAAGGAACTTTGACAAATGCATTGTAAGTTGTTTGTTTTTTAAATAACTCAGAATTGTAATCATTGCAAAAAATAGGTAAATGTATTTAAGGCAAGAGATTTCCAGCTTTCCTCTGGAGGATCTACTGTTCACATCCCCCACTATCTTGAAGTGTTGGCTGGAATATATAGGAACAGAGGTGGTTGGATGATACTGTGACATTTATCTTCTCTTCTACACTGTGAATCTTGGCAAATTCTGGAGTTAGTGACAGAGAAACTGTAGCTACCTAAGAGATCCACTAGGTAACTGAAATGTCAATGAAATGATTAGTGATCATAGAGTTAATGAAACTACTGAAACTATTACTTGAATTTATTGTTTTTCTAATATATTTGAAAAAGAAAATTAATAATTGGATTACTTTAATTGATTCTATAAATTAATTTTATGTGTAATAGTTTCAATTAATCATATCACTTTAAGAATTGTTCTTATAATAGCTTCCAGAAATCATCCTTTTCCTCCTTCTATTAGGGAAGTAAAAATAATTAACAACTTTGTTTTTGTCTGTTAGTTTTTAGTAATCTTACAGGTATGAATTGGGCTGAACTAGATTCTAAAAAAAAGGTTTTTTAAAATTAGAGTACTGGTTATGTAAAAATGTACATGTATCATGAATATGTCTCCTATGTAACCATTAAGCTCTTGAGTAGTCATATAATACTGGGAGATAAAAATTGGGCAATTAAATTCCATATAATTTTTCATATATTAAAAAATAAAGTTTATTGGGTATTTGAATGTATAAAAGCAATCTATGTTCACTGTGAAATCTGTTGCCTCAATAGGCTTGTTAATCCTCCTTCCCTACCAAGTGATTTCCCTTGGTATTTGAAATGCTTTGAAATTTGACCATTTAAGGCTTATCTTCTTCCCTCTCCCACCTGATTGCAAGTCTGATTGCAAGCTGAGAGCCTAAAGGAAAAGGAAGAGCTACCAAAGGCTTAGATAATGAGTCATGTGACATAGCTAGAACACTAAATCATGTGAACGCTATACATTTCCAGAACAGGAACACTTTGTTACTGTTATCAGTAAAATATTACTTTATATTACATCTCTTAACCCAGTAGACATAATTGTTAAAAAGTGTAGGATGTGGTGTCAGGTAGATGTGGGTGTGGATCCAAATGAAATGCTTAGCATATTGCCTGGCCCAGAAAAGAGCTTGGTAACTGATGGCTTATAATGATGTAGGTGGTTGTAGTGGTGATTGATGGTGGTGATGGTGATAGTAACACTAATAGTAGCAGAAATTACTAAGAATTTATTAAAGAATATCATGTTACCCTCAAGACAGGGCAGTGGAGAAATGGAGTAAAATTAACCAAGGCAATGGTATAAAACTCATATTTTCTCCTAAATTGCATGTAATTCCTAAAGCATCTACACTTTGTCAGAAAAGGAGGAGTGGTTCCTTTTGCTGCCTGTCATCTCTGTCTCTCTTGTTTTAACTCACATCTTCTCACAGTGTCTAGTAGATTGTGTGTGCTCAGTAAGTATTTCGTTTTGGTATTTAGGATAAGACCAGGACCTTGAGCATAACTTGGAAAAGTAACGAATGGGTCTATGTGTATTGAGCCAAATGCACGAATATCAGATGGCTGCAGAAAGCAGAAGAGATGGCGCCTGAGCTTGTCTCTGTCACTCGGTGGCCATGCCCAAAGTATCTGGTGTTCTTCAAAGAACAGGACTAAGAAAGTTCGCCTAGTCTGAATTAGAGCCAAAGTGAAAAAGGAACTGATACATCAAGAACTACCATGGTGAACTCTGCAGTCCAGTGCTTGTCTTAACTACATTGAATTTGCTTTTAAGGATTCTTCACATTATAATGACATAGGTGTGCACCCTCAAACCTTTAAGGATAGTTGGATTTGGTTAAATTGCCATGGACAAAAGATGGACAAGTAATACAGTGATACGTGGCTAGCATCAAAGTTGTAGCCTAGACACTGAGTAACTTCTGTGTCCTTCTGGTGGTGGCAATATGATTGGGCAATCAGCTGGAAGTTATTCGTACCTTTAACTGGAGAGAAGTGTTATTTTTGTGAGATTTAGTTCATTAATGGTTCTTTTCTTAAATGAATGGACTGTTTCTTTCCTACCATTTACAAAGCCAGTGAAGTCAGCTGTCATTTAGAACATTGCCTATTAATGTTCGAGCATATTCAGTCTATAATTATATTTCATACATTTAAATGCCATAGAACAAAAATCTTCATGTAGCTTAATAACAACAATAGGGAAGCATTCACAAATTTGTACTTTAATATGTACCAGGCACTGGTCTTTTGTACACAGTATCTCATCTAATCCTTACAACCTCCTTCCTCCTACATAAGACAGGTGCTCCCAGAGGTTATGTTACTTTCCCAAGGTCAACAGCTAAAATGTAATGGAGTTGGTATTCATACCCACAGTCTACTTTCAGTACCTTGAATTGTATACTGCCCTCTCTACTGCATCCATTTTCATTCTTCACAGGTACTTGCACTGAAGAAGTGGAATAGTAGTAAAGATAATAGGAAACGGTTGACAATAATCACAGGATTTTCTTATACTAATGTCTGTAGCCTAAATAATTACATTTCTGATCTACATGTCTGTGGTTTTGAAGTTAATACCTTCAAAATCTAAACACTATGAAACTTTTGGTAGAAGTTGAAAATGATTTAATAGTATTTGATAGTGTAATTCTTACTATGACTAGATGTAGATACCCTGAGAAGTACAAAGAACCCTAATTGAATCCATGGATCTTTATGAACCAGGATGTCCAGATTCTATTTATATGAAACATCCCTTTTGCAGTCTGTCACCATCATGCATGAGCACTTTCCTGAACTAATTTAGGATAAATAACAAAAACATACATGGGAAAATAACTGTATAATCTGAAGCCATAGTAAAAGTGCCTGTTTTCCCTCTCTAATTTCACATCCCCAAAAGACTGAACTTGTCTATCCAAACAGATGTTAGGCTGATGAGAACTGAGAATGGCTGTAGTCCTCAAACTTGGCCACCTGGGCACCGACCAGAAGAAACCTAGAGAGATCCTATGTACACTGTGATCCTGTCTGTGTCCCCACAGGGACAGTTACCTATACTTAGCTTTCATAAATGATAAAAATGTTTATTAGTTCATAGGCTTTGATCACATTTTGCTTTAAATAATTTGGATTTTTTTCTTGACTTTATTTTCTTATATGTATTTTTTAATCTATAGAAATAGTTTTCTTAATTATCCCTATTTAAATATTAATCTTTAATTAGTAGGCATCCAAATTGTTCTAGATACTAAATTACATTCTTCCTTTATGATGTATGCATTTGGTTGTAATTATATGTTGTTTTTAAATTGCTTGGCTATTTCTCTCCATTGCTTTCTGCATAACTTAAGAGTAATCAAATAAGGCAAATGGAAGAAGTAAAAATCTCAAAGAAGAGTAAAGTAGGAATTCTTCCATTTGTTGCTGAATTTGAAGAATTTGCTGGACTTGCAGAATCAATCTTTAAAAATGCTGAGCGTCGTGGAGATCTAGATAAAGCATATACCAAACTTATCAGAGGAGTATTTGTTAACGGTAAGCTTTTGTTCTAAATAATTTTTGGTTGGTTTTTATTATTTCTGGTAACTTGGAAGCCAAAGGGCAGATATGTTCATTGTTTTTCATATTCAATAGTCTTTTTAAAGCTTCCTGAAATGGAAGATTTCTTAAATTTGAAAAACAAGGAGTACACAAAACACATTCATATTCATCAGGAGCCAAGTAGATTTCATAGTTTACATGTATGGGCTTACCACTATGCAGAATTGGAGTTTTAAAACAAAAATAAATGACCTGCCAGATTCCATGAGCATTTTAGCAAATCTTCTGAAGATGGTAGGCAATGATGTCTGTGTGACCTGAATTAAATCAGTTCACTTCTGTGGGCCTCAGTTTTCACATCTGTGAGGTAGGGTAATGCTAAACTTCAAAAATTCACTGTCTTCCTGTGTCAGATCCTGGCATGGACATGTCCTTTAATTTGAAATAAATGTTCTGGTTGCACATATTCATTAATTTTAAATGCTAAAAAAGTTGACAGGATGGAGGATCATCTTATCAATTACATATAACATAAATTACATGATTCAATGTTTGTATGGTTATTATTTCTTTTAAAATTCACAGTAGCTTTGTTTTATCTGGTTTGTAAAGTAGCATATTTTCATTACACAGCCCCGAAAATCAGAACACATTTTAAAAATCAGATCATTATTTGTAATCTCATCGTATAGAGACATAATTTAATTTTTATGCATAAACTTTTCAATGTCTCTCTCCCTGTTATAAATGTGCCCGCATTATATATGTATGTCCTGTAATATAAAAATTATCATTCCTTGCTCACTCACTGTTTTGGAGCCTGCTAGACTGGATCCAAGTCTTTCCTTGTCAGTTAGTAGAGATAAACATAATCATTATTAAGGATTGCATAATATTCCATGTGTCAATATTTACCAGATTGCCTATTAAAAAGGCATTTAGTTTGTATCCAGTTTCTTACATATATTTTTGTGTACTTGTACAATAATTTCCATAGGGTAAGTTACTAAAAATATAATTACTGGTTCAAAGGGTTTATATACAGTATATCTTAGGGCTTTTGCCAGCCAAATTGCCATGCAAAGAAGTTATACCAATTTAGTACTATGAATAGTTGGTTAAAGTTTCTGTCACATCTGCACCAGTGATGAAGATTATTAGGTAAAATATTATCAATGTTTTTCTTCTTTGTCAAATTAACAGTCTATAAATTTATTTTGCTTATGGTATTTTTTTTACCATGCAAGAGCTTTCAAATTTTCTGTCAATTTATCCACCTTTCCCATTATGACTTAAAAGTTTTGAGGAAGTTTTAGAAAGGAAATACTGTCATAAATTTTTTTAATTAGCTTTATTTTTTCTTAGTTCTTATGATCATATATATAATGTATGTGTGTATATATATGTATTATTTTTTACATAATATATAATATATATATTGCTTTTTATTTTAAGCACATCAGCAGTTTAAAATTTATTTGGCTGAAAGATGTGAAATAGTAATCCAAGTTATTCAAAATAATAGCTGGTTGTCTTAATATATTCTGAATAACTCATCATTTCCCCATAATCTTTATTATATACTAATACATATGTGACTGTTTTAGAATGATTTTTTTAAATTAGGTTTAGGTGGATATGAAGATCCTCCAGTGCAATATATTTTAATCAGTCCAGAAATGTGCCTAGCTTCTTAAACTTACAAATGAAAAAATCATGTAAATATTTTTATAGCTAAATATGGTGATGCTTATCAAGACTTTTTTTCTTTTCTGTTTTTATTCAGTGGAGAAAGTAGCAAACGAAAGCCAGAAGACCCCCAGGGATGTAGTTATGATGGAAAACTTTCACCATATTTTTGCAACACTTTCTCGTTTGAAAATCTCATGTCTAGAAGCTGAGAAAAAAGAAGCCAAACAAAAATACACAGATCACCTTCAGTCTTATGTCATTTACTCTTTAGGACAACCTCTTGAAAAACTAAATGTACGTATATTTTCATTTAGTGTATTTTGGTTTTGAACACACATACACATGTGTATATATGAAAAACACGACAGACACTTTTTCTACATTTGTTCTAGTATGCATGCAGGAGGGTAAGGGAGAAGGGACTCAGTTACTGAAGCTGCCAAAATACTGCTAGATGCTCTGTATACATTATTTATTATAATTCTTATGAACAGTGAAGTAGTATAAGACAGTTTATCCCTATTTTAAAATGAAGTTCTAACTGGCCAGTAGCAAAGTGGGGGGGATGGGCCCTAGATTAAGGATTTTCTATTATACCAGACTTTCCCATTTCTTACTTTATAAATGGCTAATCTTTATCCCTAGTTCAGAGGAAGATTTTGAAACTGGATCAAGATAAAAGGAAAACCAGAAAGTGTTTTCTTTGTTGCTTTTTCTTTTCCCTTCCTTTCCTGACTGGAATCATTCCCCAAAGCAAGTTCAAACATTAAACTTAAAGAAATTATGATTGACCAACATTGTTTTATTTTCATTGTTGTTTCTTTATAACATTGATGAGATGCCAGGTAGCCTGTGGTAAAATTGGTTTTGTTATGCATTGTTTCACTTAGTCAATGCCTTTTTTCATTTAGTCATAGAACTTATCTACACCATTAAGAGTTACTGTATAAGATAAAATGAATGCTTCTGACTTTGTCCAGAGTGTGATTAGTCATCTCTTACAAGTTTTTAACTTAAAATTAGAGGCAAATAAAAAATATGCATCTGCTGTCAACAATTCAAAGAAATATTTAAGAGACCCTTAACCAAATGCAAAGTCAATACCTTAGAAAACTTAAGGACAGCTATTCCTTTAAGGGAAAAGGTCTGTCCCTGACCTAAAGCTATGTGATACGTAATTGTGACATCAGAAGCATTCCCTTAGAAATCAAATTTAAAGCAGAAACATTGCTAGATTCTTTATTATTTAACATTGTTAAGGAAGCTATAGCTGATGCAGTAGAACCTGAAATAAATAAAAAACAAAGAAATGATAGTCAAGATTATAATTACCTGTGTATAATAGGTTGAAATTATTGGTCTCTGGTAAAGTGGTAGGATTCAAAATAAATAATCGAAACCCAATGTACTTCCTTGATGTCATAATAATTAAAAGTTTATATAGAAACAAAATTTTAAAATTTAAAAGCCCCAGCAATAGACTTGTCAAAAAATCATCAAAAATCACTTAATGAAGAATAAACAATAATTTCTAAGAAAATTTTAGAGGAAAGTAACGAGAGGGAATTTGTCTTGTCAGTATTAAATCATACTATAGTGCTCAAATCAAGGTGTATCAATCAAAATTACATATTTAAAAAAGAACATATACTCACAAGACAACCTGAGATGCATATTTGTAATAATATAATAGTCAGTATATTTAATATATAAGATCTTTTTTAAATAGATAAGAAAAACACTAAGACCCTAATATGTAAATGGGCAAGCATTCTGAATATACTACTAAACATGAAAACAAGGTAACAAAAAATTGTGAAATAAAACAACAGATAAATCTTTTTCACCCATTAAAATGGATATTATTTTTTTAATTGTGATAATGCTTATGCTTATAGTATAAGGTAGCAGTCTCATATACTATCAGACAAATATAAATTGATTGAACTTTTCTTGAAAGCAGTTTGTGTATATGAAGAATCTTTAGAATTCTTTTATAAATACACTCTTCAACTGAGGAATTATAGTCATAGAAAATTATGCTGGAAAGTAATTTGTGATGTGGGTAAATACTTGAGTGCAAAAGATATTTATGACAAATGTATTTATAGTAGATTGTTTTAAATCCGAGTAGATTTTGCCAACTCTGAAAAAAAAGTAAGTTACTAAAAATCCAATACTTGAAAGAATGAATAAATAAATTTTGGTTCAGTCATTGGATGGAATACAATACAAGCATTAAATTTTACACGTAGGGAAAAAACATAATACATTAAATGAAAAATGCAGCCACAACATTATAATCTCATTTATATACCGACCATCAAAAAACTAGAAGGAAATCTAAAATGTTAATAGTGATTATCCCTAAGTGGTGACATAATAGGTGATTGTTACTTTATCATTCATAGTTTTACACATTGCCTGGTTTTTACATGTGAATATATTACTATTTATTTTATAATCAAAATTTTAAAAAATTTTAAGTGAAAATAAAAGCTCTCCTTAGCCATTGTTTCTTGTCATTTCCTTGCAGCATTTCTTTGAAGGCGTTGAAGCCCGAGTGGCACAGGGCATCAGAGAGGAGGAGGTGAGCTATCAACTCGCATTTAACAAACAGGAACTTCGTAAGGTCATTAAAGAGTATCCTGGAAAGGAAGTGAAAAAGGGTCTAGATAACCTCTACAAGAAGGTTGATAAGCACTTATGTGAAGAGGAGAACTTACTTCAGGTATGCTTAGTTCTCTTAACCATTCTAGATCACATGTCCTTACATATATTGCTTTTCTCCAAAATATCCCTCCAGAAATGCTACAGGTTTTCCAATTTTAGTGCAAGAGGAAAGTTCCACAAAGTATAGACCAAATTAATGAATTCTGGGGCCTAGCGGAAAGCAGTGGGGGGCAGACACAGGCTGCCAAACCATGCTGAGGGTTGCGTGCACAGGCTCGCCTCAGTGCTGCCCATGCCGGTCGTCTGCGGGTTCCTGCTGGGGTTGGGGTCATGGCTGTAGGCTGACGAGCAAGAGGATCGAGGAAACACCCCACACCTTCGGCCCTGTCCTTCTGGAGTTCTTGGTGTGCCAGCTTTCCAAGAAGCCGCTCAGATATGAAGCATGGACAAACGAATTGGTTAATGAAGAATTGGGAATAGCCTATCCAATTATTGATGGGATTCCTAATATACAACAGGCAGTGAGGATGACACATCAAAATAAGAAGCAAGAAGATATGGAGCAGCACTAAATCATAATTAAAAACAGCACAGACAACTAAATTTTCTTTTTTTTTTTCACTGTATGGTTGCCTTTCACCTGTCTCCAGCCAAGGACCTGGCTGGAGACCTAGCTTGCAACCTGGTTCTGTGCCCTTGCTGAGAATCAAACCAGCGACCTTTGGGTTTGCAGGCCTGTGCCTTACTTAAATTTTCGTAATATTACCTATCTTTTAAAAAGTCAGGGCGGCAGGTAATAAGTGTGAGAGAAGAATGTTTCTGTCTCTTTTCCTATGTTGACTGTCCTTATTCCATTGAGTCTTTTTAGCAGTACTGTTCTACTCTTGCTCTAAGGAAGAAGACTTCCCACACTGCTGCACCAGCACAGCCAGCCTGTGCTTTTACAGCCCAGCTCATGCCCGTTCCCATACTCAGTGTATGTGTTCTTCCACCTTTGCACTTGGATAGGTATTAAGCTCTTCAGGCATAATTAATGCAACCAGAGCAAAGATGGTTTGTTTATACATTAATGGTATGTCTTGAGCATCTATCTCTGAAAGCTCAGCTGCATGGAAATACTGGAAACCCACTTAATTTTCAGGAAAGATGCTACTACAGCTTGCTTCTGTCAGAGGTTTAGGACTATGGAAGGCTTATGCTGCAGAAGCTTCTTTATACTTTGGTTCTGCCCTTGTTTTCTGAAGGTTTAATTTAAAACTGCTGTATCAGAAGCAACATTTCAACAGAGTGGCTTGTTGGGAATGAACAATCCCAACCATCATCTAACAACTTTATTTTTTATCCCTTTCACCTAAAAGTTAGTAATTTGAAAATTTATGTTTGTTTTAGAAAGTCTTTGGTAAAGTCATATGTTACAGGTAACTAAAATAATTCCAAAGGACCTATGTTGGAGTAATTATAGAGAAATGTATTTGAACTGGTATGATATAAAATTTTAATAAAATAGAAGTTTCAAAAAAAGTTAATGAATTCTGAGAAAGAAAATATATAAGTTTATATATCATTCCCTTTTTATTTTATATTTATGTTTTATTTTGAGACACTAGGTGCTTGTCTTTTGCTTAGGGATGGTTTTTTTGTGGGCTTGGGGGGATTTTTTACATTTGGAAGGAGTAAGTAAATGGAATATCATATAGAACAGTGGGAAGATTCTGAGCATGGGGTGGGAGTTAGAAATGAGTTCGTAATCTGGGTCCAGAATAAGCTATATGACTTGGAACAAGTTAATTAACCTCTCTGAACCTCAATTTCCTTATTTGAAAAGTGGTATTTATTCTTACATGTTTAAACTTAAGTCACCTTCAAAGTACTCCCCATTTCATGCAATGCACCTATTAAGATGTTATTCCACTGCTGAAAACAATTTTTGAACTTGTAGATTTTGATGCCTTTTAGTACTTCTACCATTTTTTGTTTCACCTCATCCAATATCAGCAACATGTTTTCCTTTGAGAACTTTATTTCATTGAGGGAAACAAAGGAATGTCTCTTGGGAGAGATTGGGTGAATGGTGGGGGCGCATAAGGGATCATTAGCATTTTTGGTCAAAAACTGCAGTGTGGGTAGGTGCGCTCCTAAGTCACCCATCATGAAATAGGCAAATGCATTGAAAGAGTCTTAAGAAAAAGTTTACTGAAGCTGAACTCAGCCTTTCACAATGGCAGCTGGCACAGTGATACAGATGGGTTCCTAGAACACCCCACTTAGGAGAGGAAGCCTACAAGGGGCCCACCCTCCACAAGGTAATTCTGGATTTTTTGGTAGCCATCCTCATATGTCTTGACATTATTTCTGCATACTTGATTATGTATTATTTCCATTTACAGTTTAACGACTTTTATTTTCATTTTCTTAATAGGTGGTGTGGCACTCCATGCAAGATGAGTTTATACGCCAGTACAAGCACTTTGAAGGTTTGATAGCACGCTGTTACCCTGGATCTGGTGTTACAATGGAATTTACTATTCAGGACATTCTAGATTATTGCTCCAGCATTGCACAGTCCCACTAAACCTTATGAAAGAAGAAAAGACACATGAATAAAGCCCTCCAAGTATACTAGACACTACCAAAAACATTAGCAACTGTTTTGAGATCCCAGACTTGAAATTTTATGCAGTATTAAATGTCAGATAAGTGATAATACCATACTACAAATGCCTAAGAGTAAAAGTATTAACATATATAACAGTTTTATTTGGTCAGTAGGTTGTATACTAACTTAAAACATTTATCTTATAAAATGCCTTTAGCATTTTTCTGTGAACAGGAAATTTTCTTTTATTGCCTAGCTTCCAATATCTGTGAATGGTTATCCTATGTGTGATGCATTGGGAGTTTTTCAGCTTACACTAATTAACTATTACTTACAAATCATGTAACTACTAAATAGTGTACAGACTTTTTTCCCTTTGTCTAATGTGTGTACATGGATAAGATATCTTGTAATAATCAGTTGTAAACTTGGATTTTGAGGATCATGTAGCAATGATTCTGAAATAAAGAAATTTTCAAAAAATTGAAATTTAATAATTTATTACATCTGTTATATGCTTAAGAGATGAATACACAAAATGTTCTTATAAAATCAATACATAAAAATTAATTACATGTCCATTCCATTTACTATAAAACACTTAAAAGAGTAAGAAGCCCTGGCTAGTGGGTCAGGTGTTTGGAGCATCATCCTCTACACCAAAAGGTTGCTGGCTCAGTTTCTGTGCAGGGGCACATACCTAGGTTATGGGTTCAGTCCTTAGTTGGCGCACGTACTAGAAGCAATTGATTGATGTTTCTCTCTCACACTGATGTTTCCCTTTCTCGCTCTCAAAATCAGTAAACATATCCTTGGGTGAGGATTAAAAAATGTATAAGAAAATTAAAATCATTTTAATAGCATAAAATATTTAGTATTTAGGACTAAATCTAACAAAAACATACTATGGATTAAATTATGTCTATTCCAGAGATTCATATTTGGAAGTCTCCCATGTGAGTGTATTAGAGATAGGACCTTTAAGGAGGTGATCAAGGTTAAATGAGGTCATAAGGGTAGAACTTAGGTCCAACAGAACTGGTGCTCTTAGGAGAAGAGATGTCAGAGCTCTTTCTGACATTTGACGAGGTAGCAAGAAGGCAGCCATCTGCAAGCTGGCTGGCACCTAATCTCAGGCTTCCAGCCTCAAAAACAGAAAAGAAATTTCTCATTTTTAAGCCACCTAGTCAATGGTATTTTGTTATGGAAGCCTGAGCTGACTAATACAAGATGTATAAGACCTTTTTGAGAAAATTATAAAACCACTGGAAGATAAGATAGGAAGGAAGGAAGGCTGAAATAAGTAGAGGAATATTTCTTGTTTCTAGAGAACACACAAGATTAGAGAGGGCAGTTGTTCCCAAATTTAAAGATTCAGTGCAGATTCCCAGTTTCCAGCCTAGCACATAAGAAGCTTGGAAGTCATTTCTCCATCCTAACAAATAAAAACTTGAACAAACTGAAACACCAACTCTTCTTAGATCTGTAAGAGAAATGAGGTCACAAGGCAAACCACTGCCATAACTGAACAGACAGGAGAATACCGAGAAACACGATTTGAAGGGGCAGAAACAAGTTGAAACATCCACTGGAAATCATGCCAAGGTTGGTAAACCGATAAACTGTAATTTGACTAATTGCTGGGGGCTGTGTGTGGATAAGTCTGGGAAATAAAAAACCCAGGGGGACCCAGTTATTGGGAGCCCCACACACAGTTTGAGAGTTTTGCCTCCTGTAGTGTTACCAGGCCTCACTGAATTTCAAGAGGAAAATCCATGTGCTGGCAGGGGAGAGGAAAGGAAAAATTTTGAAATATGCCAGAGCGTTCTGGTTTTAACAAGTTTTGCCCTCAGGAGAAACTGTTGAACCAGAGCCTAACCTGGGGGAAGGAAAGTACCCAACTTCAGCTGGGTGAGGACATCTATGTGGAAGATGAGAAATACAAAACTTCAACTCACTCTTGTCATCCTTTCCCATCCACCAGGGGAAGGAGAACTGAAGAGCATAACCTTCACAGAGGTTTTTTTTAGGATTACAGACCACTAACCCTCTCCCCACAGCTTGAGTAATGCATTACTGAAGGTCAATTTACAGCAGTTCATTTTACCTGTCGTCATGTCTGACTATCAAAAAAGTGCAATACACACTAAAAGGAAAAAGAGCAGTTTGAAGAGACGGCGAACATCAAAACAAGACATGATAAGGATGCTGGAATTCTCAGACCATGATTTTACAATAAATGATGAATATACCAAGTACTGTAATGGATAGAGTAAAAAACATGTAAGAATAGATTAGCAATGTTCAAAGAGAAATGGGAATTATTATTATTTTTTTCAATGATCCAATGATCCACTGATGGGCACTTAGGCTGTTTCCAGCACTTGGCTATTGTAAATAGTGCCGCTATGAACATAGGTGTGCATAGGTTCTTATGAATTGGTGTTTCAGGATTCTTTGGGTATAGTCCAAGTAGTGGAATCGCTGGATCAAAAGGCAGTTCCATTTTTAGTTTTTTAAGGAAACCCCATCCTGTTTTCCACAGTGGCTACACCAGCCTACATTCCCACCAACAGTGTATGAGGGTTCCCTTTGCCCCGCATCCTCGCCAACACTTGTTATTTGTTGATTTGCTGATGATTGCCATTCTGACAGGTGTGAGGTGGTATCTTAATGCAGTTTTAATTTGCATCTCTCTGATGACTAGTGATGTTGAGCATTCTTTCATATGCCTCTGGGCCCTTTGTATATCTTCCTCAGTGAGTTGTCTGATCAGGTCCTTTGCCCATTTTTTAATTGGGCTGTCTGTCTCCCTGGTGTTGAGTCACGTTAGGTCTTTATATATTTTGGAGATCAGACCCTTGTCTGAGGTATCATTGGCAATTATGTTTTCCCATACAGTTGGTTCCCTTTGAATTTTGCTGATATTTTCTTTATTTATTTCTACTTAATTATTTCCTATCTTCCACACTTCCCACTAGAAGGTAAGCTCTTTCAAGGCAGGGATCTGGCCTTTGATTCACCTTTCTATTTCTAGAGTCTAGAAAAATGAGGCTTCTTAATTTAATCTCTGTTCTGTGGTAGTCAGATATAATCCTACCAAGAAAACTCAAAATTAAGTAACATCTTAACAAGTTTACGTAACAGTGAATGTTTTCTTAAAGCTATTTCATTTGCTTTGTATTAGTTGATTATTCATTATTCAGTCATTTATTAATTCATCAAATATTTATTGATGGCCTGTGGGACTACAGAGACCAACTTAAAAAAACTCACAGTATAATGGGGGAGATGAATAAGTAAAAAGATCCAACAGAAATGCTTACGGTCATTACCTTTAGGGAAAAGAATAGAATCAAGGGCCAGGACAGAGAAAATATTAGAAGTTAAATGAGGACTTTCACTTAGTAATCTTGATAATCCTATGTTGTTTGAATTCCTCTACAAGTATATACTAGTTGAAAGTTTTGAAATATGGTAAAATGTGTGTGTTAATAAATACCTTAGAAATCAACATAATTTTTCTCTTTTTCTTTTCTTCACACAATTTTTTTCTATTTGGCCCAAGATACCAACCAGTCTTAGAGAAAGAATAAGAGATTTGATACAGAAAGAGAACATTGATTGTTTACTGGGTGCTGGGCACTGTTCTAAGCAATTTACTTGCAATGCAAGAGACAGAATTAATATTCAACTTCTGACCTTCAAAATAAGATTGTGCAGCCAATCAATAGTCTCAAAAAAACAGGCTATTGAACTGGGAGGGGATTTTCTAAATCCTTTCACTTATTTTTATCCCCCAGCCATTAGAACCAAGTGTGGATGAGAATTCTTCGCTGGAGTAGAGAAGACACTCCATAGAGGATGGTCTAACTACACCACAGTATAAACAGGGCATGTTACTCAGTGTCCTGACTGTGCATCAAGTTGGTGGGAGAGACACCAAGGGCAGAAGAGGGTTCTTCTCCCTCACTCCCCATTTGAGACTCTGAGAAAAGGCGTCATTTCAGGTCGCCTCATATCAATCCAGTGGGGCAAGCATACCCAGGTGGAAGAAGGTCATGAGTCACCCATATCTACCACATGGGGCCCTTGCAGCTGAGAATATATTGAGAATATTGCTGGAATCTACTGTACAGTGACAGTGAGGTGGGTAAGGGACTGCAAGATGGGCCAGGATAAAATTAGGGTCACAACCAGAAGTCAAAAGGGTATGTAACACGGGGAGGGGGACGGGGGAGAGGGGGAGAGAGAGATGTTCACGTATCACAACAGACACAGCCTCAGCTGCAATGCCAGCAACACTGAGAGCACCCTGGTAGACAAGAGCAGAGTAGGTTCCCATGGGCCAGTCTTCCCCTTGGTCACATAGTCAGGCAGCCTCCCCACATGCCTCCCTACCATTAACATCTTGGAGCTGAAAGGTAAGACATCTTTGGCTTTCCCAGATAGACTAATATCACCTAAAGGAGCTGTTTAAATGATTGGATCAGATTGAGTTTAAACAAGGAAGGATTTAAACATGAATTATTTGTACTCCTTCCCAGTAGGTGGAGACTAAGGGAGGAGGCTGGATGAGTTACCAAAAGGGACTACCATTTCTCCCTACTTCTGACATGTGGTGTGAGTTAAATTCATGATCCTGCTAAATAAATGTAAAAATCAATTACAATACAGGGTATTAAATGCTGTGACAAGCAGCCTAAGGTGCTGCGGGAGCTCTACACAGCATAGTAATTGCTATATTGGATCAGACCCATGGAGCATCCGCCCAGGCTGGGTCTTCCCAGGGAAGCCGGGTGCACTTGCAGAGCGGTAGAGCAAAGGAGCATGCTGGGTTTTGTCTTTACAATTTGTCAACTGGAAAATTAGGAGTATTCGTTGAACTATCACTAGTTTCTCATAATATCCCATTACGTATTTCGCATCCATTGATTTCTCCAACCCTGCTTGAATACTTTTTATACATCTGCACCATTTCTTGGAGGTCAGAAGCCTCTGCAGAGGATATTTCTGAAAGTTTGGAGAGTTAGGACGAGGGAGGGAGGCAGGTTCTGTTTATCAGAATCTTACTCTTCAGTTGCTTTTCCCCTGCTTTGAGGGGGGGAAGAGGCCAAACTGTATTTATGTTTAAGGATTAGATAGTAAGTATAGTTTGCTCAGAATAGGTCAAAACATACATTTTCCCCCCTCACCTCCATTTCTTCTCCTTGCCCTGGATGATAACTCAGGCAGAACCCATGACCTTTTTGGCCTTTGAAGTAGAATAAGTCCTTGGTCAGTAATTAAAATACTCAGTTCACTGTCATAACCAAAACCTTAAATGTGGCCATGTGATCCACCCACCCTGCTCCAGCTGGGCCTGCCGCAAGCAGAGAAGCAAAGGGACATGGCCACTGCATTCCTGTTTCCTGGTTCCCAACTTCAGTTCCCCCTCCACTCAGATTGCTAATGGAGGGAGAGAAGGGAAGAGGGCAGGAAAGTTCTGACTTGAACCGAATTGCAGTTAATCAGCATCTGCTCTCTAACCCTGCTAGAGGGTTAAACCCGACTCTTTTTTTGTTGTGGGAGCTTTGAGGACCCTGCTTCTTCCCCTGAGGACCTCTCATTAGCAGCTCACAGGCCAAGAGTAAGTGTATTCCTGCTTCCAGCTCTGACCTGACCACTTCCTCCAGCCCTGCAACTGGCTCCATCTCCAGCTTCTCTCCAGAAGACTCGTGGTCTTCCCTGGAAGCCTTCCTGAATAGGATCCTTTTTTGTTAGGTTTTAGTTGCCCCCCACAGAAACTGCTCTGGATAGTTTAAACAGAAAGGGACTGAACCAGGCTGTAGGAGGCTTACAGAATTGTTTAGAACAGCTAGAGGAAATCAAAGAGCAAATCAACAAATGGGACTATATCAAATTGAAAAGTTTCTGTTCAGCCAAAGAAAACACTAGCAAAATTCAAAGGGAACCAACTGTATGGGAAAACATAATTGCTAATGATACCTCAGACAGGGTTTGAGCTCCAAAATATATAAAGAACTAATGCGACTCAACACCAGGGAGACAGACAGCCCAATTGGAAAATGGGCAAAGGACCTGAACAGACAACTAACTGAGGGAGACATACAAAGGGCCCAGAGGCATATGAAAGAATGCTCAACATCACCAGTCATCAGAGAGATGCAAATTAAAACCACAATAAGATACCACCTCACACCTGTCAGAATGGCAATCATCAACAAATCAACAGACAACAAGTGTTGGTGAGGATGTGGGGCAAAGGGAACCCTCATGCACTGTTGGTGGGAATGCAGGCTGGTGTAGCCACTGTGGAAAACAGGATGGGGTTTCCTCAAAAAACTAAAAATGGAACTGCCTTTTGATCCAGTGATTCCACTACTTGGACTATACCCAAAGAATCCTGAAACACCAATTCATAAGAACCTATGTACACCTATGTTCATAGCAGCACTATTTACAATAGCCAAGTGCTGGAAACAGCCTAAGTGCCCATCAGTGGATCATTGGATCAAAAAACTTTGGTACATTTACACAATGGAATTCTATATAGCAGAAAGAAAGAAGGAACTTGTACCCTTTGCAACAACATGGATGGAACTGGAGAGTATTATACTTAGTGAAATAAGCCAGTCAGTGAAGGACAAATATCATATGATCTCACCCATAACAGGACAATAATGAACAAAACAAACAAGCAAAACAGAACCAAATATATGAATACAGTGAATAGGCCTTCAGTGGTCAGGGGGAAAGGGGTTGGGGGGAGGGGGGAGGCAGAGGCAAGGAAGGGGAGCAGTCTAGACAAGAACCTAGTATAAAGGAACCATGGACATGGACAACAGGTGGGGGAATGGGTGGGTGGGGAGGGTGACAGAGGGGAACAAAAAGGGGATGGATGTAATACAACAACAATAAAATAAATAAATAAATAAATAAATAAAAGAGCTAGAAGAACAGGCTTTAGGCAAAGCTTCCAGAAACAGCTCTGGGTGCTTCTATCTCGGCCACTGCCCACCGCAGCCAAATGGCTGTCTCACATCTTGCTGCTCTCCCGCCTTCACCCAGCTCCTAATGCAAGTCTCATATGCATGCTGATGAGAGCAGAACTTCAGCCTAAGGGAGCCCAGGGAACACATGGATTCAGCTTAGCTCTCCAGCCTCTCTTATGGGAAGACTCACCAGGAGCCTGGAGTGAATGCAAAGGGACCCAACCCACAGGGTGTGGGCCAGGAACCACCATCTCTCACAGGAGGCTCATACCTGGTTGTGGAAAAGATACAGCCAACTCTGAGAGGGCATTAACTCAGGATTTCCTTCTTCGCTCAAAGAATACATACCAAGTTATCTCTTTAAATCCCTTCTCAATTTGAAATGAGAAGAGAAACTCTCCAAAAATTCCTGGATCAATTTTAAAATGTACACTTTTGGAACCCTAATTTGGTCTGGAAATAAATCATAACTGATTCAAGCGATTGGTCTAGAGTGAGCATGAGCCCAGCTGTGGCCATGGCAGGGAACTCTACTAAGGGACCGTGGGAGACGTTTTCCTGTCCGATGACAAAGAAGCCTATGAAGCCAAAGCTGCTTTTTTGTCATGACATCCCTGTTCCCTGCCCTTGCTTCTTGTTTTGGGTGCTACAAAAGACAGACCTACTTCTTAGACTTGTGACAGCCATTCTGTGACCACAGATCGAAAGGCTCTAGGATAAAAGCCTCCCACTGAGGAAAGAGTGTGTGTGGAAGGATGAAAAGGAGTCAGGTCAGGCCCGTGGTGGTACCATTGAACTGCAAACCAAACTAGGACCCGCTACTGCCAACTATTTTGTCAAGTGAGACCGCAAAATGCTTTTATTACTTAACCGACTGTTATTCAGCCATTCTGATACTTGCAGGCTAATGTATGTGGACAGATAGTCAGGCTGAGTCCCTAGAACCTGTTGGTCGGGGGGAGAAAGAAAGAAACTGGGCCTCTGGAAAAGATTTGGATCAAGGCCAAGTCAACAGTATTTTCCTGTTTCTGCAGTTGGGACTTTCTGCAAGTTTCTGAGCACCTTTTATTGGAACTTGGGTTCAAAAACCTTGGAAGTTAAATTATGACTATGACTAGATAGTGAGAGAACTTGGGAGACACTTACCTCCCCAGAGTGTGTTTACATTTCCAAGTGGGGGCAAAACCTGGAACCAAGGTGACATCCCTGCAGCTATAAACTGGGAGAGGCTTGGCTTATCTTCCTCCTTGAGACATTTCTTTACATTCCAAAAGGTAGGAACTCAGGACCTTTTCCCTTTTCTTCCCTGGGACAATGAGTGTAGGCTGGGCAGCAAAGTTTTCTCTCTCTTTCTCAGGCAGGGAAGGGACAGAGCTGTCCCTCTCACATATAAACTCTCAGATTCTTCATTTGCAGGAGTGGGGGCTGGGACAGGAAATTTGCTACCTGCAGTACAGAACCTAGGACATGTAGGGTGCCATCTGCTTCTCATGTCACCCTGGAGTGTTGGGCAAGGGAGCCCATAGTTATTGATATAAGTAATAACTTTGATCTCTGCTCCAGATGCCTCATATTTGCATTTAGGACACTATACATAAAAATAGATATTAAAAAGGTAACAGAGAAAGATGCTTTTGTTTTTTTCCTCATTGGAGAATGTGTGACTCGGTTGCTAAAATAGCTAACGTGATACTACACTGTGTTGATATACACTGAACGTGCTGTGCAGATAGAGCAAAGGAAATAAATGTAGCCCAGTGCTTAGCCCTAACCTGACACAATCACTTCTGGGTATCAAGTTCCACGGAGGACTGAGAAGCTGGAATATTTCTACTCTAGAGGAAGAAGCCAGGTAAGTGATCAGCTTAGAGGTCATGTCATGTGAGCAAAGGCTGAAGAATCTGGGGCATCACCACATGAGTGAGACAAAAGAGTCATATTCTTTTGACTGCTTGGAACAAATTGTTCACACAGAGAGGAAGATTTTAGCTTTATATAAAGGATTTTTCTAACAAAGATTTCAGCAATACAATGAGCTGCTTTGGAAAGTATTAAGTTCTCTCATCATTGGAAGTGATAGGTGGCAGCTGGGATGGCAATCTGTTGGAGAGGTTGCACCGGAAATCTGGGTTTTGTGTGAGAGGTTGGTCCAATTGACTTTTTAGGAGCCTGGCAAGTCTACGTTTCCACAGAGTTTACTTGATCATAGTATTATGTTTAGTGAAATAAGCCAGTCAGTGAAAGACAAATACCATATGATCTTATTCATTACAGGACACTAATGAACAAAACAAACAACCAAAACAGAACCAGAGACATGAATACAAGGAACAGACCTTGTGTTCTGTTCAAGGAGAAGGGGATCAGTTTAGTCAAGGAACTAGCTTGGATGACCCATGGACATGGACAACACGTAGGATTGACTGTTGGGGAGAGAACAGGAGGGCAGGGCAGGGGACAGCAGGGTTGGGGGGAATGGGATGAATGTAATACAACAACAGTAAAATTTTAAAAAACTTCATTGGTCATCATCTGAATATTCTCTTTATTGGCTATTATCCTTCAAAGTTTCCTTCCTCAGCAGTTTGCCAAATTCAGAACTATTTTAACTTCCAGAATAGAAGTCAAGGCTATATCACTTATTTCATAACTTTTGGTAAATTATTTAATTCCATCTGTAAAATGGGGATACCAATGCTTCATAAGGTTATGATGATGATTAACTGAAATAGTGCCTATAAAGTAGCACCAAAACAGAACCTAACAAGCATTCACCACACAATGGCTATTATTACACTTCTTCATCAGTATCTTTGCTTATTACCCTTTCCTGCTTTTCACTGAGACGCACTTCTGTTCGTTTTAATTTACATCCCTTTTATTTTCGGTGAGTTTGAGTCTCTTTTCATATGGTAAAGAGCCATTTGATCAATTACATTTTCATAACATTGCCCATTTAAAAATTATTTTCCTAATATAATCTACAATTTGTTAGTCACTTCACTGTCAATTTATGGGAGCTTTTTGCATGTTAGGCCTATGGTCATAGTTGTAAATGTTTTTCCCAGCTTATTCTTCCTCTTTTGGCTATAGAACTTTTAGTTTTTAAAAAATACATATTACTGTTTATCAATCTTTTAATTCAAACAGAGTTCCCTCTTTTATCTCTCACAGACTCCAAAAGATAATCAAAAGATATCATTCCTTGCACTACCATTATGAAATGAAAATTTCTGATGCCTTTGTAGACACACAAAATAAATTGCTACATCATCAAGATGCCTTAGCATTGTGCTTTTAAAAGGGACCCTTACTCGAGAATTATTTTCCACTGTCTCTGCTGCTAAGAAATTGCTTCTCATAACATCTCATCATTCACATAGCTTGAGTGCCTTCTGTAGCCAAGTCACTCCAGAGACTCCACTGAAAGGCACCCGAGAGACTGGAACTATTGTAACCATTATCCCTATGTGCCAGTAATAATCAGGTTGCTAGCCAAACCATACACTGGTGGCAATACAGAAATTGAGTCCCTGATGTTTAAATAAAAAAACTTGAATTAGCTGGAGTAATACCGACATTTTAGCCCCATCTCTGGGCTACTCACTGAAGGCAGGCAACTTTGCCATACTGACTCATCTTGGTGTCAGAAGGCTTAGTTCATTCAGTTCGTTCATTTCAGCTCAATTCAATTCAACTTGAGTCATTTCACACTTTTTGATCTTTTATTAAACTCCAGACACTCTGCTTGGATTATGGGTACAAAGAAGACCACGTTGGTCTTCTGTGTACTGTAAAGAGCTCACGGTCCATAGAAGGAAACAGGCCCTGGTCAGGGCACATGCCCAAGTTTTGGGGTTGATCCCCAGTTGGAGAGTGTACGAGAAGGCAGCCAGCCAATGTTTCTCTCACATTGATGTTTCTCTCTTTCTTTCTGCCCCCACCCCCAAAAAAGCAATTAAAAAAATGTCCTTGGATGAAGATAAAAATAAATAAAGACAAAATAGGATAATCAACGAATACAGTAGTTAACAACATCCAAACACAGAATGTTTTGAACATACAGAGAAAAAAGCTGGGAAACAGCCTTGATTTATCTCTGTGAAGTTTCTCCTACACATTACCTGCATATACCCAGGTGTTTCCTGGTGAGCTATTTTTACTCACAACACTTCTAACATCCAATGAGAGGGTTTTTCCTTCTCCTGACCCCAAATACATGGTGTCTTTTACAAAACTACTTCTCTAACTCTCAGGACATCCACTGGTCCAGAAGTCCATTCTGACACTGACACCCCAGAGTATGTGCAGGCAACACAGGTTAAGGGTTTAGTCTCACAGAACTTCCCCCCACTGCAGGTGCCAGTTACAAGCTTCAGGCCCCTGGGGAGTTCTGACTGACTGGCTATAAATTGGAGTTCCCTTGATCCTCTTCGTGTTAGATGATTTCCTAGAATGGCTCACAGAACTCAAGAGGACATATTCCTTACTACTTACTTATTTACTATTCAAAGGATACAAGCCAGATGGAAGAGGTGCATAGAGCTGTAACAAAGTACCACAGGTTGGGCACTTTAAACAACAGAAATGTAATGCCTCACAGTTCTGGAAGCTGGGAGTCCAAGAAAAAGGTGTCAGCAGGGTTGGCTCCTTGCTGAGGGCTGTGGGAGAGAATCTGCCAGGCTGCTCTCCTAACTTCTGGTGGCCTGCTAGGAATATTTATTTGACTTTCCTTACTCCCTGTGTCTTCATATTGTTTTCCCTCTATTTGTGCTTCTTTGTCCTCACATGACATTCTTTTTATAAGGATAACAGGGATATTAGATTAGGGGTCCATGCTACTCCGATATGACTTTATCTTAAACAATTATACCTGCAATGACCCTGTTCCCGAATAAGGTGATATTTTGAGGTATTGGGGGTTAGGACTTCAACTTACGAATTTTGGGGGAGCCACAATTCAACCCATACCAACATATACAGGAGTTTTATCACAAGTATTTACTAACACAAATTTAAGAAAATGCTCTCAGTCAAGAAACAGAAATAAGAAGAAAGGAAAGTCACAATTTGAATAATAGAAAATGCTGTTGTGCTGTTTACCAATCAAGATCACACTTCAGAGTGTGATCTAGTGTTTAAAAATATGAATTTAACAATATGTGATATTTGCCTTATAGGCTAGCTTTATAATCTAACTTTCAATAAGATGCTATTTCATGTTCTGCTGTGCTGCTCTTATTATTGAACTCTTTCATTTATGACTAGACAGCCTACCCATCCCTCTCCTACTGCCCAGTGCAACTAGACAAATGAATGAAGATAGAAAATTCTTGGGTTTTAACTGAAATGAAGGAAGAAGACAGAAAATTTAAAAAACCTTTATGCACATGTGAGGCTCTGGAGGATATATAACATGGTCTTGTCTTCCAGCTCATCAAACTAAATAAAAATGTCAAGAACCAGGGGAGTGTGATGGGTTGAAGAGTAGTGCCCCCTTCCCAGAGATATTTCTCCATTTTGATCCCCAGAACCATCCAATGTTACCTTATTTTGAAAAAAGGATCATTGCAGCCCTGGCTGGTAGCACAGTGGATAAGGCGTCGGCCTGCAAACCCAAAGGTCGCAGGTTCGATTCCCCAGCCAGGGCACATAACAAGGTTGCAAACCAGGTCTCCAGTCAGGTCTGTGGCTGGAGGCAGGTAAAAATCAACCATACATTGATGTCTCTCTCCCTCTCTGCCTCTCTCCCCTCCCCTCTTTCTAAAAATAATAAATAAAATCTTTAAAAAAAAAAAAAAAAGAAAGAAAAAAGGATCATTGCAGATGTAATTAAGGACCTAGAATTGAAGAGATCATTTGGATTATCCCTGTGGGCCCTAATTCCCATGACAAATGTCTTTATATGAGAGACACAGAGGAGATTTGACAGAGACAGAGGAGAAGGCACTGTGGAGATGGAGGCAGAGATTGGAATGATGTGATCATAAGCCAAGGAAGCAAAAATGCTGAAGGATTCTTTCCTAAAGCCTCTGGAGCAAGTGGCCTTGATGATGCCTCAATTTCAGACTTCTGGCCTCCAGACTGTGAAAGGATCTCATTTTTACATCTTCTGATGATTACATGCTTGGGGCAAAGGGAAGCCAAAGAGTTATCTAGACTGGATGGCTATTGTATTGCCATTTCGCTGTGATATTGATTTATGTATGACTCCCCATTTTCAAAAACAACTGTTGCTCAGCAGAAAATAATTGCACCTGTCCAAGACTACAAAATCAATCTAGAGAACCTACCTCATGGCCTCCATGAAATTCCATAAAACGGTTCATTAAGGCAGGCAGGAAAACAGATAAGGCACACAAAGCAGAACTAGGAAAGCAATATGTGAGTATCTTCACAATTATTCACAATCTATAAGCAGTTACATGATAGACAAAGACTAAGTACATTTTCAGAACAGAAGGCCTTTTTGGGAAAGTAGTAAACAGAAAGGAGTTGAGTTCCTCTCTGATCATCTACAGGATTTCACAAGAGACGTAGAATTCTAGGGTTTGACTGTGTGTCTTCCTTATGTGAGCAGGTTCTAAAACCAGATTATTTAAATTTAACTCCATTCACAAATGTTTAGTGCGGTTGACGCTAAAGAAACATAGCTGAATAAGATGATCTCTAAAGTAATTCACAGTTGGGGGCGGGTGTCAGTAAGAGCTATATAAACAAATAATTATGGTTTAAAGAAAAGATTTTATTTATTTATTTTTAGAGAGAGGGGGAAAGGAGGGAGAAAGAGAGGAAGAAAAACATCTATGTGCGAGAGAAACATCTGTTGGGAATCTGGCCCATTGGGAATCCCACCCAACAGCCTTTCATTCTAAGGGACAGCGCTCAATCCACTGAGTCACACCAGCCAGGGCTAAACAAATTATTATGTTTTTAGCGAGATGAATTTCATTATACAGCAGGCCCTTGATTAACATCATTTTGTTAAAGGTCCTTTTGTTACAACATTGATGAGGAAAAAAACTTCCTGGCTGGGGCCACTGTCTGTGTAGTTTGTTTTCCCCACCTCTGTATGGGCTTTCTCTGGGGTCTCCGGTTTCCTTCTACATCCCAAAGGTGTGCAAGCTGGGTTTTAACTGGGGTGTCTACCGTTCTCCCTGTCTGAGTGAGTGCGGGTGTGAGTGCACCCTGGGATGGAAGCGTCCAGAATGGGTGGCCACCAAATGCCCTAATCTGCAGGGACAGGCTTTGGCCACCAGCTGCCCTGACCTGGAACAAGCAGGTTGGAGAATCATTATCTTACTTATTTTAATTAATCTGTCTTAAATAGATGCATAGGTCACATTTATTTCAGTGTTTAATAATAGAAGTGTTTTGGGTCTTCCTTTACAAGTTTGGCGATGTTTTTGTGACCAGAAATACCCAATAGGAACGTAACTCCTGTTTATATCGATTAGCCTACGGCGAATTGGTTTAGTTCTACGTCCTTGTGCTTCAAGTCAGCACGCTAACCGAGGGCTGGCTGTAGAAGGGTGGACACAGCCTAACTGGGACATGGGTGTGGGAGCAAAGGCTGTAGAATGGGCTGTCAGGGAAAGCCGTGAAACAATGTGACTACCTCTCCGGTGAAGTTAATCCTCCGTTGGAACCGGGCTGGGGCAGCGTTTTAACCGCCCCAGGGGTCCACGCACCGAGCCCGTAGTAGGACGCCATCTCGGACACCCACCGCGTTTCTGGGTTTGCCGGCCGCCAGGGGGCGCCGTGGACTCGCGCCGCCCGGGCCGACCCGTTTCCGGGCACCGCGGCTCACAGCCTCCCGCGCCGCCTCCTCCGCCGCCGGGCGCGCTCCCGCCGCGCGCTGCCTCGCTCGCCGCTCCCGTTACCGGGGCAACGGCGGCGCCTCCGGCGCAGCGGCTGGGATCGTCTCTCCGCGCCATTTTCAAACTGCTCTAGCGCCGGAGCCCGTGTTTGGGGCGGAAGGAGCCCACGAGGAAGGCAGGCTCGAGGGCGATGCGACCGCAGGCGGAGAGAGCGGCGGCAGGAGCTGCGGGTGAGAGCGGCCGCCGGGCTGTCGGGCCGGGCGGGGCGGAGGAGCCTTCGCGTCCCCCGCGATCCCCGCGGGCCGGCCCGGGCGCTGCCGGGACGGAGGCCGCGCGGCCGCGGGAGGAAGTGGGCCCGGGCGGGGCGGGGCGCGGGGACTCCCGCAGGCTCCGGTTCCGCCTCGGCTTTCCTGCCCCCCGGCCGTCAGCCGCGGGCCCGAGGTCGCCCCGCGGCTGCTGCGGCGCCCCGTCCGGCTCTCCCGCGGCGTCAGTGCCATCGGCGCGGTCCGGCCAGCGCGGACGGGTGGTTGATCTCAGTTAAAATGCCCTCTTGGTCGAAGAAGCGTCCTTGCTCCTTGTAAACACGGAAATGCCCCGAAGTGGAGGCCGAGAGCTGTCTGTGCATCTTCGCCCTGCACCCCTGGGGACATGCTCCGTGCCTCCCGGTCTGCTGTTCTCAGGAAGGAAGGGCTCCGAGACAACCGCACTTAAGGTTGTTTGGGTTTGATTTAGTCCCGTGCCCACGTACACACGGGAGACGAGAGTAAAATAAGATGTACGGGTTTTCAGACGTCACCGCCTCCCCCCAGGGATGCAGGTGGCTGGTTCTGAACGCGGAAGCGTCCGCCAGGGGCGCCGCCAAGCCTAGCGTTCGGCGGTGTTTTGCTAGAAACCTGCAGTACAGCCACAGTGTTGGGGCCGAGGATGGAGACGGTAGCCCCATGGGTGAGGATGCCTGAGACATGTTTTGTTTTGTGTTGGTCATTGGGAATATATTAATCATTTCCGTTGGTGATTTCCTAATTGATGATTTTCTAATTCACATTCCCGCTCCCTCTTTCCCCATCTCTCCCCATTCCCCGCTCCTTCTCCAGGATGGGAGGAAGTATTATTTCTGGGTAAATAAAGTTGGTACCAAACAGAGGAAAGTTTGAGTTGTGAAGCTCTGCTAGTTGTTGGTTGGACCTGTATATCTCTGATGTCTCCAGGAATTCCCCTAAAACGCCGTGCATCAGTCAGGTCCCTTTGGTGGAAGGAACCTAGAGAGGCCAAAAGGAGGCTGCTCAGAAGAAAAGGTTAGGTAGGGAGAGTGGAAAAAGAAAGATTTAGAGAATGGAGTAATCAGAGACAGGTACAAGGGATTGCGTAAGTGAAGGTGTCATGATACAGAACCCAGCGTGCTGGACAGGACTGGAGACCTGACCTCCCTCCTCCGTTGTGGCCTTGTGATTTGGGAAAAGTTACCTGTTGGGGTCCCCTTTCCTCATCTTTGAATTGGGAGGTCTTCTTTGACCGCCTCTGCCTGACGCATTAGTCGTGAGGGTCAAAGATTTTATGTATTCACGGTTTATAAATGGTGAAGAACAATAAAGATGAAAGAGTTTTTATTTGGTAGAGTACTAGGACTATAGGTTCCTGGTAAAGGTTAGAAAAGAGCAAAGTTGCAAAAGAGGTGATCTTTGGATAACTACATTTTAGAGCAGATTTGATAGAAAATATATTCATAAATATTTTCAAAAACAAGGATAAAAACATGTATAGACACATGTGTTTGTGTGCTTTTTATCATGGAAGTAAAATTTACATGGGGAAGCTCATAGATCTTAAGTGTCACTTAACTGAAAAGCTTTGGGAAATATATACACTTGTGTAACCACTACTCTAATGAATGTATTTCCATCACCCCAGAAAGTTCCCTATTAACCCTTCTAGTCAATCTGCACCCATCCGCAGCCCCAGGCTACTTGCTGTTCTAATTTCTGTCCACATCATTTAATTTTGCTTGTTATGTAAATAGAATCATACAGTGTATGTGGGTGGCTTCTATTGCTCAAATAATGTTACTCAAATTCATCTCTGTGGTTGATATGTATATGTAGTTCCTTGCTTTTATTTCTGGGAAGTATTACATTGTTAAATATATCACAGTTTATCCTGCTGTTGATGAATATATAGTTTGTTTCCAGTTTGGGCTATTGTGGATAAAGCTGCTGTGAAGATTTTTGTAGAGTTTCGTTGTAGATGTTTATTTTCATGTCCTCGAATAAGTACCTAGGAATAGAATTATAGAATTATACAGTAGGAATGTGTTTAACTTTTTAAGAAATTGCCAGATATTTTTCACAGTGACTTTACAGTCTAGTAAACAGTGTAAGAATTCCAGTTGCTCCAAATCCTTGACAACCTTTGGCATTGTCCTTTTAATTATGTGAAATTGTATCTCATTGTGGTTTTAATTTGTATTCCTATGATGACTAATGGTATTAAGCACATCTTCATAAGATTATTCCCATTCAGATATCTTTTGCAAGATGCCTAATTAAGTCTTTAGCCCATTCTCTTATGAGCTATTTGTCTTTATTAAGAGTTGAATTGCAAGAGCTCTTTATATGTTCCTTACACAAATCCTTTGTTGAATATTTTGAATATTTTGTCCCACTTTTGTTTGCCTTTTTGTTTTCATAAGGAAATATTTTGATGAGCATTTTAAATTTGATGAAGTCCAATTTTTTCAAGTTTTTCTTATATTTAGTGCTTTGTAAAGAGGCTTCTCTAAGGATTCTCTGCCTGCCTCAGGCTCAGGAAAATACTCTTTGTTTTTTTCTAGAAACATTACTGTTTTCACTTTTGCATATAGGTTTATGAACAGATAGTCATTTTAATGCAGCAACAAGAATATCATAAGCACTCTATTTAAATCAATCTAAATATTCCAAAAATCTGCGAAACTAAAGAGAAAAATATAATTGCTTCCTATTAAAAGAATCTTATCTTCTTATCATGAAATAATAATAGCTATGGCCCTGACTGGTATGGCTCAGTGGGTTGGGCATCATCCTGCAAGTGCAGAGGTCGCCAATTTAATTCCACATCAGGGCACCTACCTGGGTGGCCATTTCCCTGGCAGGGGTTGTGCAAGGGGCAAGATAGGTGTTTCCCTTCCCCTCCCTCCAAAAATAAAATAAAATCTTTAAATAATAATAATAATAGAATGATGTTTTACTTTTTTTTTAATTTAATTTTACTGTTGTTATATTACATACCCTCTGTCCCCTTCCCCATCCACCCACTACCCCCACAAAGTCAATCCCCCTTGTTGTCCATGTCCATGGTTCTTCCATACGAGTTCCTTGACTAAATTGCTCACTTTTCTTTTAGGACTTTAATTTTTGGAAGTGAATAAAACTGGTTTTGGAAGACAAGATGACTACAGCTGCAGAAAGAAAGTACATTAATATTAGAAAAAGACTGGATCAGTTGGGATACCGCCAGACTTTGACAGTAGAATGTTTACCTTTGGTAGAAAAACTTTTCAGGTAAAGATGAAATATACTTCTAAACCTGTGTGATCCTTAATCCCGTTTACCTTGTTTCCGACTTCATGCCTCAGTGAAGCAATGGGTAGAATTTTGAAAAGCCGTTAAATCATCTGACCTGTTCATCTTAGATCCTACTCCTCCATCATCAAGTGAGGACCTCCACATCTAGGGCTCACCATTCACGCTATACCATCAAGAGTAAACATTCCTGATTACAAGTTTTTTAATGTGATTTTTATGATATAATTGGGTGTTCTGTGTTGGCCTCACTCCCTGGTCTTTAGTTACTATTATATTAATAATGGTTCTCTAATATGTAATAGTCTTTTCTTGAGTTGTTATATGTAACCTTAACTGAAAGATCTTTTGTGATTTTTTTTTCCACATGAGCTCTGTTACTGTGGTTTGAGACTGGAGCAGGGAAATTGCTTAGAGAGCTAATGCAATAGGATAGTAATTTTCAACAGTGTGCCACAAGAATTTTTGAACCTTTAATACTAACCCTACTGGTGTGGCTCAGTGGGTAGGGCATTGTCCCACAAACTGAAAAGTGGCTGGTTTGATTCCTGATCAGGGCACATGCCTGGGTTGTGGCCAGGTCCCCAGCTGGGGGTGTGCAAGAAGCAACTGATTGATGTTTGTCTTATGTGTTGAGTTTCCTCCCTCCCCTTCTATCTAAAACTAACTAAATAAAATCTCTTAAAAAAATGTAATACCTGACTATTCAGGGACACTGACCTCTTTTCCGTTAGATTATTAAATTAAAAAAAAAATGACAATAGCCAACACAATTATAGACATCTGGTGTGACTGAATCAAAATTATACCCCCTTTTTTTTTAGGTTGGCAAAAAATATAGTTTTTGCTGTGCTGCAGAATTTTAGTAATTAGTATATGTGTTCCATGAGAGGAAAAAGATTGAAAACGGTCACAATAGGACTAAAGGTGATGATGGAAAAGAGAAAATGGATGAAAAATACTTTGTGCTCTTTAGTATGGCCTTCAAAACCCATCTTGTTCTACCCAGTCTAGTCCCTGCAGCTTCATCTTTTGAGTATTAAATCACTTGAAGCTCCCTAAACTTACCTACACTTTTACTGGTGGTCGCCCTGTATACTATTCTACCTGCCTGTTAAGTTCCTTTTTCCTCTTCCTCTTGTCTTATCCTCATGCTTGGTTAGGGATATGATATGCAGGACCCTGTCATGTCTGTTACATGCCATATTAACTACTAATTACTGGAAACTCCTTTTTAACTTCTCTTTAGAGTTCAAACTCCCTAAGACTAGAGATGGACTTTATCACTGTATACCTAGGACAGGCTGAACAAATAGTAGGCACTAAAATATTTGTTGAGTTGATTTCATAATATTACAGCTTTTTGACAAACTGTAATATAAACTCCTCGACAGTGGATTCTTTATTGTGTTCTCTGTTCAATAAATATTGTTGGAGTAAATATTCTACTGGTCTGTGTTCTTCAGGGTAAGGAACTGATTCTTATTTATTGTGTACCCAGCACTTAGCATCTAGCAGGCACTCAAATATTTGCTGAATGAGCAAATAAATTTTACAGATTCCACAGGCTCGGGTGACCAATAGGACATGGGGAATGAGTAAGAGGGGTGATTCGAAGATGATTCTGTGTGTATAATATGTATAACTTTCCATCAAATCTTGTTTTGAGAAATTTTTAAATATTTCCTGGTACCTTGAAAGACTCCTAGTGATTGTTTTTAGATTTTAGTTCACTTAGTATTAACGTATGTAAGCTTTTTATAATTCTATTTTTATTTATTAGGAAGTTAATGGAATGTTTCCTTGTATTTACATTTTATGTTCTTTAATTCTAGTGACCTAGTCCATACAACAGAAAGTCTTCGGCAATCAAAATTATCTGCTGTGAAAGCTGAAAAAGAAAGTGCCAATTTTGATTTTGTCTTGGAACCTTATAAACTTGAAAATTCAAAATTAAGCAGGGAAAATAATGAATTATACCTGGAATTAATGAAACTGAGAGAGCAATCAGCCCAACACATTAAAGGTAAAATTTTGTGATTTTCAAAAAAATCCCGTATTTTTGCCCTTTTCATTTTATATATTGAAAAGGCTAGTTTAATTTTAAACTATTTATTTAAAAGTGTGAAAATCTTTTTGCTAACAGCAAGAAGAGTTCCTGAGAAGTAAAATGAATTTTAATTCCATATGTGTGTTTGTCTACACTACTATATCCAGATTAAGTGTTTAGATTTAGAATTGCTATAGGAAAGATTAAATGTTGTAGCTGAGGGAATATTCTTGAAACAACTTTTATTTTTTGTGTACTGAAACTAGGAGGATTAAGTGAGTTAAAAGCCATGTATCATTCTGATTCTTTAATATTCCATCTTTGAGCTAGAAGGTACAATAAAATTATTTTCAAAAGTTCTGGGGAAATGGTAATTGTATGCCTATGTTATTATAATTTCTTCTTACATTTAATTTAAAGCCCTGTCCAAAATCTGTATGAATTCGAATTTCTTAGTTTCTTTTTCTTTTTTTTTAAATTTAATTTTATTGTTGTATTACATCCATCCCCTTTTTGCTCTCCTTATTTTAGTTTCATACCCAATTTACTGGCTCAAAAGTCATGGTTTAAATTAAGCTCATCCAGCAGAAGAAAAGTAAAATTCCCTTTTGCACTTAATGATTTATTTGCAGTTTTGTTAATAGTAGTAGAAAAGGTAATATCCTCCCAAACAAAGCATGCTTAAAAATCAGGTAGAGCCTTTCAAATTGATGACTTCTGTATTTTGTGAAGTGAAAGAACTTAATAGATTTCTTAATCTATAAAGTAGTTTTTGAATCTTTTAAGAGTTGAAAACTACATTGAAGAAGTGTGCGCGTGAAACAGCTGATCTGAAATTTCTAAATAACCAATATGCTCATAAACTCAAACTTTTGGAGAAAGAGAGCAAAGCTAAGAATGAAAAAATTCAACAACTTCAAGAAAAGAATTTGCATGCTGTGGTACAAACTCCAGGTAAGTCTATTTCATTTCCAAGCAAATTACACACATCTAATCTTTTAAAGATATTTTAACTATTAACTGAAATAGGACTTTGGATATTCATGCTTAGACTTTAGTATTTGAAAAGATATATTTGGATAGTCACATAAACTTTTTCATTTATTTCTGAATACCTAGTGTTTCTTAATGTGCTTAGAATCTATCTTAACATAATGATAGCTTCTTGGATGTAAGAAGTTTAACTTCAGGGCCTAGGGTTTTATTTCCTTAATCACTTTTAAATTATCTTTCCTATTATTATTATTTTAGTTGTAAAAGTAATCCATTTTCAAAGAATTTGGAAAAGGTACACTTTCTTAATTTATTATACTGTTTTTAGCTCTATGCTCAGTAGTTCCTGAGGAAGAGAAAAGAAATGATGGGGCACGTCCAAGTTGATGGTTGTCCAGGCATAGGTTGGTGGAAGAATGTCCAGTACTAGTGACAAGATCATTGAGATGTATGAACCATGGGATCAAGATTATAGAAGTAAAAGGCGTGGGCAAGTGTTGGATAACGAGACTGGGTAGAGACTGAGAGAGTAGAGCATGGCGTGGACCTGTGGTCAGTTGAAGATTATGATCAGAAGGGAGTTGAAGGTATAGCTAGCATAGTTCTAAGTGATGACAAAGCCCAAGCAGAATCACGTTGTGTGTGTGAAACTGACTGGAGAGAAAACTCATGAGAGTTGACAGGTTAGGTGGGGAATAATCAGTGGAGCCCAGGATGGCAGACTGTGAGCCAACAGCAGAAAAGAGGGAGGAAAGTGGGAATGATCTCAGAAGTAACTGGAAGGCTGATAAAAGAAGAAGACATTTTGGTTACCTGAGGAAAGAATGGGACAGCTTCAAGAGAGATTCAGGAGGGGTGATCTGTAGATAGTAACTGAATGTGGTAAACTTGGAAGGCAAGAGGAATTCTCAGACTTCTGTATCAAGTGACTCAGTGGGTGGATGATGGTACCATTTCTTAAGATAGAGAATGTGGAAGGTGGAGCAGGAGCCCACTCTTGCATGTGTTGAGGATATTACATGGGATTTACATGGAGATTTCTAGTATGGTAGGATATGTAGATCTCTTCTTAGAAGTAAGGTTCCAGATGGAGATTCAAGTTGAGAATCCTTGGAATATCTTGGAAATTGAAGCTATGGATGTGGTAGGAATTACCTGGTGAGATTGTGTGGTCTGGAAAAGGAGGAGAACCAAAGACAGACCCTAAGGAAGTTTGTATTTAAGGGACTGATAAGAAGAAGTTCATTGAAAAAAACTGAGGAGCAACCAAGGAAGAAGATGGTTCCTCTTGTATAGGTGTCTAACTACAAGCAGGTTATTTCAAAACTTTTGACCCAGTTGCTTCATCCTCAAAACAAGAGATAAGAGTATACCAAATTTGTTAGGATTCTAAGGAAGACAGAGTTGTGGATTATGTTTTTCCTCATGAGGATCAGTGAGTTTTTTAAGTACATGTCTCATCTTAGCTAGATGCTGGAAAAGGTATCCATGTGGTTTGCACTAAGGTAGGTTTATATTCATAAAAAGAAATTACTCCTGCTATTTTTAAGGATAATTAATAAAACATTCAGGTTATAGCATGATTTTATATTATAGGTGACATTCTATTATATAATAATTTTGCTACTTAAAATTTCTGCTCGTTTGGCATTGCTTGGTAAGCATTAAGGCAGTTTTTTACTGCCTTAACACCTTGTTTGACAGTTTTCTATTGGTGGTGATTCCCTGAGCTCACATAATCAATGCCACAAGGTACACTCAAGTTTTAATCTTGATACTATCTGGTCCCTACCTAATGAAAGAGCATATTAACTCTGGACACACATGCCAAGCATATAGAAGATAAAACTTGTCTCCTACCATGTCTATTGAGGTTTCTTAGGAAGACATTGTTTAAAGATCAGGGTGGGTATTTCTATATGGGGGAGAAAATATTTTATCCACATATAATATGAGCTAGAGACATACTTTATAACAAAACAGCCAATCTTCTGGATTATTTAATTCTAAGATAATGGTTTCTTTTTAATTTTTTAAATACATATTTGTTCTTTTAGGTGGCAAGAAAAGAAATATTGCTTTCAGGCGTCAGCGCATGCAAATTGACGAACCAGTCCCTCCTTCTGAAGTCAGTTCCTATCCAGTACCTCAGCCAGATGACCCTTACATCGCAGACCTCCTGCAAGTGGCAGATAATAGGTACATTAATAATTTTTTGTTGACTTTCATTAATGATTAAGTCAAGAAATTTCATGACTTTCGCATGATTAACTGTAAGTTTTTTGACTATAGGGCTTTTGTCTCTCTAATTATTGTATCTCCAGTGCCTAGCAGAGAACTTTGCACAAGCACTCAGTAAATAGTTTTCTGAGTTTATTCTGAATATAGAGTGTTTTTACTTGTTTTGAAACTTTGATTTCAGAGGGATCATATGCCTGATGTTTCCATTTGCTTTAAAACAGTTAAGTGCCATCTAGAACCTATTTCAGCAGAGTTGCTTTGCGGTTTAGTTTCATCATCTAAAGTAATGTTTTCAAAGATTCTGTTACTTCAGATTTATGTCAAATGCCAGTGATCATGGATAGAGTTGTTAGAGTTGTTACTGGCTTTGAAATTCTTCCTTAGTGATTCTTTAGCTCTGTATGTTTGTACTTGCTTTTAAATTGCAGTCAGATAGAAATTTTGTTTCAATTAAAACTTTATTAAACTTTCGAGGAAAGGCATGTAAGTGTTTTGGGGATAAAAAATGAGTAAGATGAAGTTGCTTCCTTTGAGAAGTTCACAATCAGGCAGAAGATGAAACATGAGAAATACACAAAATATTAGTAAGAGAAGCATAAGGGGTTCAAAAAAGCAAAAGACCTCTAGTGACAGCTTCTACAGTCATAGCTGGAGAATCATTTTAAAATATGGAGCACATCAATGGACATAGTGCAAATGACTTTTAATTTTGTAGATTGTGCAGAGAATATGGGCCAGTTTTTCTACTTTATTAATCTCAGTATAATGATTTGAAAAAGCACTTGGTTGAGGTATTAAATAGGATCCCTTAGTTCAGTTATCCTCACACAATATTATGTACCTGTATTTATACAGGTATCTGACCTTAACTGTGAAATAGTTTGTGTTCCTCCATTACAGTTATAGTCCAGGACTTCTTAGATGATTCATTAGTATTACTTAAGGCATTTTTAGCTGCATGTATATCATTTTCTGTCTTTGTCTTTCTCATCACTTTTCTGTTTTCACCCAGTCATTTGTGCATATATACATAAGTGCAGCTGCATGTGTACTCTCCTCATAAACCTAGGTTAGTAGAAAATGTTGGTTCCGGTAGTAGCAGGGACAGGCTGTGTCTAGCCTCTTACTCCACCCCATGGAAAATCTTTCTTAAAAGCAGGCCTGGCTTCAGCTTTATCTTTCCCATAGGAGAGTGGCTGTGTCATATGCTGTATATGTTAATGCTGGGAAGGTTGGATGTAGTACAGATACATTTGGGCAATTGTAGAATTCAGGTAATTTGGACAAATCTTGATTCTGTTAGAATTAACAAGTACCAGAAAAGAGTAGCTGTTTTTTGCTGTAATTACTTGGGAAATTGTGTTTCTTGATATTTTTATTTTTCTTCTTTCCAGGATTATAGGGTAGTCTATTATACAATACAGGGTCAGTAAGGATCAGAAAACCCATTTAAGGCCCTTATTTCACTAAATAATGTTATTAATTTTGGATTTTATGAACCTAAGAATTAGCAGCAGCACCTCAAAGAGTTGTCCTAAGGATCAAAATTCAATAATAGGTCTGGGTTTCAAATTACTTACCACTCAACTTTACCACTGTAAAAAAATTACCAATTTTTAAATCTGTCCTTAGTAACTCTACAAAATGCTATTCTTTTTTTTATTCTTATGCATGATATAACACTTCATAATTCATTGAAAAACAGAGTAGAGAGTTTATAAAAGGATATGCCTAGTTTTATTCCTTATTATTTTCTATTTGTTAACAAAAGTAAATTGGCATTAGTTGTGAATGTGTTTCAGAATTCAAGAACTTCAACAGGAAGTCCATCAGTTACAAGAAAAATTAGCAGTGATGGAAAGTGGACTGAGAGATTATAACAAGCAGGTAGGATTTTTATTTATTTGCTTAGTAGGGATTGAGATGGGTATACTTTGGTTGTAAATGGAGTTGGATTGTATTTGATATTACTGATACTGAGTTGTTTTTTTTTTTAATTTAATTTAATTGTTGTTGTATTACATCCATCCCCTTTTTGCTCCCCTCTGATACTGAGTTTTTATACAACTTTTATCTCTTTCATCAATTTGTTAATAGAATTAATAGCTGTAATGGCTTAGATAGCCTTAGAGCAATTCTAGTATATTTGCTTCATTATTCATTTAGGTGGAGTAGTTTTTCGTTTAGTTTTGTTATTTTTTCTTTTAGGTGAATCATCTACTTCCCAAATATAATTTTATGGCCATATTACTGTTTTCATCTAGGAGGTATTTTATTAAAGTATGCTATGCTTCATAGTGATCTTTTAATTTTTTTACTCTAAACTTACAAATTTTGTCATTTTGAACATAAATTTGAAAGTTACTCTTCTGTTGGCCATATTTTTTTGTGCTTTCTTTCTACAAGGAATACTATCACATGAAAGTTTTCTGAAGAAGTGGGAGAATTAATAGATACAGGTGTAGATCACAACTTGGTGTCTTGACTAATTTCTGATTTGGGTAATTACAGGCTTTCTTTCTTAATACGCTTACTGAAGTTGAAATTAGGTAACACATTTTTCATTTTCTGCATTTTTTTGGAGTGATGTGATTTGCACATGCAAATACAGATTTAGCTTATGTGTTTGTATAACTTATATTCATAAAGTACTTTGAAGATTATTTGAATAAAAATGGAGTTAAAAGAAAAGAAATTATAGTAATGTTAGCCAAAAACTTACTTTATGGAGAGATGTTGATAATATCAAATCTGTACCTGAGTTGAATATTACTGGTATTTTTAAGCTATAATCACATTTTCATAACATTTTTCCAAGTACTTTATGACCATAAACCCACCTGTCATCACCATCTCTGGAGAAAATAGCCTGACTGTTCTGATAGAAACCACCAATTTATTGTGGTTATCAACCTTAGCTAAATCCTTTCTGCTCCCTGTCTATTTTTTCCCTTGAGTTCTGTTTTTCTCAGCATATGTTCTGAATTTCGCTCTTCTCTTACACTATTTCCCTAACCTATAATACCCTCCTCCTCAGGATATTACCTTGTTTGAACTCCCTACCTTTACCTTTAAAATAGCAGTATTCACACTCACACTCTAAACACTTAGTGGGTAGAATAATGTTCTTCCAGTTTAAGGTTCAGTATTTCTACTTGTTTTTGGTCCCATTTCTTCTCTTCTTAAGACCTTGCTTTAATTGATTATTCTTTCTTTCCCAAACACTTATATGGCCACTTTATAATTTTTAATTCTCTTAGGCTTCATAATAGTCATATGAGAAGGTGCTACGATAGTCATCATTACCATCCCTTAAAAAAAAACCCTGAACTGCCTCTCCAGCTTCCTAATGCCTTCTCCTTCTGCCTCATTGCAATTTCTCTAGAGCATCTTACTCTCCTGTCTCTAGTTATTTACCTCCTGCTCACTCTTTAACCTATTTCAGTCTGGCATCTGCCTCCCCACCACCCTACATAAATGGGCCCACTTAATGACACCAGTGACATTAATTGCTAGATCCAGAAGGATACTTTTAGTCTTTATTTTCTTGACCCACTATGTAGTACTTGGCATTATTGATAGTTTCTCATTGAAACTCTTCCATGACTTTATTTTCCTTTGGTTTTCTTTTTTTTTTTTTTTTTTTGTAACCGCTTTTAATTTTTTCTTTGCTGTTTCCTTTGCCCATTCCCTGAAACAGTACTGTTTCCCAGGATTCTGTCCTTGACCCATTCTCCTTTCCGTGTATGTTTTCTGAGGTAGTCTCATCCACTTTCATCCACTTTCTTGATTGAAAATACTGCTTTATGTTGATGCCTTCCCCAAGCTACTTCAGGCTCAAACCCCTCTCCTGAGCTCGAGACCCATGTATCCAGCTTAACACTGGGCATTTTCTCTTGGATAAAGGCTCTTCATACTCATACACCTAGTATTGAACTTATCTTCTGCCTCAAATCTGTGTTTCTTCCTATGTGCCCTCCTTTGGTTGGTACCATCACCATCTGCCTGAGCCAGCGTTCTGTAGCCTTTCGGGATCTCATGCCTTCCTTTGCTTAACTGCTCATCCAGTTCCACCAGTTCTCCTGCCTGAGCGCTCCTTAAAGTGATTTGTTCTGCTCTGCCCTCTCCCACTGTTTATTGTAGGACCTGATCTTCTCTCATCCATTCCTTCAGCACATTTCCCTGCCTCTGGTTTTATTCTTATCACATTCATCCTTGAGTTCAGAGTAATCTTTCTCAATAAGCATTTATCATAATTAGTTCCTGCCCAATTCTTCAGATGCATCCCCAGCCATTAGTTTTCTTGCAGTCATACTGAGCCATTTTTACTCTCTCAAACATAAGCATGTTGTTTTATGCTCTGTCCGTGCCTGGACCATCCTTCCTCTTCTTCATAGCATCATTTATAACCTTTCTAAGCATAATTTATTTGATAAGACCTGCACTAATTTCCACAATACCCATATCATGAAGAGTAAATCACTTTTTTTTAATTCCCTTAACTGTTTTTGTGCCATATACCTAATTCCTTTATCCTACCATTAAAACACATATTACATAGCAATGATTGCTTTAGTTTCTAGTTTTTCCTGTAAATCTGTGTTCCTGAATGTAAGAGACCATGTTTTATTTACCTTTGTATACCTAGAACTCTGCTCAGTAATTGCTGAATTAAATGTTTGATGTTTATTTTCAATTTTTTATAAACCAAAGCTTGAATGTGTGTGGGATTTTTTTAAGTTCTTGCATGTGAATAAGTGTGAATTCGTGATTGACAGTGATCTTTTTGATTATACATCTGTTTTCTAAATGGTAATTAAATTCACACAAGCTTACTATCCTTTTTAATATTGAGTTTCAGTAGTAGTTAGCTTTTCTTTGTGTTTTAAATTTGTTTATTTTACATTTATTCTATTAAGCCCTGAAGTAATTCAGACTCAGTTACAATACTCAGCAGTTTCTTTTTATATAAATATGCCTAACTTAGATGAGAAAAAAATGCAAAAACTAAATTGGGAAGAACCTGTTTATTTGAAATACTTATGAAAGCCACATTAACAATTCTTATGTTGACATTTTCTGTTTTTTTGTTCTTGCTCTACATATATGTATTTCATAATCTCATAAAAGTGTGGGTACATATATGAATGTTAATCTCTTATATAGATTGTTCAACATAAGAAAGTGGAAGAATAACCAAGTAAATATTTATTCAGTGTTAACCATTTGGGTTCAAAACTATATTTTTAAAATGTTATGACTTTCTGTGTTTAGATTGAACTAAGAGAAAGAGAGATAGAACGACTGTCCATTGCATTGGATGGTGGCCGCGCCTCTGATATCCTCTCTCTGGAGACTAAAAATAAATCCAATGAAAAGCTTATTGCTCATTTAAATATTCAGGTAATGACTTTTATCATTATTTTACTGAGTGTATAAACTCCTCTAACTGTTTATAATGGTCCACAGGTTTTTAAAAGTAACAGGATTGTCACCAAAAAATTATATATAGTGGGGAAAATTTGATAGAGTCAATGTATTCAGATATAGTGGGCAGCTATTGAAACATCATGTTTGTGAAGAATATTCAATGAGGCAGGAATACATACACCATAATGTTAAATATTTAGAAGAAGAAAATAAACTGTAGATACATGTGATCTTTAATTTGCTTTTTAAAAATGTATGTATAAACTCAGAGAGAAAAAACACTGGAACAAAATAAACCAAAATATGCTAACAAAGTTTATCGTTATGTGATGGGATATAATTCTTTATAACTTTATTTTTAAAAATATTGTAACTATGTATTTCTTTTATAATGTAAAAAAGGATTAAAAATAAATATAAATATTAAACTTGTAGTTTTTAACTACTTATGTAACAGACTTCCTGCCATACATTTGACCTAAAAGCGAAAGAATAGGTCTATAAAGTGTAATGTAATGACCTTTAGAAATTTAGGCATATCACGCTGCCCAGGCTGAACCAGACCAACATAAGGCACCAGTGTCAGCAGTAGCTCTAGAGTAGTGCTGTCAATAAAAATATTTTATGAGCCACAAATGTAACTTAAATTTTCTCATAGTCAGATTAAAAAAGTAAAAAGAAACAGGTGAAATTAATTTTAATAGTGTATATATCTCAAATTATGTAAAAAGTAAAAAGAAGCAGGTGAAATTGATTTTAATAGTGTATTTATCTCAATATATGTAAAATATTATTTCAATACGTAATTCATGTTGTAAACTATAATTGAAGTATTTTATATTCTCCTTATTTTTTTGTGCTAAGTCTTTGAAATCTTGTATATATTTTATATGTATAGCACATCTCAGTTTGGACTAGCCACATTAAAAGTGCTCAGTAGCCACTTGTGGATGCTGGTGGCCACTGCATGGAATAGCACAGTCTAGAGTAATATTATCATCATAGTGGTATTCTCATCATATTTTTAGAACTTGATGTATGTTAGAAACGTGTTCACACAAATTTTTTACTTGTTCTTTTATGCTTAAAAATGTTTGCGTTTATTAAACCACACATTTTCTGTTTTGCAAATCAAAACAATATAAGTTTGTGAATGTAAAATAGTTATGGCTTTAATTTTTTGGTATTTAAAATATAGTATTTTGAAATGTTATTTTGAAAGCTTAGTATTTACAGTAGTTTTCCATTTCATGTTTCTTACAAATTACAAATTCAATTTAGGTTGACTTTCTTCAGCAAGCCAATAAAGACCTAGAGAAGCATATACAAGAGCTTATGGAAACCAAGGAAACAGTAACTTCTGAAGTAGTTAATTTAAGTAACAAAAATGAAAAACTCTGCCAAGAATTAACTGAAATAGACCAGTTAGCACAGCAGTTGGAAAGACATAAAGAAGAAGTGCTTGAGACTGCTGATAAAGAACTTGGGGAAGCCAAGGTATGTGTAGGTAGTGGGAGTGTTCCTTAATTCTCCTAGAGCATAGTGGGCTTGAGCCCTTTGGATATCCTTTCAGGACTTTTGGTTTGTATGTTTTGTAATTCATGGTTTTCTAAAGCGTCTACAACCTCTAAATGCTTTCACTTGTTCTAGTTGTTTGTGTTTGTTTCCAAAGCTTACCTCTTGGGGCAGCTCTCCACAGTTTGTCCTATTTTTCCTTCAGAATTTCTGTCTGTTGTTTTATTTCTGCATTGTGAGTGAACTTCAAAAGTTTGTTATCTTTGTCATGTGCTCATAAATCCTTTAAAGGTTTTTTTCAAAGAAAAAACTACAGATGCCCTAGAAAATTTTTAAGTTGGTAGCTAATATTTATCTTTACATTTACATAGATGCAAAGGATGTAGTTTCACTTGTAAATATTGATTTCTCAAAATAAGAGTCACATCATTCTTCTAAATGTATCCAGTAGAATCCAAATGACCCTTTCTTGAAATCCTTAACATTTTTTTTTTTTTTAAGATTTTATTTCTTACTTCTAGAGAGAGGGGAAGGGAGAGGGAGGGAGACATCAATGTATGGTTGCCTTTCACCTGCCTCCAGCTACAGAGCTGGCTGGAGACCTGGCTTGCAACCTGGTTATGTGCCCTGGCTGGGGAATCGAACCAGCGACCTTTGGTTCACAGGCCAGCGCCTTACCCACTGTGCCACCAGCCAGGGCTAACATTTTATCCTGTGTTTGAACAGCCTTTTATGGTCACCTTGTCAAATGGCTCTGCATTAAAAAAAATACATGAAATGAAATTTTTCATTTTTTATAATGTCCTGTAATTCTAAGGTTCAAAGTGTTAACACTTTTCCTCTGAATAGCATTATCATTATACTTATTAGTAATCAGAGGATCAAAGTGACAAATATATCATAAACTTTGATAAATACTTATTAAATAACAAAAATTTTATTGGGAATGCATCTCTTAATGAGATATAATGGGAGCAAATACTATTAAAAGTTTTTGTCTGGTGCTTCAAAAGCTGTTCATATCTTGAGACAGTGTGACATTAGATGTGTGCCTTTATTTTGAAAAGTGGGAGAAATGCAGTTATGAAAGAGAAGGCAAGAAAGGAGAATTCACGAACAGATTCTCAGGTAAATAATACTTAAGAAAGACTATATGTACAAATTAAGAATCGAAACATTAATTCCTTAAAATCATGTGTGCATAATAGTTTTACATAGTATCTGGAAAGTCTTCATGCAATCTCAGGAATGGGTATAACCTAGTTTGAAGACCACCGTTATTGTACATCACTGAATTAAGTTTATGGAGTGTCACCTCCACTAACTAGTGGACTAGATTGGAAACTACCTCACCATAATAAAAACTGTGTATGAAAAGCCCTCAGCTAACATCATACCCAGAGGTAAAAGGACGGAAAGATTTTCTTCTTAAGATCAAGAATAAGGCAAGGATACTCATTCTCACCACTTCTGTTCACCACAGGACTGGAAATCCTAGCACTTAGGCAAGAAAAAGAGATAAAAGGCATTCACATTGGGAAGAAAGGAGTAAATTATGTTTCCAAATGACACAATATGTAGAAAACCCTAAAGATTTCAAACATACACACACAAGAACTAATAAATTCAGTAAAGTTGCAGGATACAAAAGCAATACACAAAAATCAGGTCTGTTTTAATGCACTAATATTTAAAATCCAGAATAGAAAATGAATAATCCAGTTTTCAATAATAGCATTAAGAAGAATAAAATAGCAGTGGTCAGGAGGAAAGGGGTAGGGGTGAGGGGAGAGGCAGAGGCAAAGAAGGGGAGCAGCTTAGACAAGAACCTAGTATAAAGGAACCATGGACATGGGCAACAGGTGGGATTGACTTTGGGGGGAAAGGGTGGGTGGGGAGGGGGACAGAGGGGAGAAAAAAAGGGATGGATGTAATACAACAACAATAAAATTAAAAGAAAAAAAAAAAAAAAAAGAAGAAGAATAAAATACTTAGGAATAAACTTAACCAAGGAAGTATACACTGAAAACAATAAAATATTGCTGAAAGAAATTAAAGAAAACAGTTGTGGTACAGAGGAGCTAGGCTAGTAGTAACAGATGGGGGAAAGCCATAGGATAGAAAATCAGAAAATGAGAGTGCCATAAGATGAAATCCAAAACCAGGGTTCAAGGAAAGTTTTACAAGTATATAGGCAAAAGGAATTTTCAAGCGGCCCTCTTGTCTTGTGTTATAAATAGATTCTCGCATGCATTCACATTACCAACAAATTAAAGAGAAGCCTCAGCTTGGCCCTCCTTTATTGAAATTTAGGCTAAGGTCTAAAGCCTCAGATATCACTGGTGAGAGGGAGCATGAGTTACTTGAAAAATGGTCTTATTTGTGATGTGATTTTTAGGTTTTACCTAATAGGCTTTTTATTCCTAGAAAGAGATTAAAAGAAATCTTTCTGAAATGCGGAATCTTGAAGAAACAATGGCAAAACTTCAACTGGTAAGTATGTGTCATATTGAATTACCAGAACTTATGATCAGAAAATGTTTATGCTTTATTTTACATACATATTTTTAATTTAGATATAATTTACATATTATAATATTTACTCTCTTAAATGTGTAATTTAGTGGTTTTGATATAGTCACTAAGTGGTGCAGCCATCACTACTATCTAATGATAGGACATTTTCATCACTCCAAAAAAAAACTTTATTTTTTTAATTTTTTAAAAGATTTTAAATTATTTTCAGAAAGAGGGGAAGGGAGAGAGGCAGAGAGGGAGAGAGACAACAATGTATGGTTGCTTTTCACCTGACTCCAGCCACAGACCTGACTGGAGATCTGGTTTGCAACCTTGTTATGTGCCCTGGCTGGGGAATCGAACCTGCAACCTTTGGGTTCGCAACCTTTGGGTTCGCAGGCTTGGGCCTTATCCACTGTGCTACCAGCCAGGGCTTCCCAAAAGAAACTTTAGACCGCTAGTAGTCACTCCCCATTTTTCTCTGTTCAGCTCCTGATAACCGATAATCTCCTTTTTGATTCTGTAGATCACTTAGCCTGGACAGTTTATGTAAATGGAACCATACAATGTATGGCCTTTTGTGCCTGGCTTCTTTCATTTGGCACGTTTTCCAGGTTCACACTTGTAGCATGTATCCAGTGCTTTCTTTTTATGGTTAATACTCCATTGTATTTAGTTTGATATATATTTTTGTAATTCCTTAATCTCATATATAGTAGTTGGCAAGTTAAATCAAATTTGGAAAACTTGTTAGGAATTTATATTCTTTTAACTACTTCATGACTTGTCAGTTTATAAATATTAAGACTAGAAATCAATAATTACTTGATAGCATTGTTGACTTTTATTAAAATACTCATTCCTTTTTTCATAGATTTGTTTGGTAGTGCAAAACATTTTCGTAGTATTATTATTTGTTCTTCAAATCAGAATGCTCGTAATCATTCAAGCATAAGCCTAGACTTAGAATATTGTCTAACAGAGTCTAAAACTGGCAGAATATCTTGCTTACTGGTAGAAATCCCTGGGTGGTCACCAAAAAGATTATTAAGGATTTTTTAAATAGCCTATTAAATTGAATGAGTTTCTGTTAAGATTGGAAGCAAAGACTAATACTAATTTCCAGGTTTTCTTCTTATGTACGCTCTTTATGCATTCTAATATGCCATGTTCTGGTGGTATAAGACAAATTTAAAAATGAAGCCATTGTGATATGATAGCACAGCATATGTGCTCAAATACTTACTGATTTTTAATATACTCACTATGGGCAACAAATCATAATGGCTTTCTTTTTATTCAACTGTAGGTATTCAGTTCAATATTGAATAATTAATTAAACCTGCTACATGTTGTCTACTCTTTAGTCTCCTAGATATTGTAAATTTCTCTTATAAGGTCAGTAAACATAAAGTAGAAAAACATTTATATTTGATGATGTTTTTACATCGTAAAACTGTGTAAATTCCACGAGAGCAGGATTTTTGCTTTTTGCTGCTGTTGTTATGTACACTGCAAATAGTTAAATGTGATTGAAAATGCTTGTCCCAGAGCTATAACCAAGTTTTACCTGTGTTGGCAGATAGTGAGGTGTTGCTACAGTTACTTTCTGGCCTGTCTTTTCCATTCATGCCATATTTTGTGCATTTTACAATAAATATTAATTTCTGTAGCTAACATTAATTAAGCACTTGGCCTGTGCTGGACACTCTGCAGAATGCTGCACATCCATAGATTTGTTCTCACCAGTGCATCCTTGGTGTCCAGTTCCTGGTCTTAATCCCCAGTGTTTACATTAGGTTGAGAGAATAAACAATATAGTTAACAGATACCTGTGGTAGTCTTAGTACACTATGTCTTTCTTCTGCTCACCTTTAAAAATAAAAAAGCTTTAACACTTTTTATTGTATAAGTACATATTCATTTTAAAAATGAATGATATTTTTTAAATGAATATCAGAAAATAAAATCTAATGATTCCACTACTCAGAAAAAGAACACCATTGACATTTGGATTTTATGTTTTAGCCAGCATTGATAATTAGTTTAGTTGAAACCATATATTTGACTGACTAAAAGTATCTGTGTATGTATATGTGTATGTGAGTTACTCTTAAATAAACATGCTTTTAAAAATATCTATTTTAAGTACTATAATATTTTATAAAATTGTTTGGAATCTTGATTATGGTGTTAAAATTTGCAGGAACTAAACTTGTGCCGTAAAGAAAAAGAGAGACTGAGTGATGAACTCCTTATAAAATCAGACCTTGAAACTGTTGTTCATCAGCTTGAACAAGAAAAGCAAAGACTTAGCAAAAAAATTGAAAGTTTTGCAGTTACAGGTAAAATGTAAAATATTAATAACTTAAAAAGTGATTGTGAATTCCTCTTGATGTATTATTTTTCTTAGTAGATGATCTTTCATGCATTCAGTAGATTTTTTTTTTTTTAAGATTTTATTCATTATTTTTAGAGAGAGGGGAAAGGAGGGAGAAAGAAGGAGAGAAGCATCAATGTATGGTTGCCTTTCACCTGCCTCTAGCTAGGGACCTTGCTAGAGGTCTGGCTTGCAACCTGGGTATGTACCCAGACTGGGAATTGAACCAGTGACACTTGGGTTCGCAGGCTGGTGCTTAATCCATGGAGCCACCAGCCAGGGCAGTAGCTATTTTTAGAGTGCTTGCTGTATAACTGAAATCATGATGATAGGCACTGTAAATGCAGTAGAAAATCTTTATCCCTCAAGAGCCTTGCAGAATTCTTTTTATTTTAATTAGTTAATAAAGGAAACCCTACTTTAGTATTTTCAAATAGTAGTATAGTCTTTCAGGCAAAATGACAATAGAATTATTTAAGACTAAGGGGAAGACTATTCTGAAAGTAAAAAATTGAAGAACAGAATCTTTTTATGGAGATGCAGTTCTATCACTTGGAATGTATATACACACACACAAATGAAATAGTCTACTTTTCTGCCAGGTACCAGCCCTAAATGATATTTTTTTAAGGGCCATATAAGAATTCATTCATTCATTCGAGAGATATTTATGAGCCTGCTATGTGCCAGGCTTTATTTTGGGTACTGGGATATATGATAGTAAACAAGATAGATAAGGTCCCTGTCCTTGTGGAACCTTTGTTCTTAGTAGCACATAAATGAAGAGGTTTATTTTTCTCCTATCCTCTTAATATTTGCTTCTTTGATATCTAGCAGTCATAGGTAATATACAGAGCAGTTAACAATTTTTAGTAACTTTCATTCTAAAAGTTATTGATATAATTTATTTGACTAATTAGGTGAAGTGCAATGCTTTTAAGATTTAATTACTTTCCTTTTCAGAAAGAGAACTCACTTTGGAAGTTGAGAGGATGAGGCTAGAGCATGGAATAAAACGTCGAGACAAGTCACCTTCTCGTTTAGATACATTTCTGAAAAGTATAGAGGAAGAACGAGATTTTTATAAGAAAGAGCTAGAAAGACTCCAGCATATAATACAGCGAAAATCTTGCTCTACAAATGGTTCTTTACGTGAAAAAATTCCAACTGTCAAAATGCTAGAAAAGGTAATATCTCCTTATCAGTATCATTGATAAGATAAGAGTATCTTTTTGAACAAACTTTTCTGATTTATTACTGTATTAAATATAATTTTGTTCATACTTGCTTTTAAAAACTCTTAGTTTGGATTTTTGTTTTCTTCCATGACCTATACTATAGGAGTACTTCATTTCATTAATTAAGAAAATTTCTTTAAGAACAAAGCATGACATACTGATTTCTGGAAATTGGGGAAAGACTGAGTAGCTCATTACATACCTAGAGTAGTGCAAGAGAATCTGAGCTTCCAGAAGCCGGACCCAGGAACTCATGCCACTGCACACGTCTTCACTTTCTAGCCTTTACTTTTGGTAGCAGCCACATTTTCTCTCAAAGTGGAGTGGCCTTGTCCACAGGGCAGAGAACATGGCTTCATGCCATTCCCAGCCTTGGAATAGTTGGAAAGATGGATCACATTGTATAGACCCAGCATCTTCCATGTTAGTCACACAACAGGAGAAAATAGTGAGTGAAAGTAGGGCTGGGTGCTGGGCAGATCATCCCATTTCCACTACAACCACATTTGCAAGTGGGTAGTCTAAAGATGTATATTATGTAAAGTTAATCATGATTCATGAAAGATTAAAATCATGAGTCTTAAGTTCTTTAGATTTTTTTTTTCAGCTCTAGACCTATAGGATTCCTGGAGGGTTATTACCCTAACATACACTAGATAAAATTAGAGGAAGTTGGGAGTAAAATCATTAGAACTGAAAACATTTGATTTCAGGCTTGACTGAATTGTCTAGTTCCATCACCTTTTCCCTGAAGATCCTGTCAATTGTCAGATGATTTTGAGTCATTTTCTGATTAGACTTTGTTTTTTTAACTTCATTGGCTAATGGTTACATTTGACTTAACAAGTGTCAGTATAAACACTACTTTACGTTATCTATTATAAGCAGAATGAATTGGTGGGAAAATTCAGTGTAAGTTAACTCATGTTACCGAGTTATTTTTTAATATATACTAAGACTCATGAAAAATAAATCATTAACTTGATCACCTTCATGGTGTAGGAGAATCTTCCACAAAAGTGGTTGATTAGTTTAATCTAGTATTTATTAACTAGAACTGAGTAGATAGATATCTCAGAGCTTTTAACCTAAATATTCAATTCAGTTGCTTGGTGTGGATTCACAATTACAAAAACAAATGAGAGGTTTTGGTAAGGTACTGAAAAAAATCAAGAGAGACTTTTCCCTTTCAATTTTATTTACTTTCTTGAAATGTTCTAATGTTAACTGACATAAATAAAGAATTTGTTTTCCAAAGTTTAGAAGTTGCAGTGTTCAGAGAGTTCAGAGTCCCAGCAGTAAATCAGGGACATGTGTTCCTTAGTGAAATGGGTAGGATGTAAGACAGTTGTGAGTACTGAGAACTAGAGAGTGCATCCCCATCTGAAAATGGGTATTTTAAACATGTTTAGAAACATTTTGTTGGCAAACAACAAAGACAGCTCCAAAGCTGGATTTGCTGTAAGTTGTGAGTTTTCAATCCCTGCTTTATGGGAAGTTTAGACACAGTTGCTTGGGATTATAATAATTTAGAAAAAATGTTGACATTTTTAACATCAATGATCTTTGTTGACAATACATCTGTTGATTCTCTGTTGTCTTCGTATGGGGTTGTGGGAGGGCACTATCCCCTTTCACCTTGGTGCCAAGTGCAAGTTTGAGTCTAGGGCAATGGAAAGTGCATTAGAGTTGGAGGCCTGATAAAATTTCTAACTCCACAAACTGGCTTTATGAACTTGGACAAGTTATCTAACTTCATGGAACTTTGGTTTTCTCATTTACAAAGTGAAGACAGTAACTAAAACCTCTTGTGAAGATTATATGAGATAATTTACATAAGGATCTAGTATAAAATCTAGTTCCTCGTAAATGTTTAATTTCCTAATTATTTGCTGGCTCAAAGTAGATCAGGTCTAGGTCAAAAGTCAGGTTCAGTTGAACAGATAAATACCAAGGTACTAGAAATAGGAGATAAAGAAGACACAGTTCCTTAGCCTCATACCCTTGAGCATGATGCATGTACATGTGTGTGTTGAAAACAATGGAATGATAAAAGGGAGCAATTAACAATTATTAGCACAAATATAAATATATACAAGATATATTTAGAAAAGAGCTAGAGTTCCTGCTTAAGAAGGCCAGTGAGTAAATGCTAGGGGAATTCATACATTTTACCAGGCACCATGCTAGGCACCGAAGATGTGGTGAATAAGAGCATACACCTATAGTGTCCCTCACATTTTAGTGGTAAACATATACATTAAACACATAATAATGTAAATAACTCTATAATCTCATTTATAATAAATGCTAATGAAGAAAGAATTCAGAAAAGCTTCAGAAGGCTATGAGTATATAGAGGGAGACCTTTAAGCTGAGACCTAGATTGTCAAATCCTTATTCATTGAATGCTCCTTTTCTGAAATCTATGAAGACCACCTCCCTTCTGTAAGATATTTTTATTTAGGTTATAGAGTTTTCTCTTACAGTTATTTAAGCCTTAATTAAGTTTTCAGATTTTAACCTACTTTTGTCCCGTAAGACATTTTATCATTTAAAGTGTCCAGGCAACTAACCTTGTATATGATGCCTTGATTTTGCTTATTTAACCAAGAGAATAATTCATTTCCAATTTGCAGGTGAGGGGCACCTCACAGATATCTACCTACCATTTACCAACTCCACATTGGACATGTTATATACACAGGAGATATTGAATAATATACATCAGATGCTTTCCAGCATATCAAACTAACTGATTATCCTTACCTAGGGCTTCTGAATTTAGCACCTCAACAATAAGGCACTGTAGATCCCAAGTCTACATTTACCATCTTTATTTTCCACAAATACTGTGAAGACAGTGGATCTTTTGCATTATACTGGAATAATAGGTACAATCTTGTTTTAGAAATGTTGGAAGTAGTTGCTTAATGTAGGTACACTGCCTGGGAGAAATATTTGTATTTACCTGATTGCAAAAATAAGCCTCATACTGGGTTAAAGCTAGGAGAGTTGGGGGTTGGTGTGTCTAGGCCATTGCTCTTAGATTATCACAGAAAACACTGAGCAGAGTGCTAGGCTGTTAGAGTTAGCTGCATTGGGTGATGGTTATAAACCAGTGCTTCCCCACAGTTAGCATGCACCAGAATCACATGATTGAATCAATTACTGGGCCTTGTCTCCAAAGTTTCTGATTGAGTAGGTCTAGGTTGGTCCCCAAAACTTGCATGTCTAACAAGTTCCTAGATTCTACTGATACTTCTGGTCTGGGGATTACACTTTAGTTACCACCAGTATAATAACTCCGGGGTAATGACAGTTGATGCATCAGATGGGATCTGACCAGATAGTATCACTAGCAGCTGGGAATTTGAAGACCAGGAAATTTGCATCAGTACTACCAACCCTCTCCTCTCCTGCTCTCTCAGAAGTTAAACATTGTGTTCCACAATTATGTTAAAGGAAGTTTTGTGTTGTTTTGTCTGTTAGCATCTTTCAGTCAGTCTCATCACCAGCATCCTCGTGTCAACTTTATGGTGGTTATTATAACAAATGATAACTTCTGTTTTTAAATTTTTTTTCAGGGTGATTACAATGCTGACATCAATCTGATCACAAGAGAAAGAGATGAACTTCAGCATATGCTGGAAAGATTTGAAAAACATATGGAGGATATACAGTCCAATGTTAAACTGTTGACAGCAGAAAGAGATAAACTAAGTGTTCTATATAATGAAGTAAGAAATTGGTAATCATTAAGCCAACAGATTATACAGAACTAATTATCTGTAATGGAACCAGTATATATCCTTTAAATTATTATAATATATGGACCTTGTAGTAGTCCTTCATAGTTATAAGTAGCAGTTTCTACTATGATCCTGTTCCCAAAGCAGAGATTTCTGTTATTTTTTCATATTCTTCCTCTTTCCTAGACTGTCAGGTCAATTAGAGATCATCTAAAACTATCTGGAATAGGTCTTAGACTGACGACTGTGCACCAACCAAATTAAGCCTTGGGGTTTAGACATGTTGCAATATGTTTGTCAAACAGTGGGTAGCAGCCACTAAGGGACATGCTGATATTAAGGACGTAGGCTGTAGTGAGGAAACTAGGGAAGAGGGAATTGATACAGCTTGGCAGTTACAAAGCCTCAGTTTTCAGGCCAGGGTGAGTCTAAGCCAGGCATGATATCTATCACCTAGATTCATCCCCATATCAATCTCCAATGAAATCCTCCTGCTACTTTTAAGAGGGGGAGAAGGACATGTAGGTCAAAAGGTCAATTTGAAAAGCTGTTTTCACTTTTGGGATTCTGAAGTACAAATTGATCCATATCTAGGCTTTCCTTAGTGTTGGCTCAGATTTTAGCATTTTGGAGTCTGTTTAGTTTTCCATCTGCTATCTGGTTTCCAAGCTTTTATGGCTAGCACTTCCCTCAATTTTTCTGTATTATTTTATTATCATAACTTTAATTCTTTTACTCTGACTTTTCTGGGATTTGGAAAGAGAGCAAAGGTAGCATGTGTTTAGTTGCCCTTTTTTGCTTTTTGTTTTTTAACTGGGGGCATATGCAGAATGTTATTTATATCTTTTAATTCTTTAAGGCTCAAGAAGAATTATCTTTACTACGACAAGAATCCACCCAAAGCACAGTCTCCCATAATATTGTTAGTCTTATGGAAAAAGAAAAAGAAGTTGCAATTTCTGACTTAAGAAGGGTTATGGCAGAAAAGGAAGCTTTGAAAGACAAGCTAAAAGTAAGTAATAAGATTGACTTGTTTTTGAAAGGTAATTTGTTGAGGAAAAGGGAGGTCTTTCTGTGTTTTTCTGTGAAGTTACTATTTAAAATGTGTAACTATTGATTGATCAGGGGTTGGCAAACACTGGCACACGAGCCATATCTAGACCACCATGTTTTCATATGACCCATATCCTAAGAATGATGTTTACATTTTTAAATAATTGAAAAACTATCAAAAGAAGAATATTTTATGACACATGGAATTTTTTAAATTTAAATTTCATTGTTGGTAAATGTTGAATATGATGCTCATTCATTTTACATGTTCTGTGTGGCATCTTTTTTGCTGCTGTAGCAAGAGTTTAGTAATTACTATAGAAACTGACTCATAAGGTCAAAAATATTTATTATCTGGATCTTTATAGAAAATAATTAATCTCTGATTTTAAAAGGCAGCTCCTTCATAACATACAATACACCCACTTCAGGTGGTTTTGGTGTAGTCACAGACTGTTCAATATCACCTCAATCCATTTTAGAACACTTTCATTATTTCAGAAAAAACCCTATACCCACTGTCACCTGCCCTCTATTTTGCCCTAGCCGCATCTGTCCGAGGCAACCACTAATCTGCTTTCTGCCTCTATAGTTTTGACTACTCTGGACATTTCATATAAATTGAATCATTCAGTATGTGGTTTTTATCTCTGGCTTCTCTCATATAGTGTAATGGTTTCAAGATCCATTCATGTTGTAGTATGTATCAATACTTGATTTTTTTTATTGTGGAATAATATTCCATTGTATAGATAGACATTTTATGTATGACTTGCATGGTTTCTACTTTTTGGCTATAAAGAAATGGTGCTATGAATATTTATGTACAACTTTTTGTGGGGATATATGTTTTCACTTCTCTTGGGCATATACCTAAGTTTATATGATGACTGTATTGAACCATATGAGCAATTGCTAAGCTGTTTTCCAAAGCAGCCATATGGACCCACCAGTAGTGTATACACATCCTCAGAAATACTTGTTATTGTCTGTCTTTTTTACTATAGTCATGCTGGTGGGTAGTTTATCCATTGTGGTTTTATTTTGCATTTTCATGGTGGCTTATAATATCAGCCATCTTTTCATGTTCTTGACCATTTGTTTATCTTTTTTTGGAGAAATATCTATTTAGATCATCCTTCATCCATTTTAAAATTGGGTTATTTGTCTCATTATTATTGAGTTATAAAAGTACTTCATGTATTCTCAATAAAACCCCCTTTATCAGATAGGATTGACAAATATATTCCCTCATTCTGTGGGTTATCATTTCATTTTCTTAATGGTGTCCTTTAAAGTACAAAAGTTTTTCATTTTCAGGAAGTATTTATTTTTTCTCTTATTTATGCTTTTGCTGTCATACTTGGGGCAGTCTTTTATAACTCCTTTTATATAAATATGTTAGGATATATAAAGCAAGTATTTAGCAGTTAATAAGAACTCAATATTAATTATTCTTGTTACTGCTATGAGTTCATAGTTTACATCCCCCAAAATGTTATTGAATTAATGTTTAGAAATTAGCAGCTAAAATTAGAAATAAGAACATTTAAGCATTATTAGGGTAGTCTTTATGTCATAAAATTTTCGTTGAAGTTTTATCCCAAAAGAATACTTTCAGTTGAGATCTTTTGTCATACTGTCTTCCCAAAAGTAATTTCTTATTTCCCATTGAAAATCCATTAGCTGTTTTAAAGGAATTCAGCAATTGAATTGGCCTTTGCCTTTTCCAAACTCATCTTCCCCTTTTTCCCCACCCCTCATTTTCTCTACTCCAGGGTTAATGGACTTTCTCTTGCCCCAGATTTCTACATAGGCTATTGAGAAACGCTTTACACTTTCAGTTAATCCCCTTACTTGGCTAATTTCTGTTTATCCTTTAGAGCCAGATTAAATACTATTTCCTCACGCAGGAAATGAATCCTAGACTCTAGATTTCCTTCCAATATATTGCCATAAAAGTTCCTTTTGCTAGCATAATGTGCATGGATTTTACTCTAATATCTTTTTAGGGTTCGTCTTTTCTACTAGACTATAGAATCTATGACATCAGAGAAACAGTGTACTCACTACTATATTTCTAACACCTTGCTTGGTGCTTGGTATATAGTATGTACTCAACACTGGTTGAATGAATTAATATTGTAAACTAAAAAATGCATACAGCACCGTGACCCCTTCAACCAATGTATATCCAAACATCAGATGTCTTTATTTTTAATGAATAATATTGATAGAAATATCAATCTACTAGAAAGATTATCAGGAAACATCGACTTATATCACTTGTCCTACCTAGACTTAGCATCAGCAAGAGTTAGATAAGTAACATAACCAAAAAAATAGCTGTTGTGTTTTATACTGTTGATCAGCCTATTCTTGAAACTGATGGCTTGCATACCCTCTCGTGTTCTGATCCTGTGCTTTCTGATCTCTCTTCTTCCTCCACAGTCCATTCCTCTTACACCTTCTCTGTGAGGATATACTCCTCACCTTACTTAACCTGCTTTTTCCTTTTATGGGTGTGCTAATGAATCGGTCTATATAAATCTTTATAAATGAATTCATACCAATCTGTCTTCTGTTAAAAATACATAATGGAGCTAGAGTGCTTTTTTTTTCCCCCAACCAAAAGCATTGATTTTGTAAAATGTCTAATGATTTTCTTTCTAAAACATTCTGTTATTAAAAAAGTAAGTAGACTAGTACTGGAGACTTGCATTGCTTGCTTTGGTAATTTTGTTGTATTATCTGATGTGAATGAACATTTTTTTTATTAAATTATCTTTCAGACCATTCAGGAAGTGAATCTTTTTGGAAAATCAGAATTGGAGAAAACTGTTGAACATTTAACATATGTTAATCATCAGGTAATTTTTCAAACTGGATTTGGGGTATATTGTGTTATATGAATGACTTTATCAATTACAGTTATAATATACTGTATTTTTTTTTTTTTTAAAGATTTTATTTAATTATTTTTAGAATGAGGGGGAAGGGAGAGAGGCAGAGAGGGAGAGACACATCAATGTATGGTTGCTTTTCACCTGCTTCCAGCCACAGACCTGACTGGAAACCTGGTTTGTAACCTCGTTATGTGCCCTGGCTGGGGAATTGAACCTGAGACCTTTGGGTTCGCAGGCTGGCGCCTTATCCACTGTGCTACCAGCCAGGGCCTACTGTATATTTTTGATATTACAAAATAGCACACTAGAGAAGCTGTATAATGATGGAGTATGCTCTGGGCAGCATGGCTCAGTTGGTTTGAGTGTTGTCCTGTAACTGAAGGGTTGTGGTTTGATTCCCTGTGAGGGGCACATACACACCTAGGTTGGTGCTTCTGTCCCCCATCCGGGCACCAGCACATGCAACCCCCAGTCCGAACATGTACAATCCCCGGTCCAGGTTCCAGTCCCTGGTCTGGGTGAGGATAAAAGAATTTTTTAAATAATGATGCTAGAATATGTATTTCAAAGGCTAGTTACTTGGGTTCAATTCCATCTCTGACACCTATTACCTATAGGTAGCTTACTTACACTTTCCATCCCTCAGTTTCTTTATTTGTAAAATAGTAATAGTGCTAGTATTTAATTTGTGGAGGTTAAATGAGTTCATACATATTAAGAATATAGAAGTCACTCACATATTGTAAGCCCTCAGTAGGTATTACTTATGCTAATTGTTTTGCTCTTGTTAAAAAATCGTATCCTTGTACAGACATAGAGTACATGGTAAAATGCACTTTTATTCCTTATTGCTCTAGAGATAGGATTTTTTAAATGATTTTATTTATTATTTTTAGAGAGAGGGGAAGGGAGAGAGAGACATTAGTGTATGGTTGCCTTTCACCTGCCTCCAGCTACAGACTTGGTTGGAGACCTGGCTTGCAACCTGGTTATGTGCCCTGGTTGGGGAATCAAACCAGTCACCTTTGGGTTTGCAGGCTGGTGCACCTTATCCACTGTGCCACCAGCCAGGGCTTTAGAGATAGGATTTTTAACAAATTGGTATTTTTTCTCTCTGTTTCATTTTGCTAGTTTCCTTTACTATATCTTGTTGTTATTTGTTTGTTTACTAATTCTTTCATCTTTCAACCCTGGGACAATTGATTATTTTTTTCCTCAGCATGGGTTGTACTTTCCTGCTTGTTTGCATATCCGGTGACTTGACATTGTGTGACATTGTGAATTTTACCTTGTTGGTTGCTGCATAGCTTGTATTCTTATAGGTACTATTGAGGTTTGTTCTGAGATATAGTTAAGTCAGGTGGAGGTAGCTTAATCCTTTTCACTTTCTCATTTGAGCTTCATTGGGTGGGACCAGAGTAACCTTTCTTCTTGAACTAATTCTGTTCCACTGCTGAGACAAAACCCTTTAGAGTACACTACCGCTGTCCCTTGAATTATGTTGTTTGCAAATGGATTGGCATGAACAGAAACTACCCCTGGCCTTACAGAAGTCCTGAACGTTGTTTCCTCTAATACCTTGATGCTTCTTCCCCTATCCTGGGTGGCATCCTCTCTGCTGAGCTCTGCTCCACTGAAGACTCAAGGGCCACCCTCTGCAGGTCTCTGGTGTTCTCACCCTCTGTGGCTGTCTGCCTCTGCCCTGCAAAATGTGATTGCCTTGTCCTCCCTGAACTCCTTGTTCAGTTCTTTTTTTTTTTCTTTATTTTTATTGTTGACATTGCAGATGTCCCCATGTTCTGTTTTCCCCCTTCCTCCCCCACACTCCCCCTTCCCTCTGGCCATCACCACACTGTTGTCTGTGGCCTTGGGTTATCCGTACATGTTCTTTGACTAAACCTTTCACCTTTACATCCAGCCCCTCCACCCCATTTCCCTGACAGCTGTCACTCTGTTCCATATACCCATGCCTCTGTTTCTGTTTTGTTCGTCAATTTGTTTTGCTCATTAGATTCCACATATAAATGAGATCATATGGTATACATCTTTCTCTGTCTGGCTTATTTCACTTAGCATAATAATCTCCAGAGTCATCCATGCTGTCACAAAACGCAAGCAAGCCCTCCTTTTTATGGCCAATTAGTATTTCATTGTGTAAATAGACCACAACTTTTTGATCCCCTCATCAACTGATGGGCACTTGGGCTGTTTCCAGATCTTGGCTATTATAAATAACACTGCAGTGAACATGAAGGTGCATTTGTTTTTTCGAATCAGTGTTTTGGGGTTCTTAGGGTATATTCCCAGAAATGGAATCACTGGCTCAAAAGGCAGTTCCATTATTTATTTATTTATTTATTTTGAGGAAACTCCATACCGTTTTCCACAATGGCTGCACCAGTCTGCATTCCCATCAGCAGTGCACTAGGGTTCCTTTTTCTCCACATTCTCGCCAGCACTATCCTCACCAGCACTTGTTTGTTGATTTATTGATAGTAGTCATTCTGTTGGGTGTGAGGTTGCATCTCATTTTAGTTTTAATTTGCATCACTCTAATGATTAGTGAGGTTGAACATTTTTTTGTATGTCTTTTGGCTATCTATCTTATTTGGAGAAGTATCTATTCAGGTCCTTTACCCACTTATTAAAATTTTATTATTTTATTTTTTTCCCCATCACTATTTATCCCTCCTACACCTTTCCACCTCCACCCACTCACCACACTGTTGTCCATGTTCCTGAGTTTTATTTGTCTTCCTAGTGTTGAGTTGTATAAGTTCTTAATATTCTTTGTAGATCAACCTCTTATCAGTTGTGTCATTGGTGAATATGTTCTTCTATATAGCGGGTTCCTTGTTCAATTTTGTCCTGACTCCAACCTGCCACTTGGTGACTCCATGAGCTGAGCTTCTTCAGGGTATATCATCCGGCTGCACACTGGTATTGCCGATTATGGCCACTTTAGATCAACTCAGATCAGCTCTGCCTCCTAAGAGATACTTGGCAATATCTGGAGAATTTGTGGTTGTCACAACTAGAGGAGAGGGGAAGGTGCATCTTGTATCTGGTAGGTATTGGCCATGAATGCTATTAAACATCCTACAATGCACGAAATAGCCCTGGCCCCAGCAAAGAATTATCTGACTTCAAATGTCAATAGTTCCTGGGTTCAAAAATTGCTTTAGATTGTATCTTTCTTCCATTTTGAGTCATTACTCAATCTACTTTTTGTCTTCCACAAGTTGAAGTTACTTGTCTACTTGTGTTTTATTTCTTGTTCTCTATGCCCTTCTAGCTTTCTTATTCCTTTACTGTCATGTTAGCGTCATTTCCAGAGGGAGGAGAGAGAAAATGTGTGTAGCCAGTTTACAGTTTTAACTGGAAGACTTAATGTTTATCATTAATATTTCTTGGTTTTGAATTTTATGTATACATTATTCCATTTAGTATTTATTTTTGTGAAGTAAAATAGAAATCTAGCTTTTTTTCCCTCCAGTGACTATTCCAACTCTATAGTTTATTCTTTTCCCACTTCCCTAAAATGATAACCATTTCTAAATTTACATCTGTGTACATGTAATTGTCTATTTCTGTGTGAGATTCACAGGTTTTTAAAAAGTATATTTTATTGATTATGCTGTTACAGTTGTCCCAAATTCTTTTCCCTTTGCTCCCCTTCACCCAAGACCTTCATTCCCTCCCACAGTCTCTGCCCCCATAGCTCATGTCAATGGGTTGTGCATATAAGTTCTCTGATTTTACCCTTTCCTCCATTATTCTTAACTTCTTCCTGTCTGTCTTGTACCCACCAATTATGTTTCCTAACCTCTACACCGTTTCTCCACTTCAGCCCCTTCCCCGTCCCTGCTGATAACACTCCCAATGATCCCCATATGATTCTGGTCTTATTCTGGTTGTTTGCTTAGTTTGTTTCTGTTTTGGTTTTATTTTTCAGGTTCTGTTGTTAATAGTTGTGAGTTTATTATCTTTTTAATGTTTATCATTTTGATCCTCGTTTTCTTAAATAAGTCTGTTTAACATTTCATATAGTAATGACTTGGTGATGATGAACTCCTTTAGCTTTACCTTGTCTGGAAAGCACTTTATCTGCCCTTCCATTCTAAATGATAGCTTTGCTGGATAGAGTAATCTTTGTTGTAGGTTCTTGCTTTTCATCACTTTGAGTACTTCTTGCCAGTCCTTTCTGGCCTGCAAAGTTTTTTTTGAGAAATCAGCTGACAGTGTCATAGGAACCCCTTTGTAGGTAACTCTCTTCTTTTTTCTTGCTGCTTTTAAGATTCTCTCTTTATCTTTAGCCTTTGGCATTTTACTTATGATGTGTCTTGGGATGCTCTGATTTGGATCTAATTTGTTTGAGACTCTGTGCTTCCTGGACTCATATGTCAATTTCCCTCACCAAACCTGTTGTTTCTTAAATTTTTCTTCCAAAATGAATTTTAGAATGAAATCTAAACCACTCGCTTATTTTTAAAAGGTTCTATTAGGATTCTGCTGAAACTTCATTGAATTTATAGTTGTTTCAGGAAGTTTTATCACATTTCCAGTATTATGTTCCCATTCAGAAACATGGTGTGTCTTATATTAAGTCAGGTTATATTTTATGCCCTCCAGGAAATATTTAGAGTTATTTCATATATCTTGCTCCTTTCTGTTTGGGGTGCAGTGTTTTCTGTTAGGACTTTTTTAAAAAATCAGGCCTACCTACTTACTGTTGTTTAGAAACTCCTTAAAGGTTTTGTTCTGCTAATTGTTTCCCTTTCTGTTTTTATTGTTGTTATGGGTGTATTGGGTTTTTTTCCTTCCTTTCTTGCTTATTTTTGTATCTTTCATTTCAGTGATATTGAAAAGGAAAGATAAATGTATATGCCTATTCTAAAATATAGAACCTAAAATGTACATGTACCTTTTAAAGGACTTTTAAATAAAAATGTTATTAAAATATGCTTCAGAAAAAAGCTGAGTCATATACCTATTAATTTTAAAAAATTAATTTACAGCTTGAAAACGAAAACTGTGAATTAAAGTCTAAAATGTTAATAATGAAAGAATCAATGGAGTCATTAGAGAACAAAGCAAAACTCCAAGCTCATAAACTTAGCCATGTGGCTGGCGACTCATCTCTTCAGAAAACAGAGATGAACTCGCTTAGGTAAGTTTATTGAATGTTTTGTTACTCACCTCTGAGAACAAGTTTGTAGCTATGTCAGGTTCGTTATCATCATTGGCATTTTTGGACTAGGCCTTTGAGCACTGGTCCCCAAAGTTGGCCTGGCAGTGGAATCACCTGGGGAGCTTTTGAAAAGTATGGATTTAAGGATCTCTGGAGGTTCTTGTTTACCTAGTGAATCTGGGTAGGTTTTGAGTATCTTTATTTTTAAAGATTTTCTTAGACTGATGATTGCCAGCAAGTTTTGTACCTACCTGTTTCAGAAATTCCCCTAACAGACACTTCAGGTTATTTATACTCCATAACATAGGACTGCTAAAAATTACAGCATTTTTGGCTACCTGTATCATTGTTCTTATCTTTCTTCTTCAAAGAAATATAAAATCAGAGTATTTGTATACAGAGTCTAAAAAGGTGACGTGTCTAAAAAATGGTAAGAAGGTCCATATGAAGAAATAGGCTGTTATCTATAGGTTGGAGTTAGGTTATGAAGAAGTTGGTATCATAACCAAGAGTATCTGGATTTTACCTTAAACATAGAAAACAAGCAGAAATTTTTAACCTGGGGGCTGACACGAGTAGCATGCTTTTTAAAAAGTGAATTCTGGCAGAAATAGGAAAGATAGAGTTGGAGGTTTTAAGAGGCTGGTGGCAAACACTAGTGTGTGTCTGGACTAAAACGGTGACTTGTTGGAAATGAGAAAAATATATATAGTAATGCAGAATGTTTGGCTTGGGATATTGTGTTGGTTAAGCAATTATCAATTTAGAATATAGAAGACTGAAGGAAAACAAAAAGTCGACAAAGTTGGTTTTTTTCTGGACTGAGTAAAAAATATTGAAAGAAGGACATCACTCTGAAGAATCAGAGGAAATATTTGCCTCTAAATACATTTGCAATAAGAAATAGGAAATGGTTTTCAAAAGCCAGGATGACATTGCATATGTGAAACTAAATCAGTCATGATGTAGTCGCAACTTGAGATCAGAGAGGGTTGTAGTAATAATAGAAACAAAGATTGACAAATTAAAACTGAAAGTGTCAGTGAACAGAATGGACGTATCATCAGAAAACTGAGTTGCCGAAATAGAAAATAAACTCAAGACATTCCCTAAGATTCAAAACTCAAGAGTAAAAAATAAAGGAGAAAAAAAACACCCCAAAACAAAGCATGGATCTAACGTAAACACTGAGAACTCTAAAAATATATAGTAAAATTAACAGCAGACTTGAAAATCAAATGAATAATTAGGAAAAGGCCTAAAGATGTATTCATAATCAGGGTTCCTGATTATCAAACAAAACTTAATAAAATTAGACCAAGAGCTGGAGGTGTTTTGCAATTAAGGAGTACTATATCAGGTGCTCAGAGGATACTTTTAACTGTTGCTCTTTTGCTGCTCTAATTACAAGTCTTGGTAAGTTAGATATTAGGTAAAGAACTAGCATAGAAGCTGCCTTTTTCCCCTTCTCTATTCTTTTTTCTTTTTTTGCAAGCACTACATATATCCTATGAAGGACAGCTAACTGAATGGACCAGCCCCACTTCTGGTTCATGTCTGTATTCAACTCCAAAGTACCATGGTGTATTTTTGATACATGGAATCACTAGTCTACCCTATTCCTTGTAGTCCAGCAGCTAACTGAATCTGGCATTTAATCCATTTTGCTTTTCTTCTTCAGACTAGCCATACCCTCTCTTTTTTTCCCCACAGGAGGCCCCTCACGGGCTCAGGCCCTCTCCTGGATACCCTGGCCTATAGCTCTTTGGCTGTTTTCTCGGTTACACTGATACCCTTTTCTCTCCCAAGCTCAGTCTACTGCTTCCCTCAACGCAGCGGGATTCTGTAACTCTGTTTTGCTCTGGCAAAGTAATGGGACTTACCTAGCTTCTGAGGAGAGTGTGTCAGTCATGTTCTCCCTATCGGTGTAGGTTGGTAGAACCATGAGTTCAAGCTGTCAGGTCCCAATCCAAAGCCCAGCTCAGTGCAAACCATAATGCCAAGCTCCTTACAGAAGCAAAGCCATGCTGTTCAAACCTCATGCCCCTTTCAAGATGGTTAGTCGAGATCGTGCTACCCCTGGAATCACATCAAGGTCTCTTTCCCTTGACATGAAGACATTTAAGAAGCGGATGGATACTCAGATGAGTTGTATATTCCTTTCTGTCTACTTGGTGGACCCATCTTCTTCTCTTTCCCTTCCTGAGTCAGGCATTTCTCACCAAGTTTGAGTGCTACCAAAGTGTCTTCTTTTTGAGAAGGACCTCCCTGCCCCTCCCACCAAGCAGACTTGCCCCTCCCACCAAATGTAAGCTCTTAATTGTCCAAGTAGAGGAGTTTTGGTGTGGCCTTTTGGTGCAGTGCCCAGAGGACAAAATACAAAATCCCACTTCATAACCACCCATTGAAGTTGAATGACTATTGTTTTCCTTGAATTTTGGCATTTAATGAGACCTGGCATTTTTTTTTGTCCCAAATCAAATCTTTATAGCAAAAATGCTGTAAAGCAACTTTACCCCGGAAAGATGGGCTTAGCCCCTCAGAGGATGCTAGCCATCCTCAGGAGCTGGGGTCAGTAAACATTTTAGATAAAAGGACAGAGTGAGGATTTTAGATTTTCAGGCCAGGTAGTCTCTGTTGCACATACTCAGTCCTGCCTTTGTGGAGCAAAAACAGCTATGGACAATGTATAAACAAAGGAGTGCTTCGGTACAACTTTATGGACACTAAAATTTCAACTTCATATAATTTTTATGTCACAATATATTAATCTATTGTAATTTGTTTCTGTCATTTAAACATGTAAAACCATTCCTGGCTCTTAGGTTTTATAAAACTTGGTAGCAGGACATAGTTTGCCAACAGCTGCTTGAGAATAAATAGTTCCCAGCCCAATTAGACAAACACCTTTTCTCAATTAATCCTCACAATTGCTAGCTATGAGTCTCTTAAATATTTAGATTCCTGCAGCTGAAAACACCTTCAGACTGTTTTCAGTTCACCTTAGTCTTTACTTATCTGTGAATATTCTTCAAAATTACAGGGCTATGCCCTTAATCCAGGATTAAATAAATGTGTTAGCAGATTTTCCATGAAAGGGCTCATAAACTCTCATTAGAGTTAATATTGTGGCAGTAGATATCAGTTGTTACAGTAGCCTTTCAGTTAGTGGCGGGCCAGAACTGCAGACTTACACAGACATCTAAAATAAAACAGGGATACCAACCAGTGTCTGTTTCCTCTAATAGAACATTAAAATACCTAGCCTACTCCCCTTTGATGGAGCTGTAGCTCCATTTTAAAACTTGAACACTTTTTATGAAAAAGGACCCTTTAAGATACTGTCCATTATAAAGGGAAGCAATTACTTTGCCCCCTAAAATGAGAACATGGACATCTCTGTGTACGGTAATGTAACAAAAGGGTGGAATTTGAGGCTCAGAGAGGCTCCTGTATAGACACGTGGGTAGTAGAGAGCTAGAACTTTGATTCTGAGTGAAACTTTGTTGATTTACTTTCTGGGGGGAAGTTATCACTTCCCTTTGCTATGTTTATAGCACTTTCAAAGCTAAGAAATTGCTTCAGTTTCCCTAATAACTTAGTTCTCGAAAGGGTCTCTCAGATGATTTGACTTTGGGTGGTGAGCATGCAATGCAATAAATATATAGATCTTGTATCATAGAGATGTACACTTGAAATGTATATGTTCTTATTAAGCAACGTCACCCCAGTAAATTTTTTGAAAGATTTTACTTTGAGAGTAAGGGAGAGAAACATTGATAAGGGATCAATCAGTTGCCTCCTGTGGGTGTTACAATGAGAGACTGAACATGTGACCCAGGCATGTGACTTGACCAGGAATTGAGCCTGTGACCTTTTGCTTTGTGGGATGATGCCCAACCAACTGAGCCACACTGGCCAGAGCATCACCCCAATAAATTTAAAATTTTTAAAAATTCTCAAATTTTCTTTCCAGACACCATGATGAACAAATATGATAGTCACTCAGCTATTCCTCATGATGAACTTTATACCATACCTCAATTCTTCTATTAAGACCACCTTTACCTTAGCAGCAATACTTATGTCAGAAAAGTTATCTAAGGTCTGGTATAGAAATCTCTGTTGTTACCTTCCTCTCTACACTAGAATATGAAAAGACAAAGCTATTTTTAGGGCTCACCAAGGACCTCCTTTATGGGTATTTCAGTCAGGATGTAACTTTATCAACCCAACTTTCATTAGGAATTAACCCTGCTAATGAATTTAGATGTAAAGAGATCTTTACATTTCTCCTTAAGATTTTAAGCACAGCCAACTGCTTGGGACTCTGGGTGCCATTCTGTTTTTCAAAGGACTCTGTTGAGCTTAGTGGCAGACATTTTCCCTTCCACGTAGAGGATGTTGGTCTCCTGTATTCTTCATAGATGGCAATGTGATGTATTAGAAAAATGTCAACATCAAGTTCAGCTAGCCTGGATTTATATTTTTTCTTGGATGAGTTACTTGTTTCTATAAAATTGGGGTAATAGTTCTAGTTATGGAATAACTAGAATATGACTAGAATAGGAATAAATGAGCTAATATATATAAAGCATCAATACTGTGAATATATCCATGTGGTTATATACCTCAGCGCAATAACTATAGCTTTTAAGAACTGCTTGAACACAGTCATCTGAACTCACAGATAATTTTATGAAATGAGATTGCTTGAACGTAGAATCTTGCTGACTGGATTCTTTTTGGTTGCGCAGTTCTAAAGAAGTCATCCTCAACTTGACTTTCCTCCCTACTTCTGGACCATCATTCACTTACTCTTAGAGCAGCCAGTGTCATGTCTTTTGTCCTTCAGAACACCTCAGTTCTGCCAGTAAAGTTTCATTCTCATAGAGCTGTCCCATCTTGCTAGGGGTTTCAGAATCCAAACCCCACCATGAGGCAGTTCTAAGCTAAGCCACCGTTGGTATCTTCTTCCTTATCTTATCCTCAGACAAACCCTAAAAGGAACCTGTGGGAGTTCTCAGTAAATAACCTAGGTGAAAGCTTTGTCTTTCCAAAAGCAGGTCAGGGTTAAGAACTCATAGGTCAGGGCTAAATGCATTCCAAAGTAGCTAGATGATAGGAGAGCAAATTCTTGTTACTTCTGCAAAATAATCTTACTAGTCAGTAAGCGATTACTCTGAAATTGTCTTTATTTCCTCTGTCTATCCTTTCCTTTTCTCACTAAAACCAATCTTTAGTTTTAAATTCTTACTGCACTGTAGTTAATGCCTGCTTTACCAGTTTACTATGACCTCCAGTTGATTATTCACCAAAAAAGTCAGAAAAAAAATTAAAAGCTTGCTGGTCAGGATGGTCAGGATTTAAGGATAATCCCTTGAAGTGCCAGCCATACTGTAAAAATAGGACTTTCTTTTTTGCCTCCACTGTTGGAAAAAGTTTTTTAAGAGAAAGAGGGTTGATATTAGGAAACTGAGAAGAGCTGTAAAACTACCAGGAGGCCTCTAGAAAAGAGTATACAATTAATTTGATTTTCATACTATATTATTTTTAGGAAGATGAACCATTTTGAAGAAGGATGGTGGACGGCAAGAAATAATATATAATATAATGCCATTGAGTATACTGGAAGAGCTTTAAAATAAGAAATAAAAGAAACTTTAAAAATAAGAAAAATATTTTTTGAGATCTCTCACTTTTAAAAAATTATTTCTCCCAGAGATAAAGAATATCATTTGTTTTTGTCCACTGATTCTTTAGGCTAGTAAATGAACAACTACAGCAGTCACTTGATGATTATCAGCACCGACTCTCCATAAAAAGAGGTGAACTTGAATCAGCCCAAGAACAAATTAAAATACTGGAGGAAAATATAGGTAAGTGTTTTTAAATTTTGTTTTTGCTACTCCTAATTTACTTTGACTAACAAACATTTCTATTCATTTACAGGTAAACTACACCTTAAGGTGACTTCACAGGATCAAGAGGCTCATGTAATGAAAAAGACCATTGGTGTTATTGATAAAGAAAAAGACTTTCTTCAGGAAGCTGTAGATGAGAAGACGGAACAGATTGCAAACTTGCAAGAAAACCTTGCTGATAAAGTATGTGACTAATATACTATCTAGTATTTGAACAGAAAAGATTATTTCATTCTCTGTTTCAGATATGTAATTCTTATCACCCATGTATAAGTTAAGATCTAGGCCATATCTTTTAATACGTTTATATTTCATTTTACCTCAGTAATTTGGATCTTCAAAGCTTCTGTTTCTAAAATGTAATCTTATCAGATGTGATTACAGCAAACTCAAGGAAACAATTTAGGTTCTTAGAGTGGGTAGAAACGTCAATATATGAAGATTTCATTTATAGCATACGTTGTATAACTGGATTTGAATTGAATAAATGTGATAAATTGTATAATTTCAACTAAAGGCATTCCTGTATGAATTTTTTCAAATATTATATATTTGTAACTTTATAGGAAAAAGCTATTGCTCAGATGAAGATAGTGTTCTCGGAGTATGAATCTTCTCTGAAGTAAGTAATGTAATAGCATCCAGCTTTTTTAGAAATTATCAGTGAATGCAGCTTTATTAAGTAGCATCTGTCAATAGTTTAATTTCTATTTTCAATTTTTCTGTTTTTGCAAATGGCAACAGCATTACTTTCTCCATCTTCTGCGTGGAAATGTTATTCTCTTTAACTTTCTATCACTTATGTCTTACTATTTATTCTTTTACATGCTTACTTGCTCTTTGTTTCTACTGTAACTACCCTATGCAGTCCCTGATTATTAAAATTTAGATTACTTTAGTAGTAGCCAGTATTGAATTTATTCTACATTTAAACCTACCTTGAATAAAATTTCACATTTCATGTCTAGTCCCTACTTTAAGACAAAAGTTACGAATCGCATTTATTCTGTATACCCTTTGATATTATGTAATAGTGGGGACTTAAACATTAGATAAATATTTGCCAATAAAATCTGTTACTATTCTGTTATTTGCTGAATGAATCTCCTAACACTTGAATGTCTTCTGTTTTTACTTTTAAAATAATAAAGTTATTTTATGACTTCATTTGCTTATAATAATTGGAAGAAAGCTAAAATGTCTGCTTTACTTAATCAGTGTCCTAATGCAGTAGTTATAATTTCTTGTAATCTTAGTATACATAATTCAGAGTATACCAGTATATTTATTTTCCATCATCATTTACCCCGCATACCCTTTTCTACCTCTACCAATTCCCCTGCCCCCTGCACTTACCACACTGTTGTCTGTGAACCATTTTCTTTTAAATGAACTAAATTTTCCAAAAAAGCTTTCTTTTTTATTTGTACATTATTCATGTAATAGCCAGCTGAAGGAAACACTGACTAGTCGGGACCGTGAGGTGAGCAGCCTTCGGCGCCAGCTTGATGCAATTAGGATAGAACTTGATGAAGTAGGAAGAGCTAAAGAAATCTCTTGTAAGGAAAATAGAAGATTACAGGATGATCTGGCTACAATGGCAAGAGAAAATCAGGTATGTGTATAATGCATAAACTTTGATAGTCTTACAGCATACAGTGTTACTGTATATTTTTTGCTAAATCTTAAGCTCTAATTTTTTTATTTCAATAATGTCAACAACAAAAAATAATTCTATAAGAATAATGGCGTTGGCCCTGGCTGGTGGCTCAGTGGATAGGTGCCAGCCTGCAAACCCAAAGCCAGCCAGGGCACATAACCAGGTTGCAAGCCGGGTCTCCAGCCAGGGCCATAGCTGGAAGCAGGTGAAAGACAACCATACATTGATGTCTCTCTCCCTCTCTGCCTCTCTCCCTTCCCCTCTCTTTAAAAATAATAAATAAAATCTTTTAAAAAATTTAAAAAAAGAAGAATGGTATTTACACGGGTACTTAAAAATGTAGTTTAGAATGCTGTTGTGTATGATAGGTCATCTACCTAATGGATATAACTGTGGCCCCTCTACCATTTTGGTCTTTATTGTAAGAACCCCTAAAGCTGGTAGGTAGCATGGTATTTATTCCCTATGGCAGGAAATGTCACCCTACCAGGTGAGGACTTCAGCATCACTTCCAGAGCAAAGTTGCTGTGTTTTAAAGATCCACATTAGATTTTTAATTATTTGTACTTAACTTCCAGTGGCTTAATTTAGTTCGGGTTATAAGTAAATTAATGGAATATTTATATATTTTTTAAAATTCTTATCTGAAGATACATGTATTTATTTTAGAGAGAGAGAGAGAAATAGTAAACAGTTGCTTCTCATCTATACCCCAACTAGGGATTGAACCCACAACCTAGGAAATTGTGCCATGATAGGAAATTGAACCCTCAACCTTTTGGTGTATGGGACAATACTCCAACCAAGTGTGTTACCCAATCAGAGCTAATTAATAAATATTTCAAGTTTTTAAAGGTATTAGTTTTGTTTGTGCTGGTACCAGAAAACCAATAATTTTCCTATTTTAAATACTTTATGTTTTAAAAAAGAATTACTTTCAAACTTTATTCCATATAAAGCACATTGCTGTTACATGAATTTCTGGAAAAGCTACCCTTGAGCCAGATACATGGTTAGGACTATTGTGGAAAATGTGTGGTTAAAAAGTCAAGATTGCCCCGGCTGGTGTGACTCAGTTTGTTGGAGCGTCACGGTTCAATTCCCCTTCACAGTGCATACCTGGGTTATGGGCTTGGTCATGGTCAGGGTACTTTCAAGAGGCAATCAACTGATGTTTCTCTCTCTCCCCCTTCCTTCCACACTCTCTAAAATCAGTGGGCATGTCCTTGGGTGAGGGTAAAAAAATATATTAGAAAAAAATATGTGCAAGTAACACTTAGGTGCTATGTTCATGTTAGATTTGTCTTCAATTTCCTGATTTATAGGAAATCTCATTGGAATTGGAAGCAGCAGTGCAAGAAAAAGAAGAAATGAAAAGTAGAGTTCATAATTACATAACTGAGGTGTCCCGGTGGGAGAGCTTGATGGCCACTAAGGTAAAAAACATTGTGTAGGTTTTTTTCTATTTCATACTTATTTATTCTGCTTCCTTTATTATATTATTAACACATGAGATTGGCAGCTTTGCTTACTGTCTCTCTATATTTCCCCACATATTTTAGGTTAATGTCTGCACAGCTAGCCCATGCTTCCTAAATTTTAACAAAATTTCCAGCATGAGTATATGTTTCTGACAGAGGGGTTCCAATAAGGGAGCGTGACTAATTTTGAAACAATTTAATTATGCTTAAACCAGGAAAAAGAAAATCAAGACTTGTTGGATAGGTTTCAGATGCTTCATAGCCGTGCAGAGGACTGGGAGGTGAAAGCCCACCAGGCCGAGGGGGAGAGCAGCTCAGTGCGACTGGAACTTCTTTCTATTGACACAGAGAGGAGACACCTTCGTGAAAGAGTGGAGCTGTTAGAAAAGGAGATTCAGGAGGTAATATATTTGTCTTATGAAGACTTTATTTAATAAAACAAAGCATTCAAAGGTCATCTGAAGTGAGGATTAAGCGTTGGTAAAATTAAGTTGAATGGTAATCTTTTGTCATTAATTCTGATCATTTGCTTAGGTGCCCCATTACTTTTCTTATTGTAGTAAAATATACCTAACATCAAATTTACTGTTTTATCCATTTTTAGGTGACAGTTCTGTGGCAGTTACTACATTTACAATATTGCGCAGCTATCACCAGCATCTATTTCCACAATGTTTTCATTTCCCAACCAAAACTCTGCCAATAAACACTGACTCCCCACTCTCCTTGCCCCCAGCTTCTGGTAGCCACCATTTTACTTTCTCTTTGCCTGTGACCACTCTGTGTACCTCCTATAGGTAGAATCATACAATATTTGTTTTTTTATGACTTGTTTATTTTACTTGGTCTTAAGTTTCACTTAACCTCAAGTTTATTTATGTTATAACATATATAGGAATTTCATTTTTCTTTAAGGCTGAATAATATTGCATTGTATGTGGAAACCACATTTTGTTTATCCATTCGGTTGTTTTCATCTTTGATCATTGAGAATAAGTCTGTTATGAACACGATTATACAATATCTATTTGAGTCCTTTGATTTCAAATTTTTTTTTTTAAAGATTTTATCTATTATTTTCAGAAAGAGAGGAAGGGAGAGAGACAGAGAGGGAGAGAGACATCAATGTATGGTTGCCTTTCACCTGGCTCGCAACCTGTTTTTGTGCCCTGGCTGGGGAATCGAACCAGCGACATCTGGGTTCGCAGGCTAGTGCCTTATCCACTGTGCTACCAGGCAGGGCCTTGATTTTAATTCCTTAGGATATATTTAGAAGTGGAATTGCTGGATCGTATGGTTATTTTATGTTTAATTTTTTTGAGGAACTGTATCTCATTGTGGATTTGACATGCATTTTTTTAATGATTAGTGATGTCAAGCATCTTTTTGTGTGTTTATTGGCCATTTATATATGTTCTTTGGAGAAATGTCTTTTTAAATCCTTTGCCCATTTTTTAAAATCGGGCTGCTTTTTGTTAATAACTTGTAGGAATTATTTGTATAATCTGGTTATTAATCCCTTATTAGATATGAGGTCCGTCCCAAAAGTAGCCAGCCAATGTCAATATAATTAAAACAGTTGTGTGACTGATACTTTTAGGATGGACCTTATATGTGTTTTTTGAGTTTTCTCCTATATGTGCCTGGCCTTTTCACTCAGTTTTACTCTTTGATATGTAAAAGTTTTTAATTTAGTAAAGTCCAATTTATCTATTTGTCCTGTTACATGTATTTTTGCTGTCATATTCAAGACATAATTGCTCAGTCCAAAATAATGAAGCTTTTCCCCTGTGTTTTTCTAAGACTTTTATACATTTTAGCTCTTATGTTAGGATTTTTGATACATTTTGAGTTAACTTTGGTATATGATATAAAGGTCCAGATTTATTCTTTTGTATGCAGATTTAAATAAACTCTTATCATAAGGATAGTCTCATAAAAAGTTCATAGTAAATTTTGAGTTCATTTAAAATATAGGGCCCCTAAATTAGATTTATTTAGAATAGTTGGCTATTAGATTTTTTTATTTTTGATATTTTTGGTATAATATTATAGTCTTCATTTTTCAGGAGAAAGTATTGATTATCTATAATAAGTAGAACTATGCCCCACTTCCAAGACAAGTTCAAACTCTAACCCCAAGTACCTGTGAATATAATCTTTTCTGCAAATAGTGTCTGTAGTTATAATCAGTTTAAAATGAACTTATACAAGATTGAAGACAGGTCATAACCAACGACTTGTGTCCTCATAACAGCAATTTTTAACCAGCGTGCCACAAAAAAATTTAAAACGTTGCAATACCCATCTATTTAGTCAGGGGCACTGATCTCTTTTCCCTAAGGTTGTGAAATTACAAAATGATAACAGCCAATACAACAATAGCCATCTGGTATGAATGAATCAAAATCATACTTATTCTTCTGTCCAATCAGCAAAAAATATTTTTGGTGTGCTGTAGAATGTTAGTAATTAGTCTGTGTGTGCCATAAGATGAAAAAGGTAGTAAATCACTTCCTTATCAGAGAAATCTGGACACAGGAGACACAAGGGAGAATGCCAGGGAAAGATGGAAACAGAGATTGGAATGATCAGTCTACGAGGTGAGGAGCTCTAAGGATTGTCAGCAGCCACTGGAAGATGGGGGAGAGGCATAGAATGAATTCTTCCTCAGAACCTCCAGAAAAAAAACAGCTCTGTTGGCATCTTAAGCTTTAGATTCCTAACCTCCAGAATTGTGAGGGAATAAATTCCCATTGTTTTAAGCCACTGAATAATTTGAAGTAATTTGTTAGAGCAGACCTAGGAAACTAATAAACTATTTCTATAAACTTTCTTTTAAGTGTAATAACTAAAGGCATGTTTCTCAACTTTCAAAAGAGTTCTCAGGAGAATCTTTCTTTAGGTCTTTTGTTCTTTGTCATTGTTCATGTTGTTATATGGTATATGAAATTGATTTTCATATTTATATTGAGTTTGGGGGAAACCCTTGATTTTATTAAGTAATTAATATTTGGAAAATCCAAATATTTACTTTTCTTTGATGGTTGACATTTACTAAATCTTTTTTCACAATATTCAATTTTTAATGTTGATTCATTTCAGTAGAGCCTACTTAAATTAATTTTCAAGTATGGACCTCTTCCTAAACTCTAGAAGTAGAGTTTAAAGGAACTCAGTTTTTTTATCACTGAAAATTTTAAGTTGTGAGAAATTTAAATTATGGGTATTTCTAAGGAAAAAATCTATCAACATTTTAAACTTTGTTCATTATTTCAGTTATTAACATGTTACAAAGTAGTGGATTATTAAATTTAAATATGACTTCAGGTATTTGGTTTTAAAGCAGACTCCATTTTTGAAATTCAGAAATAGGTTTATAGTTGTAAGTACACAAAATACAGTTTATTCTTATACTATTATTTATTATTATATTACTTTCCATATGGACAACTGTAAACTTACTTTGCCCAACCCTGTATATCTGTTACTTTTTCTTGAAAAGACATTATCACAACAAAGAACATATAAAGTAAAATTTAGTATAACTTCAAAGATATCTCATTCACAACACCCTGTAACAATAATTTTCATCTTTGTGTCTTCTAAATATATACAGGAAGTACTTAGTTATCATGATGAAGAATTATACACAATTAATTTTGTTAAGCATTAAATATGCCATCTTTAAATAGAAGGCAACTTGCTGAGAATATCTTAAAATATACACAAATTGACTCATGTTTTTATGCAGTGAGGTTGTAGCTGCACAGATTCAAACCTTTTATGTTATTGGGTTACTTTAATTTTTACCTGTTTATTTTCAGCACATAAATGCACATCATGCTTATGAATCTCAGATCTCGTCAATGACAAAAGCCATATCTAGATTAGAAGAAGAGCTGAGACATCAAGAGGATGAGAAAGCAGCAGTATTCAATGATTTGTCATCTCTTAGAGAACTCTGTATTAAGCTTGATTCCGGCAAAGATATTGTGACCCAACAACTGAATGCTAAAAACCTCGAATTAGAGAGGGTAAGAATTTGCAAGTTGCTATTGTAACGCATTGTTTTATTGAGCCTACTCTAATTGTTTTACTTTATCATTCATCACCACGTAATATATTCATTCCTCTTTGGAGTAGTAACTTTTTTTAAAGATTTTATTGACTTATTTTTAGAGAGAGGGGAAGAGAGAGAGAAACTTCTTGTAAGAGAGAAACATTGATTTGATTGGTTGTTTGTATGCGTCCCAGCTGGGGGCTGAGCCACAACACAAGCCTGTGCCCCAACTGGGACCAAACCGGTGACCTTTCACTCTTCAGATGCCACCCAACCATCCAATCCACAGGACTGGGGCTATTATAGTTACTTTAGACTGCAGGATTTTGAGAACTAAATTTGACTACTAGATTCTTTGCCAAGATTTCTCTGGTAAAAATGTTGTTGAATTAGGTGCTATTTTAGAGTAGATGAGTATTTAGGAGAATATTAGTCTATCCCAATACATTCTTTCTCTGTTTAAAGGTAGCACATCACTGCTTCTCAAATAGAGTATTTTTCTAATAAAAATCTCAAGGCAGTTAAATCTCTAAAAGTCTAGTTAACTGGAACTTCTCATTCCCAAACTGAAGCATTACATCAAACAACAAAGTGTGTGTTTTCAAACATTGTTATTTTCAATTTTTAAAGATTTAATATCTTTGTTTTCAGGTACCGAGAAGCGCAAATACTGGCTTGACTATGTAGTCAGAGGACACAGATTTAATAGATCAGAAGGGCCTCCTTGCTGATAGGGTGGCCATTTTTAAAAATTTTATGGTAATAACCCTCTCCTGACAAGGTAGTACCAGCAAAAACCATTGGAAGGCTGGAGTAGATCTCATAGCCAAATAAGCCCTTATTAAAATTAACAAAGATTATTTTGAAAGTAAGATGTTTTTCATATACTTAAAAAAGTGGTTCAAGATCTAACTGGTACCCAAAATGAAGGAACTGATGTATGTGTTTATACCTTTTCAGGTAATTTTTCAGAGTATGTCTAAAATTGTACTGAAGTGATGTTACTTTGTTTTCCCTATAGGTTGTGGTGGAATTAGAAAATGTAAAATCAGAATCAGAGCTGTTAAAAAAACAACTGTCAAGTGAGAGACATACAGTTAAAGACCTTGAATCATTGTTGGCTACAAATAGAGATAAAGAATTTCATTCTCATTTAACCTCCCAGGAGAAGGACACAGAAATTCAGCTACTTAAAGAGAAGTTAACCCTTTCAGAAAGCAAATTGTAAGTGTCGTACATCAACGTAGGTGAAGGAAAAAGTTTCTCAAAAATAATTTTTAACGAGTAAATTTTTTTTTAATTTTATTGTTGTTGTATTACATCCATCCCCTTTTTGCTCCCCTCTGCCCTGCTCCCCACCCACCCATTCCCCCCAAAGTCAATCCCACCTGTTGTCCATGTCCATGGTTCCTTTATACTAGGTTCTTGTCTAAGCTTCTCCCCTTCTTTGCCTCTACCTCCCCCCTCCCCCCAACCTCGTTCCCCCTGACCACTGAAGGCCTATTCCTTGTATTCATATACTTGGTTCTGTTTTGTCTGTTGTTAATTTTGCTCATTATTGTCCCGTAATGGGTGAGATCATATGATATTTGTCCTTCACTGACTGGCTCATTTCACTAAGCATAATACTCTCCAGTTCCATCCATGTTGTTGCAAAGGGTACAAGTTCCTTCTTTCTTTCTGCTATATAGAATTCCATTGTGTAAATGTACCAAAGTTTTTTGATCCAATCATCCACTGATGGGCACTTAGGCTGTTTCCAGCACTTGGC
>PVIW01002876.1:72047-194363 GCA_004026585.1 Noctilio leporinus | reverse complement strand
AGAGAGACAGAGAGACAGAGAGAGACAGAGAGAGAGAGACAGAGAGACAGAGAGAGAGACAAAGAGATAATGGGATGAAGCTGCAGTTGATGACGCAGAGCTGAGGATTTTGAGCCCCTCTAGAGAATTTATCAATAGTCTTGACAAAACAAAAGAAGAGAAGAGAAAGAGAAGGAGGAATGAAGAAGAAAGAATAAAGGGGGCTGAGGACCGTGCTAGCTGCTGGTCAGCCTGGACTCCCTCCTGTGCCCCTGGATGCAGGCCTGTCCCAGGCTGGCCCCATCCTGAAGGGTTCACTGCAGTGTCACGCTGCCCAAGCCAAATGTGACCAGAGGGGTGACAGGCATCCAGGGAGCAAGAGCAGTCCTGCACTGAGGCTCAAGGACAGCCAAGTAGACACGACCCCTGGGTGCTCCGTGCTCACCCCAGCAGAGGCTCTTCTGAGTGAGGACAGGGAAAGGAGCAAGGGAAGTAGGGTGGAGGAGGAGGGGGTGACCAGGTCATACACAGGATCTAGTTAAGTCTAGGAGACCTAGTGTGCTGAGTGAGTGTAAGGTAGCCTGGGCAGAGGGAGTGTCTTCCGAGGACCCCCCAGGCTAGGCTAGCAGCCAGGATCCCCAGGGTCAGAACAAGAAGGTCTGTGCTCATATCGCCCCAACGAGCTCTGCAGGCAGGAGAAGAGGTGGGCACTCACTGGCCTTGCCCCAGAGCCAACGGCCCCAGAGCACAGAGCCACCATGTTTGCCTCTCAGCCTGTGAAAGCCGCTCCCAACCCCTGGAGCGCATAACAGAGAGGGAGGCATGTCAACAAGCCAAGCCCCTGAGGTGCCTGGAAGCCAGTGGGTAGGCTGAGGTAGGTGTATGGACCCTGACAACTTGTGGGGTGCTGATTCCAGCCTGCCTCACACCTCCCACCCACACCCACAGGTCTGTGAGCACAACTGCCGGTGGCCTTTCCCTGCTGCGCCCTGTGCCTTTCAAGGGTGGGAGGCAGTGGTTGTGCCATGTCTGAGCTGAGATGCCCACAGTGCCCTGATGGTCTGGAGATCAGTGGCTTCAGGCATTGCCAGCTATGTGACTTGGGACAAGTCCCTAAACACCTGGCATTTCTGCATCTGCAGAATATTGGGGTAGTAATGACATTTGAAACAAACACCAGGTTTGCTATCTGCCTGGATCCAAACTGATCTCAGTAACCTGGTCCCGCTTGCCTTTACTCACGGAGTTCCCTCTTCTGCTCAAAGGAGTGCACAGGGAAGCGAGCGCCGGCATGTAGTGAGGGGTCTGGAGATGCCCACAGGCCCCTGGAGAACAGACCACTCACCCAGACTCAGGGAGCAGAGGCTGGAGAAGAAAATAAATAAGTGTGCTGGCCGCCCTCAGCTGTAGCTGCGGCTCCTCCTCTTTGCCTCCTCCTCCTCCTGACACTCACCCCTCTTCTCCACTTCCTGGAGCCAGGAGACCCTGACATCCCAACTTATTTTTAGTCAGCCTCTGGAGCAGTGCCGGCTGAGCCTTGTCCTACCCTGCCCCTGCCCCTGGGGGATAGCCTGGGGCCAGAAGGCACCTCAGAACGTGATTGAGCACACACCAGAGCCATAGCCTGAGCAGCATCGACCCCCTGCAACACCCCCGCCCCCTCCTGCCTGAGACACCAGCCACAGTCTGAGTCCCTGTGGACCAGCCTCCAGCAGGCCTCCCTCCTTTCCAGCCTCCTGCACCACCAAGGCCCACCAGTTCTGCCTTCCTGAAGTGTCAAGTGTCATGCGCCTTTGTCCACCCCTCCCTGCTCTGCAGCCTCGGTGCTAAAGGCCTCTCTCAGGGCCCGTTCCTCACACCCAGAGCGCAGGGTGCTGTTGGCTCTCCAAAGCCCTTTGAGCTAGCACTGAGCTCCATGCTCTGGAGAACCAGGGCAGAAAGGGCTCTGGTACCCAGGCAAGTGCCACACAGATGCTTCCAAACTGTTCATCCTGGACCAACTGTCCATCAGCAACTGCAGCCAAGACTGGTGTCGGGGATAGAGGGGATGGTGTCCGCCTACCTCCATCATCCCCAGCAATTCCACTCAGGCCCCAAACTTGCACACTCCACTCACCACCCAAGGCTGTGCTGTGGGGGACTCACCAAAGTCCTTCAGCTCCCCTGTGTCAGCTCAGCCAACAACCAACTCCTATTGTTCAAACTGCTTCTTGAAGCTCTAACTGCCTACCCCATCCCCATCCACTCTTCCTCCCAGGGATGAGTTCAAATAAATATGCTTTCTTCCCTCACTGTGTTTCCAGGGCACATGAATACCTGTAGAGACCTGTGTCAGGGCAGCAGGCCAGCCAGGCCAGGACAGCCCTTAAGTTTTCACTATCTGCTGGACACTGTCAGGCCTGGGTTACACAATGAACAAGGCAGGTGACTAGGACAGCTGTTGTGGCACTTGCTGTCTATTAGGGGACAAAGACAGGAGCCGACAGGTAAGGAAGCTATCTAGCCTGCTAACTGATGATAAATGCCAAAAAGAAAACTCACAGCAGAGATGGAAGACAGGTGGTTGGTGGGGAAGGGCCGGATAAATTGTGGGTGTCACAAGCACACTGATGAATGGGGCTTCAGGGGATGCCCATACTGTTGGTTGCTGTGTAGGCAGACAAAAGTGGGGCTCAAATTCTACTCCTGGAACACTGGGAGCCACAGTGGCTGCTCATGCTAGGTGACCAGATTCCCAAGCAGCAGAACAAGCAGTGTGGGCCCGAGACCTTGAACCATCCTCGCCACGCTGGACATACCCGTGAGAGCATAAAAACCCCTGTGCCCTGCAGCCCTTCCTACGCTTTCTGCCCACCTCTAGCTCCAGTCACAGTGTGCTGTCCCAAGGAGACCCACACTCACCCAGTCCTCACCATACTTCCTGGCCTCACCCCACATCTGACCCCCAGACCTCTCTCTGCTAACAACTGTGCATCTGCATGCAATTTTCTCAGAGTCTTGGGGTCCCCTTGGGCACTGACATTTGACACCTGGGTGCCCCCTACACAACAGCACTACAGGAATCCTAGGGGTCTCCAGAGATAGCCACTTTACACTCCAACAGCCTCCTCACATCAGGTTGGGCAGCCCTTTCTCCCACAGCAACTGGGATTCAAGGCCAGGATTCTCCCTGGAGCCTAGGAGCACGTAGGCTTCCTCTCTCAGCAAGTGAGCTGCAGTAGTTTGAGAATGTCTGCCCAGCACTCCTGCAGCCTTGTGGCAGCTCCTGGAAAGAGTTCTGAGGTTCATTGCTGAGGTCTGACATATCTCGGTGGTTAAGGTTGTAAGCATTTGGCTTGTTTGCTATATTTCACTTGTTGACCTGAGCACCTTCCCCTCTTGGCTACACACTTTGAAACCCTGGCAGAAGTTCTTGGTAAGAGAGGCTTCGGGACCCAGAGCCCACCCTCTTTCCAAAAGGTCCCTGAACAGTGAGCCAGGGACACCTGGGGACAAGGGGTTCTTCTAGCTCACCTTGGAGAGGACCTGGACATCTAGGAAGTGATCAGAATGTCTCTTGCCATCCACAGGAGCCAACTCCGGGCTCCCACACAATATTAGGACATCTATATCATTTCTATCTCTCAAAACACTGCTCCAGTCTTAAAGGAGCCAATATTATTCCATTTTGAATATGAGAAAATTGGGGCTCAGAGAGATTTCATGGTTTGCCCAAGGCCACACAGCCAGTAAGCTATGGAGCTAAGTTTGACAGCAAAGCCAGTACTTTTTTCATGTTTTAGAGAGAGGGGAAGGGAGAGAGGCAGAGAGGGAGAGAGGCAGAGAGGGAGAGAGACATTAATGTATGGTTGCCTTTCACTTGCCTCCAGCTACAGACCTGGCTGGAGACCTGGCTTGCAGCCTGGTTTTGTGCCCTGGCTGGGAATCCAACCAGCAACCTTTGGGTTTGCAGGCCAGCACTTATCCACTGAGTCACCAGCCATGGTTCAGGACATCCATGCTCCAATCCAACTCCTTCATCTGACAATGAGGAATTTGAAGCCCAGAAAGGTGAAGGGATTTGTCCAAAGTCACCCAGAAATTTGGTGGCCCTGCTGGAACCATGGCCCTGGCCTCTGGACTCCAGCCAGCACTTCTGAAACAGCTGAGGAAATAGCCTAGGAAATTCTTCAAACAGCTGCCAGTCTTGCAGCTGCCAGGCAAGCAGGGAGTAGAGCATATTTGCAGCTGGAATAGCTGTGTCAAAGTGGTACCTGTCAAAGAGCCCCCAGGGGCCTGGCAGAGCCTGCAGCCATGACCACCCACCCAACCCTCTCCTGAACTAGGAGGGAGGGCTGGGTTTAACCCTTGCTGACCCCCAGTGTCCAGGGACTCCCAGCAGCAGGCACAGGAGCTCTCACGCTCCCTGCCTCACAGCTGTGGCTGGGCTGGGGTGGGAACTGGATGACACGAAAACACAGGCTCCACACTGCCCCAGCCCATCCCTTTCTCTCTTGAAGCAGCCTAGGTCCTCCTGGGATGGGAGGCAGTGGCATTCCAACTGAGTTCTAGGTGCTCCAATATTGAAATGGCCCAATCTCCAGCCCCGGAGGGGCTTGCCCTTCCCCAGGGAAAATAAGAGCAGGACTCCAGCACTCTCAGCCAGGCTTAACACCCTCCTCAATCGGGTTCACCAAAGGCCCGAAAGGGTGGCACCAGGCCACAACTAGCTCCCACTTGTCAGAGACAAAGGCTTATTTTCAGTCTCCAGTCTGTTCCAGTCCTCTTGCAGCCACGGTGGTCCACAAAGCCTGCCAGTCCCATGAAGAGCCAGGGCCATCCCAGGGAGAGGCAGAAGTCAGAGGGTCAGCAGGAGGCATAGGAGAGACTCAAGGAGGGGGGAGTGAGTCACTGAGGACCCGGAAGTGGGAAGGGCCAGGAGAGGGGAAGGGAAGAAGGGATGAGAGGGACAAGGGAGCAGTGGAATCCCAGGGGTAGACAGTGGGTATTAAGAGGTGGGCGCTTCTGCCTTTGAAATCACTGCTAATCAATAGTCGGCCACAAGGCCAAGCCAAGGGCAGGAGCCTTTGGCCAAAAGCCGGGGAGGGTGTGAGAAGATCAGAGCCAGTGAGCCCTGGGGAGGGTGAAAGCTGACATTCAGCCTCCTTCCAGCCCTGGCCTTCTGACAACAGCCTTCCCCAAACGGCCGGATGGATGCGGGAGCATGAAGGATCCCAGTGTCTAATTTTAGACGAGTGCTCCCTGCCTCCTCTGCTAATAGCAAACGGAGCCTGGGAGGGTGGGAGCGTCCCACCCCTGCCCGGGCCGAGCTCTGCTGCAGGTGCCTAGAGGCAGGGAGATCACCCCAAGCTAGGGTCTCTGCAGGTCAGAAGCTTTGCTACACTGGGAGGGCCCCTGGCCTGGGACAGACACCAAGGCCAGTCATTGATACAACTGAGGTTAGATTGGGTGGATTTGTGATCCTGGCTCTGGATGACAAGATCCTTAACTTCCCTCAGCCTCGGTTTCCTCGACTGTGATCAGGGATAGTAATGGCTCCCATCTCAAACGGCACATGGCAGGCAATGGCCCTAAGGAGCCTGAGCTGCCATGATTCCTCTCGCCACTGCCCACCTCAGAGGGCCCCAGGCTGATCGGTCACTCCAGACCCAGTCTGTCTCCACACTGAATGACAAAGGGGAAGAAAACAGCCTGCTGCTGACCAGGAGCCAACTCAAGCACAACTAATTAACTCTAGGGACCTCAGTGTCTGGACCTTCCAGGAGCTGGGGTTGGGGTGGGGCAGATAAGGAACCTCAGGCTGGGGATTCCTGAGGACCAGAGGAGCAATCCCTTGTGGGCATGCTGGGACCCTGAGATCCAAAAGGGACCCAGCCCTGCCCGGGGGCCAACAGACAGGCAGTGGCAGAAGCAGGCATGACCTCAGCCTCCTCATCACCTCCCTTCCACGATTTCCACCCACATAGAAGTCCCAGCGCTGCTGCACACAGGGACCAGGCACTGAAGCAGAAGTCACAGGCAACACCAGGGTAGCCAATGGTCGCCCAGTACCAACTCCAGAGAATGAGATGTGTCCTCCCAGCTACCAACAACCCCGTTTTCTGGTGGCAGCTGGGCAAGGTTGCAAACCCCCTTCCCAGTTCCTCCAAACACACAAGAGAAACCATGCAAAGGATTGAGAGGGGACAAGGGCCTGATGAACCCACAAGCTCCCCTCCACCTTATGTCCTGACAGCAGGTCAGCTGGCCCTCCTGCCACACAGCACCTTCTGAGCCGGTGGGTCAGGGTGCCTCCCGAAAGAAAGCTCCAAAGTGGAGTTTCCAGCCCCCTGAATTTCTCAGCACCTGGCCTGAGACAGGGGCAGAGAATCTCAACTCTTTTTTTCACAAAGTGAGGGCAGTAGGGGGTGCAGTCTTCCTACACCCTCCTGCCTGCCTTCTCCATTGGAGTCTCCCCTTAGACAAGGATGCCTGCAGAGGTAGAAGTGCCCGGCCAAGGCTGCCCACAGCCACCTGCTCAGCTGCCATGCCTCCCTGGTTGCCTGCTGTCCCCAGCCCTCACCTCCAGGCATTTGCTGGGACTATTTCTGAGAGGAGCAGGACCTCCACACCCAAATCTATTGCTCTGAACCCTTCTTAGCAACCCACTAACCCAGCTCCACCATCATCACATGGTTGGGTCCAAGGCAAGTCTTCTGTCTCTAGGCCTTAGTCTCTCATTTAATAAAATACAGGAATCAGACTGAGCTGCCAGGAATGGAAACCCTGTGAAACTCACACCTTAACTTACACATCTTGGACCAGGGACCAAAGACAGACATGAGCAGTCGGTCACAGCACTGCACCTGCTGAATACAGCCAGGCCGCTGAATGAAAGCTACTGCTAGAGACAGGACTGCAATTCTTCTGCATCTGAATTTCATAGCGGTGTGATTCAGGGACCCAGCCTCAGTTTCCTCTTCTGTAAAGGTACCACATCTGGCAAGGTTGTAAGGCTCAAATGAGATGATGTATTCAGAATGAGGTGCCAATAGTCCAGCTCCAACAGGGAAATTTTCTGCCACTGTCTCCAGAGACGGGGAGGGAACCCTCACCTTGCCCTTGCCGGGCCCATTGGGCCTGCCCTGGTAGACCCCAGACAACATGGAACAGTGTGGTCAAGTGGCAAGAGCTTGGATCTGGATGACTAACAAGGTAATTAGACTAAGTTCTGGAAAATGGATCAGCTCAGGTGAAAGATGAACTACTCTGATCTGCCCTTATCAGGCCTCAGGGCTTTGGTGGTGGGTGCAGGCTGGTAGGAAGAGCTGATAACTCCTCAGGGCAGGGCCTGGCATTCTTGGTAAGTCCTCAGCAGAGCGTCAACTACCAAATATATCAATGTTGATGGGCACATGGAGGTGAAGGGTATCCTTACACTTCCACACCTGGGGGCCTCGCTGCTCCTCCTCACCCTCCCCTTCCAGGCTTCACCCTCCCCGACACCACCCTAACTACACCCAGCCCCCATCTCCCATTGGCTCTGCAACCAGCCTACTGTGTCTGGCCTGAGGCTGCTCTCTGAGGTGGGACAAGAGGACTAGAGGACAGAACTCCTTTGCACAGAGAAGTTTTGGGGCCTCAGGTGCTTTATCTGGAAATGGGGAGATTCCAGCTCAGACATTGTGACAGCTTCTCAGTGTGGGACAGTCTGAAGCGGATCAGCGCCACTCCCTCTCCTGCCCTCACTAAAGGCAGCAGCTTCCAGTCCACAGAGTACCCCTCTTCCCTCCCACACCACGTGGGTGCTGTCGGACCACCTCCACTGGCCCCGACTGCTGCACCTGTCTGCCCAGCAAGGCCAGCTTTCAGCTGACTCTCAAATTGCCAAGTTCACCACACATGGTACACATTTTGCATGTTCTGTTTCCTTGTCCAGAAGTCCATCCTATCTAGCCTTCCATGTGCTCCTGCTCTTTCCCCAAGACCCAGCCCAAAGGACACCACCTCTAATAAGGCTCCTTTTCCTCCCTCCCCAAGCAGCCAGTTTCAGGCTCCTCTGGCCACTCCACCCTCACTGTCTTGTAATGAGAAATAAAGGATAATGCATCGATAAAGCAAGCAGGCAGGCAGCCGGATGGGTACCAGCTGGCCACACCGAGAGAAAGGAAAGGCAATTGGCCCATGTCAAGTCTGCTACAAGTAGCTGAGGAGTAACTACAAGTCTGCAGCCCTTGGGAAACAATCTCAGAGTGGGCTTATTACAAAATATCTTTTATTGATAAAATAGCTCAGACCTTTAAATAAACACCTGCATATCACATCAGGGTGGTAACAATAGCAGGGGTGACCAGTGAGACCAGTCAGAAGATGTCATAAGACCCTGGGCCCCTGGGCCCACCTACCTACCCAGTCTTACCCCAGGGCAAAGCCCTGGCCTCTTACTGAGGAATGAACTGAGGGACTCTCTTTGGTGCCCTCTATTCCTTCCACTCCAGGAAATGCCTTCAGCACCCCTCCCAATCTGGCCAGGTCTGTTAGAATGCCAACAGTGTCCTGCCACTTAGCCCCACCCCCAGCTAAGATCCTGCTGGCTTACTGTTGAAGTCAGGCCCTCCTACAGGGACTGCTGGGAAACATCCTTCATGTGCTCCAAATTGTTCTGGGTTCAAGGGTCTGGGTTGAGGGTTGAGAACTAGGAGGAAGAGGCCCCTGGAGCCTCATTGGTGGGGTAGGGCCACACAGCTGGGTTGGAGATGGCCAGCCAACAGCCACCCAGGTTGGGATCAGCTGTGTATCATAGGCACCCATTCAGCACTTAGAACTCTCCAAGGCTCCCCCAGGGGCCAAGAAGGCCAGCCCAGAACCTCGTCTGGGGGCTCTGTCACCTGCCACAGGCTTTCCTGCCAGACTGTTCCCAGGGTGTGGGTATTTTTTAACTATCTAAGGGAAATAATTTTCCTGCTTGATGACTTAAGACTTATCTCCCATTGGGGGCTCAAGCCGCAAAAAACCCTCTTGGTGTTGCCAGTGAAATGTCAAGAAGTTGTCATGCAGCATAACTCAAACCTTTGCAGGCACAAGAACACATTCTCAAAGAAATCCTTTCACTGAAACAGTCATTCTGTCTGCCACTCCCCACTTCCAGTTTTGGGTAGGAATTCACACACCCCAGGCACAGAACAAAAGTCTATAGGAAAACAGGTGGTGGTAAACACAGAGAAAGGGGATTTTTATATCACCAAATAATCACATTTTCCTGGTTCTCTAGGTTCCCGCATGGAGCTCAAAGCTTTCTGCAATGCCTTTCTTTCATCTCCCTGCGGCAAGTAGGTGGCAAGCTATTGTTGCCCTGGATTTTGCAGCGGGTGAATGCTAGTGATCAGGGATGTCCTGTTGAGGCAGAGGCCAAGTCTCCAGAGGGGCACAGGGTGCAACATGGATCACAGTTCTAGCCTTGGAGGGAGCTACAAATCCCAAAGCAGGGGAAAGGGGAAGAAGGGCCCAGGGACAGTGCCAGCCCATAAACCCCCACCCAGCATCTGGTGGGGGCCATGGGAACCCAACGTGGATGAATGGCTGTGGCTATCTCTGCCTCCCCTCAGCAGCAGGCCCTCCTGGGGAAAGTGGAAGGCTGGCTTCCTGCTCTTTACTGGGGAAGATGAAAAAGAAACAAAACACCACAAGCAAGTGGCCTGCCAGGGACCACAGGGCCCTCAAGAAAGCTTACAGGGTTCCAGGTTTCTGGGAGGGATGTGCTCTATCCCAGCCTGGCCTCAACCACACCCAGGAAGGTCCAGCCTTCCTCTATCTCTCTGTGCTCATGCATGGTGTGGAGAAGATGCCCCACACACACACACAGCTGAGCCAGCAAGGGAGGGCTTAGTATAGCCCCTTATAAACAGCAACCCCACCCATGCCCCACCCAGGGTGCTCCCAAGATAAAGCCTGCAGTACCTGGGCAGAGACCAGACAGCCTCAGGGGGAGAGCTACATAAAACAGGGTAGGAAGCAAAGTGGCGCTGGTGCCACCTGGCACCAATCCCACAAGGGCAGCAGGCAGGCGGCTCACCAGGCCGTCTGGGTCCACTGGCGGCAAAGAATCCTTCGGAAGGCACGGCGGAAGTCTTGGTTGAAGACAGTGTAGATGACAGGATTCAGCGAGCTGTTGCAGTAGCCGATCCAGAAGAAAAACTGGAAGAGGCCATGGGGGACCTTGCAATGCTGTGGGCAGATGGCACCCAGGCTGTAGCTGAAGAAGAAGGGGAACCAGCAGAGCACAAAGACGCCTATGACCACAGCCAGCACAAAGGTGAACCTCTTCTCCCGGGTCAGCTGAGCCCGCCGACGCCACCACTGCCCACCCGAAGCACCCATACCCTTGCCCAGAAGCACCTGGCCACGAAGGGTGGCCAGCACCTGGGAGCCCTGCGGCTGCTGCAGGGATGGGTTGCAAGCCGAGGCAGGGGATGCTGGCAAGGCCTGAGGCTCACACTCATCGTCGTCATCCTCCTCTTCCTCCTCCTCCTCTCCAACTTCTTCTTCTGGAGACACCCCACCAACACCTTCCTTTGGACCCTGGCCCTCATGGGGAAGGGCAGGCCAGCTGGGTGGCAAGGTGGGGCTCCCAGGGTCTTCAGGGGTCCTCCCTTGCTCCTTCTCCCCGGTGGACTTAGAGTGTCCATTGGCCTCTCCGGAAGCAGCCAAATGAGAGGCCAGGGTTGGCAGTTTGACTGAGGTTCCCCCAGGGACTGGGTGGGGCTGCTTAGGTTTACCCTCCCCAGAGCTCCCCTTGGCCCTGGGACTTCTTCGGTGGCTACGTTTAGCAATCAGGTAGATGCGCAGGTAGACGAGGATCATGATGAGGCAGGGTGCAAAGAAAGACCCGATACTCGAGGCCAGGATGTACCAGGCCTCTTCGTTGAGCTTGCACTGCGGACGCCCGCGGGGCTGGGGGCCCTGATCACCCTTGTAGATGAGGGGCGGCAGCGAGATGACAGCCGCAATGAGCCACACAGTGAGGATGATGCACTTGATGCGGCGCGGGGTACGCTTGGAGTTGTACTCCAGAGCGCGGCTCACAGCCCAGTAGCGGTCCAGGCTGATGGCGCACAGATGCACGTTGGAAGAAGTACAGAAGAGCACGTCTAGCGCCAGGTACACCTCGCACCACGTTCGCCGGAAGTACCAGTAGCCCAGCAGCTCGTTGGCCAGAGAGAAAGGGATGATGAGCGAGGCTACCAGGATGTCGGCTGCGGCCAACGACACCAGGAACAGGTTCTGCGGAGCGCGAAGCGAGCGGCTGGTCAACACAGCCAGGATGACGAGCACGTTACCGAAGATGGTGAAGAGAATAAGGAAGGTGATAACGGCAGCGATGGCCGCGGTGGCCTGCACCGAGTAGGGCTCCTGGTGGTCCATGGCAGGGTCGAGCAGGCCGGGGGGCGTTGCTTGCCCAACAAGAGTGCAGCGGGCAACAGTGCTGGCCCACCCAGCGCAGCTAGACGAGGGGCCCTCCCGCTTGGCAGCGCTGAGGTTGCTGGAGCCCCATGGCCAGGACGAGCGGGGCCAGGAGGCTAGGGAGAGGCTGTGGCCGGCACACTCTCCTACATCCTCTTCCACCGGAGTCCCGTGTCCCTGCCGTCCGAGAAGTTTTTCAAGTTGTCCTGCTGCCGGCCCCGCCCAGCCTGGGATGGGGGAAAGTCGCGCCCCCCCACCCTGAGGCTGCTAAGCCTGCTTGGGGGCGCGGGGTCCCACAGGCGGCGGGGGCACGCGCGCCTGTTCTCGGAGGAGGTGCGGAGGTCGCAGCGCTCTGGGTCCCGGAGCCGCGCCAGCAGGCAGCGCTCGGCGGCAGGGGAGTGGGGAACCGAGCCGCGGCTGCAGGAGGGAGGAGACTGGAGGCGGGGGCAGGAGGCGGGGCAGGCGTGGGGCTGGCGGCGGGCGGCTTCTGGGTGGAGGGGCTCCTCACTGAGGAAGGGGGAGCCGCAGCTCACCCCCGCCCCTTCCCCCGGCCTCTGAGCACTGGAGGTCCGAGGGGCTGGGCATCTGGGATCTTCAGGACCCTGGGAAGGATGCTTGCGGCAGTGGAAGGGTCAGCGTGCACGGCGAGCAGAGACGCTGCGCGGGCGCGGGCGCGGCACCAAGGGAGCGGCTCTCCCATGGAATACGGGGCTGGGGCCGAGCCCGAAGGTTAGGGCACAAACTGATCTCTGCTCCCTTCGCTCAAGAGCCCAAGGAAAGTGGGTGAGTGTTCGGCGCGGGAACACAATAAACCGCAACCACACCGGCGCCCAAGAAAGAAGTCGAGGGGAAGGGGTGGAGGGGAGGGGAGCGGAGAGACTGTCCGGACCTCCGACTGCTGGTGCGGTCTGGTCCAGACTAGGTTCCGGTCGGGCCTGCGGAGCTGGGGGAGACTGTGTGGCCGGGTGGCGAGCGCCCCCTGCTGCCATCTGCAGCCCTTTGGGACTCCGTGTCCCCGCTGTGTCCGGGGCCATGAAGTGCTCCCAACCCAGGGGCAGGAGAGCGCTCCGACATTTATGGCTTCAGCTGTCCCGTTTCTCCTGCAGTTGCCTGGGTCTCTTTCGTTAAGGCCAAAGCTCTAAGAGAGAAGCTGGCTTGGACACAAATTTCAGCAGCAACCGAGATGCAGGCAAAGGTTTATTTGGGGGAGGAGGACTCAAGGCAAACTCAACCTCTTGATGGATAGGAAGAGGATGTCCCCTGGCACCAAGCAAGGAGACTTAGTAGGGGTCTCAAAGAAAAACTGGGTCTCAGGGGCAGTGAAGGAAGGAGCTTCCTTTGCTCCCTGTCCAGTCTGGCTGACTGCCCACATGCACTGTGTGCGCCCCTTTGGCAGTGGGAAGGGGAGTTAAGGTAGAAGGAATTCCCGACTAAGCCCCATCCATCCCCACCCTGGCTTGGAAGAGCTTTGGAGCCAGGTCTGTCCCTCAGGCACCCGATTCCCACTCACTCTCTTGGTGGCTACAGCCACCAGAGCTAGCCTGGGCAGCCCCAGGAGCAATTTTCCCGTGGCTTCCCAGCTCTTCCTGCTATCACCCCAGCCTAGATCCTGGCCTCGTGTTTCTAGCATATAGTGCTGCATTGCATCCTCTGTATAAATGCCTATCAGCCTTCAGAAGCAGGGCTGTGCCACAAGATCTGCCTAGAGTCCGTGTGCTCACTTGACTTTCTTTCCTGTGAGCTCTATCCTTGTAGGTGCAGGGAGTGCTACCTCTCCGTCTGTGCAATGGCTCATCCTTACCCAGGCTCAGATGGACAGTACCTCAGATCCCCCAGTCACATGGGATGGGTAGGGAGATGTGCTTCTCCTTGATCCTGGGCTGTCAGCCTAGCCAGACCTTCTGTTAGATGCGAGCGCCCACAGCCAGATGGGTCCGGTATTGTCTAGACTGGGTTCCAAGAGGGCAGCCAGCCTCTCTTGCCCTATCCAGAGGCAGGTTTTATGGATGCCTCCTACCCACTTGCTGGGTTGTGCGGGGCCCGAACCCACAGATACAAGGGATGGAGAGGTCTCAGTAACCCCTTCCATGAGGAAGGACAGAGGGTAACCATTGGAACCTGGGGAGCACCCAATTAAGCATGTTCCTGCCTGTCCCCATAGCTCTCTGGTCCTGTCTGTGCAGTCTGAGAGCCCTGGCAACCCAAACAGGCTCGGGAAGGACCGCCTTTTCACCCTCTCCAACCATACTGAGGCTGGCAGAGTGGGGAGAGGGGGTCCAGACACTACAACCAACATCAGCCTTTGTCTCTGGCCCATTTTCCTTAACAGGCCATGCCTCAAGGATACTGAAGGAACTGAGGCCAGAACTATTCTACTCCCTCCCCTGCCCCATGGAAGTCCCCACTGAAGGATTCTCACCTGAAGGGGCAGCTCCTGGTCTGCCTAGCACCAGGCCCTGCTGGGTACCAGGACAGATGGAGACCAACAGAGACAGTCCTACAAGCATCCATGAGGCTCAGCCACCACCCCAGGCTCTGTGTTACCTGTGGCCACCTTTCAGCTCCACCCGCCCAATGTACCTCTGGCTTTGGGGGTCGTGGGGGGGCATTATATAACTGGATTCCTACTCCTTGCTGAAGCTCTCCATCGCCCCCACAGCTTCCAACTGCCTGTTCCAGTCAGCTCTGCATGAATCAGAGCCTCGGGCCACAGCGGGGCTTCCTTTAAGTATATCTGACTTTTCATTGTCGTCCTATTCCACCAGTCAAAGTTCAGTTCCAGACCTACAAGCAGCCAGCAGCAGGAACTGCCTAGAGCAGGCACTGGCCTGGCTTCCTGGCCCCACCAGGCTTCATGTTGGTCCCTGGACATGCCCTAAGCTCCCCTATCTCTGGTTCTTTCCAGGGGCTGTTTGCCAGAAACACCCTCCTCACCCTCCTGTGTTTGGTGGGCCCTACTCGCAAGGTACACTCACCTGTCACCATCATCTCAGGAGGTACCCTGTTGTCCAAGTTCCCTGATTCAATACATACAGCACCTCTATCATGCGCAGGGCAGTGTACTGAGATGGTGTCCACTGGGTTTATTGCATCACTCCCTACATCAAAGCGGGCATCTTGTTGAATGGTGATGGGCAGGTATTGACACATGGCATACGCATGAGCCTTTCTTATGTAGGTAGAGTGCCCAAATGAAGGTGCCCTTAAGGGATGTCCTTGGAAAGGGGTGCCATGGGGGAACGATGACCCGGTACCACCTTTCCCAAACAAGGAAGACAATGGTTTTATTCCTGGCAGCAAGAGTTGTGCCACTTTAGCTGGAAGCCCTGGAGCCACCTTCTGCAGACCTGGAAGGAGAGGCTGGTCCCAGGTCCTCCCAGGCCAGGTTTCAGCAGCTCAGTGCCCACCAGGATGACCCCCAGACCACCCTGTATGGTCCAACCTCACCCCTTCCCAGACCCTTGAACAGTGCTCTCTAATGTCAGTCGGTCATCCTCTCTCCCTCCATCACACTTGCCTAACAAAGCCCCAACCCTGGTCAGAAAAACCATTCACCACTTTCTGCCTTTGCCCAAGCAGCTGCCTTTTCTGGGACAAAACACTCACTGCATTGACTGGCCTTGCTCTCAAATCACAACCACAAACCTCCAGACTTTCCTAGAGTTCTGTTCCCTCTGTTCAAAGTCAACTTTGCTGTCACTGTCCTTTACCCGCCCCATCCCACCCCCTAAGCTCAGGAGAAAGTGGAAGCCATCAGATGGGAGCTCCAGGCTCAGCCAGCCCACATGTTCCCTGGTCCACTCATTTCAAGTCTAACCACCTCAGACTTAACATACACAGTCCCTGAGCCCTGCCTCTCTCCTTGTTCCTCAGTACAATAAAGGTACCTTCACCCCTGCATCCAATCACAGGTGTAATTTCTAAAACAAAACACTACAAAAGCACCCACTTCCACTGCCCTGATTACTCTTGCTTGAGCAACTGCAGTAGCTTTTGACTATTCTCCCTGTTCCCATCAATTTTCCACAGAGCACCCAGAATGGCTTTTTAAATATTAAATCAGATCTTACCACTCCCCTCCCTAGGACCCTTCAGCAGCTGATCCCTGCTGCTCTTGGAGAATAAAATCTTTCCTCTCATGGGCCTGGCTCTGCCTGCTCCCCACTCTACAGTAAATTCACACTGGCCTGATACACCCCATTCTTCCTGCCTCAGGGCCTTTGCACTGGCTATTTCCTCAGATTTACACAGGGTAGCCTCATCCTGTCATTTAATTTGCAGTTGAAATGCCAACACCATAAAGGAATGCTCTGCTCCCCTATCACAGGTGCTTTTTTTCCTCCCTAACCTGCTTGTGTGCCTTCCATCCCTCTCCCCACCCAAATAAACTCTAAGAACAGAAACCCTGTCTTCCTTACCATGCTATTCCCAGTGCCTATAACAGAGCCCACCTGGTACCTAGTTCATAACAGATGTCTGGTGACTGAATAAATTGATCAGTAAGCTGGCATAGCTATGTGGTTGGGGATTGGGGAATAGACATTGGGATGGGGTGGCTAGCCATCCCAGCTCTGGCATGCTTCCTTCCAGGGGCTGAATCTGGGCTGGACAACCAGGGGCAGGGTGGGGCTTATGGAACAGGCTCAGGACCAGAGCTGGCCTGGGGGAATGGGCTCTATAGTGATATGTGGCTTCATGGGGAAGAACATGACAAGAAGCCTTGTCCCTGCTCACGGCAAGGAAGAGGAGAGGTGCTCAGCCATTTATACCACCAGGTTCAGCCAGCCTTACCTCAGTCACTGGAGAGTGCAGATTCTAAGACCAAAGCCATATACTAAGGGAGACACTTGATGGGAAGCCTCTGAGAGCTGGGAGGACCTTGCTGGGCACAAAGAACTCCATCTCCAGCATATGTGGCCATTGGGAACCTCCAGCCTATAGCCAGATGCCTGACTTGGCCACTCAGATACTGACAGGTTGTGAGAGAATCACACTCACTTCTCTTACAAATAAGGGTACTACAGGTGATATGTCTATCTTAGGGTCAGTCCAAGGACTTTGCTTAGGAATCTCCCAGGAGAGCTAGGAACACTGCTAGGAACACAGCCAGAACCCCCACTCACCCACTCTTAACCCAGACATCCTCCTGCGTACCTGGGAACAAAAGGACAGCATTTCCCCCAACACGATTCTTCTCTGAAGCTAATGCTGGAGATCAGGCTCCTATTCAGTTTCAGAAAATCCTTGACCCAAGAGAGACCACAGGCAGAGGCTCCAGTGTCCCTACAGTGTGCCCACATGTCCCCTAAGGCGAGCAAAGGCAGAGCCTCAGCCGGCACACCCCCTCTGGGAAATGGGTATGACCCCAAAGGGCCGTCCCTGGGCCATGAGCGGGAGCAGAGGCACGTGTATGTGAGCGCACATCACATCAGCACAGCCCAGGGCCCAAACCTTGGAGCAAGTAGCCAACTTTATTTCTGCCTCCCCGATCATCTGAGGTGCTGGCCTCACTGGGACAGGGCGTGGGTTCCTGTTCTCTCCACCCCCAGGTCACAGAGCAGTGCCACCAGGGGGCTCCTGGCCTGCTCAAGGTGTTCTTTGCTCCCCAGACAACCCTCGCCAGAAGGCCAGAAGCTGAGGAGGAAGAGTGGGGATTGGCTGAAAGACAAGCAGGGTGACTTGCTCAGCCCATTGCTACCTTTCAGGGACTCCTCTGGCCATCAGGGGAGATAAAACTTCTGGAAATAGCAACACAGGGTGGTAAGGAGCTTTGGGTTCTGTGTTCAGGGTCCTCGCATCCTCTCATTTTTGCTACTTCTCCCACTGTGCATTCACAGAAGACCCAACCTCTTCATCTCCCTATGGGTGACTCTGGAGCCCTCCTGAACTGCAGGGGAGGGAGGAGGGCTCTGAGAACCTCCTGGAGAGCAGAGGTGGAAGCTAGAGATACAGGCCAACATTCCCAGCACCCAGGCATCAGGGACAGGAGGCTGCTCCCAAGGTCTCAGCATGGGGCTCCCCCTCCCCCGAGGCCTGGCCCAAAGGAGAGGTGGGGGCAATACTGTTAGTTCATAGTTGGGGGCTGGGCTTCAGCTATGGAAGGACTTTCACAGCCTTGAAGCCTAGAATCTTCTCCCCCACCCCTCCAGACCCCTGTCCCTAGAGAATATCACTTCCCAGTCCCAGTATCCTCCAGGGCTGAGGGAGACATGAGAGCAAGCAGAGCCAGGTGTCCCCAATAGGCCTACTTCCCCCTGACAGACCTAGATGGTCCCTTTGTCCCCAGGAGCCCTTGGGGGAACATGGTGGGGATTGAAGGACAAGGAGGACCTCAGAGAAACCATACTGGGGCTAGAAGAAGGGAGTATCATCTAGAGGGGCCGACGGTTGCTTGACCCAGCTGCTCTGGGCATCTCAGAGGATGCCCTCCCCACTTAGGCACAGAAGCCACAGGCTTGACCTCTAGGTGTCCCCTTGAAGTGACCCAGAGCTGGGTTCCTCAAAGCAGCCTCAATAAGTGCAGGCTGGTCTTTTGCCTCTAAGGGCAGGACAGCAGGAGCTTGGGCCTCCTGGGACAGCTCCAGGGCGGAAGCAGGAGCGCCTGCACCCACCCTGGACCTTGTGGCAAAAGCTGATGTCTGAGGCCACCTTGCAGAGGCCTCCACACCAAACTTCCCCAGGGCAAGGGGCTCCCACTCCAGTGGGCTCTCTCCAGCCTTGGAGTCTCTGGGGTTGGGGCTCCTGGACTCGGCCAACAATGCTTCCAGAAGCCGCTGCAGGTGTGGTCCAGAGGTGGGAATGGGGCTCCCATCATTGCCATGGGCCTGGAACCCTGGAGCAGAAAAGGCAGGAGGTCACCACCCAGAATCACAGGAGGGAAGAGCATGGCCCAGCTGTGGAGAGCCAGGGCTGTCTTCAATTTCTTTCTCTCTCTCTCTCTTTTTTTTTTTTTAAGACTTTATTAGTTTTAGAGAGAAAGGAAGGGAAAGAGGCAGAGAGGGAGAGAGACATTAATGTATGGTTGCTTTTCACCTGCCTCCAGCTACAGACCTGGCTGGAGACCTGGCTTGCAACCTGGTTAGGTGCCTTGGCTGAGGAATCGAACTGGCGACCTTTGGGTTTGCAGGCCAGCACCTTACCCACTGTGCTACCAGCTAGGTCCTGTCTTCAGTTTCATTCACAAGGGTGTAGCTCTCTTACAGATATGATAATCTGCCTTGCCCCTGCTGAGTCCAATACTTTCTAGAAGGTTTAGTTTTTCCATTTACATGGAAGTCTTATATACATCTAACACTTATTTGTGCATGATATGACGTAGGAATTCATTTTTAAAAATGGATAACAAGTTGTCTTAGCCCATGGTTCTCTTGCTCTTCTCACTTCTGCAACCTCATCTCTGCCGCAGGGCAAGAACCTACTCCAGGTTTCCCAAATCACTCTGCCCCTGTCACTCACCTCTCCCATGGGGGCTGGGGCCACTCGGGTTGCAATCATAAAGCAGGAGGACCCGTGTGATGTCTGAGGTGCTCAGATTCCATCGCTGGCCAATGTGGACACTGGGGGCCCAGAGTGGCGTGATGGTGGGCAGCCCGCGTCGGCTGAAGGCAAGCCTGGAACCCAGCAGGCAGGGGTCAGAGTCTGGATCCCAGCAAGGGCTGGCCAGCCAGTGCAGAGGGGCAGGAAAGGAAAGGGGGCCTCACCTCCCGTAGTGCATCACAGATGAGTAGTCATAGGGTACCAGCATGTTGCTGCTCTGAGATTTAATGAAGTTGATTTCAAAGCCTGGGGAAAAAATATTTATCAACAGGGAAAGAGAACGAGTGGGATGGGGGGGCTTGATATGGGACTATAGAAACAGAGCTGAGGAGCTCAGAATTAGAGCCAAATGTGCTTCTTCCTGCCCCATCCCCACCTCCATTGGTGCCTGCTGCTTTCCTGTATGCCTTCACTGCTTACTACCCCTGTCCTGGGAGGGGTCCGGGTGTGCACTGGCTTCCTAAGCATTTTCCACCTGTCTTCCTTCTCCTCACCTCAAGCTCGCCTTGTATAAGATTAGTCTTCGTATTACCTACATCTTCCTTGAAGCCACTCCCTCTCAAGAGTGCCTAGGACGCCCCCGACCTACTGGGTGAGGGGCCTGCTGCTCACACAGCTTTTGCAGACCTGCTAGCTCGGCATCTGCTGGGGTGAACCTGCATTCCCCACAACAAGCCCAGCTGCTCTTTCCTTGAGCCAGCAGCATCCAAACCCCAGGTTCGGAGTCCAGCATACCCCAGTTGGCCAGAGCGCCCACTTCTCCATGTCACCTGGGTGTTTCAGGCCTGGACGAGCAAGGTTCCCTCCCCATACTTCTTTCCTGCCCTTCACAGTGAAGCTCTGAAAGAAGAGTGCACCCCAGTTCCCCCAAGGCCCCTCCAGGCTCAGGCACTTCCACACACTCCCCATGGTCACCAGCAACCCCCTCACCATGAATATCAAATGGTATCCCATCATCTGCCTAAAATACCTGCTCCTAGAGAGTGCAGATTTCCTCCTTTAAAAAGAAAAACCAGGAGGAAGAGGCAAAGAAGGGGAGCAGCTTAGACAAGAACCTAGTATAAAGGAACCATGGACATGGACAACAGGTGGGATTGACTTTGGGGGGAATGGGTGGGTGGGGAGGGGGACAGAGGGGAGCAAAAAGGGGATGGATGTAATACAACAACAATAAAATTTTTAAAAAAAGGTGAAAAAAAAAAAAGAAAAAAAGAAAAACCCTTCAGTTATTAAAAAATTTGGAGTAGGCCATATGAGGTCCATCCAGAAAGTATTGAGCCAATGTCAATATAATTAAAACAGTTTCCATGGCCGATACTTTCAGGAGAGACCATGTATGTTCATCTGGTCCAAAATAAAAAACTTAAAATATACAGTGTCTCCCACTCCACCCCCCTGCTGAATCCCCACATCCCCAACCCCAGTTAATTACGGTTAACAGTTTTCATATCCTAGTTTGTTCTGTATCTATTAACTAAATACAGATATTCTCATTTTTCATACTTAAGCAATTTTTCCCATTTGGGTAGCAGGTGTTTTCTCCCATTTTTGTTAACAGCTCCTGAGCCTATTAGTGCTTTTTGTTTCCTAACTCATTAATTTCTGCTTTTATCCTCATTAATTCCCTCCTGCTTTTCTCCCCCATCCACCCCCTTTTTATTTTTTTAACTCGAACCAAAATGCTTACTTTGTTCTATTCTCATGGCTAGAAGTAGTCAAGTCTACATATTTTCCCTTAGTCCTGCATTAGCTATGAACTATTGGCTCTAATGCATTTTCATGATTCTTTTTCTCTTAGAATTGCTCTATTTCTTTAATACCAGATTTTTTTTAAAAATGAGCAAACCTTTTCTCTTAACTTTAATTTCCAAGTGGAAGAAGTTTTGGATTTGATTTGTTACTAGGTTCTATTTTTTTCCTTTACACCATGATCAAAATGTTTATGTTAACTCCTTTTTCAAGCCGGAAGTTTTATCAATCTTATATAGTAAGTTTTCATAAGTATTCCATGAACACTTTGAAGGGTTATATTCTGTTTTCAGGGTACAGAGTCACCATCAACCTAGACTAATTCTGGTCGCCATTCTCCATGCCCCCAGGGCACCCTTCTCTGAGGCTCCAAGAGGCCCACCTGTCTCAGACACCCACGAGTCTGACTCACAGCTGCAGCGGGTGCTCACACCTGCTTGTCAGAAGCCTCTCGACTCCTTCCTTCACTCCTGCACCCCAAACCAAAGTCCTGACCATGCATCTTCTCTGCTCCCCTCTCTGTGAAGCAGTTGCCTCTAATCCTCTCACTTCCTGAATCAGCTATCCCCCCAAAAAGGCAAGCTCCCCCACCCATGATCGGGACCAAACCCCCTGCACCGAGCACTGTTCCCAGCACACAGGCATCAGGTGTAGTGACCCACTCCCCAGACCAGCTTCCTCATGCTCCCTCTGTCCTACACGCCCACCAGCACCCATCCACAGGCAGCGAGTCCCTGCAGCACTACCCTCAGCCACCTGCACTGGACACTGGACAACTGTACAGTCCACTGCCTCTAGGCTTCGGTGTGGATCAGCCCCTGTGGCTGGAGAACAGCCCAGCCCCTCCCACATGGCTGTGTGCACGAGGGACTGCTAGTTGGGTAATAATGAGCAAGGCTCGTAGGATACCAGCAACCCATCCTCAGGGAACCGAACAGTGTTCACAGGGAGAAATAGTGATTCCCACCCCAACCTGGGCAAGCCTGCAAGTGGGCAGGTGAAGGCTTAGAGCCCAGAGCAGCAGCATCTGGGCCACTTCCCAGGTCTCAGAGAGAAGGGGCACCCCACCTTTTCTATGGAAGACTGACAGATGGTGGGGGAGATGAACCACCTCTTCCAAATAGCCAGGCAACTCCTCAGGCCCTGGGCCACACCTGCCACCCTCCCTCTATGGACTCCTAGACCTAGCCTGGCTTACCTGGCCGGATCTCATTCCAGTTGACACGAATATAATGGTCCCGGTCAGCCCGTGAATGTTCATGCCAGAAGCCCAGCACATGCATGAGCTCATGCAGGACAATGCCCGGGCCCCTCTGGAGACAGGTGGGTGCCAGGGATACCAACTGCATCCCTCCATTGCGCCCCACACCGGAGAAGCACCTGCAGGGTCATGAGAGTGAGCTGGATGGGCACCAGCCCAAAGTGCGCTAGAGCAGACTCAGCCCCTTCCATCCTCCCTAGTCCTGGGATGAATGAGATGATCATGGAGTCGCCATCCTGGACTCTAGTTCCAGGCTTGCTATTTCCAAGTCCCTTCACTGTCTGGCCTTCTGTGAAATGTATGTACTGAGCCCCCTTACCATCTTGGGTTACAAAGAGGAGGTAGGAACTCATAGTATCATGGGTAATGGAAGCAGCTCACTAAGCGAATGTACCCATTCAGGGAAACCTGAATCAAAGATATCACACACTCTAGCCCCTGACAAGCTAGGAAACAGCATCACCGTCATTTCAGAGAGAAGGCAGAAGAAGCTCAGAAGTCAAGGGACTTGCCTGGAGTCAGGTGGCTTCTGCATTGTGGAACCTGGATCCAAGGCCCACCAAACCGGCACTTACCCACCAGACCATAAATTTCCTGGGGATAAGGGCTTTAAAAGGGAGGATCAAGCACCTACTCCTCTCTCCCCACTTTCTGCCCTGAGTACTAGAGGTCCAGCTCACATCAGGCAAGTCATTCAAAGTGATCAGAGATGCTTGGACCTTGGTGGATGGGCCCAGAAGTAGGTTTTAGACAATGGCTTAGTTCATTCTAGGCTGAACATAGAAGCTGAGGAACTCACCCTGCATGTGCACACACATACACACACACACATACACACAGAAGCACTTACCCAGACATGGGGAGGATAGAGATAAAGTCTCTTTGACCACGATAGGCAACAAATCTGATGCACGTGAAGCGTTCAAACTCAGCAAACGCCTGCAGGATGACCTGACGGCTGGGCTCATCTGGGGAGGAGACACCTCGCTGAAACCCCCGTCAAACCCCTCTGAGCCCTTGTGGCCCCTGGAAGTTTGTATGAGGGGTAGGGAAGTGAGCTTCAGAAATCACTCAAATGGAGCCCTGGCTGGTGTGGTTCAGTAGAATGGCACCAGCCTGTGAACCCAAAGGTCACTGGTTCAATTCCCAGCCAGGGCACATAACCAGCTTGAAAGCCACGTCTCCAGCCAAGTCTGTAGCGGGAGGCAGGTGAAAGGCAACTGTACACTGATGCTTCTCCCCCCTTCTTCCTCCTTCCCTGCCCTTCTCTCTAAAAATAATAAATAAAATCTTTTTTAAAAATCACTCAAGTCATCCCTGACATGAAATGCCAAGAAAAGGCAATGTGATCATGCAGGGGGAAGAAAGCTGGACTCCGGGCAGAACCAAGCTGTGTAATCTTGGATAGATCACTGTACCCTTGGCCACTTAGTGTCAGGAATGGATCGGACAGTTCCTTGATGTACGTTCCTGTCAGCTCTTCCAGGATCTTAACTCACCCCCTCCCCCAGCTCAGAAGGCCCTAGGGATAAAAGAGCTTCTGTACCTATGAGGCTTTTTTACTAGTTCGTTACTTTTTGGGTTATATTCCATACATGAGTAAAATCATATGGGTTTTGGTCTGACTTATTTCAATTAGCATGATACTCTCAAGATCCATCCATGTGGCCCACAAATATAATATTTCATCTTCTTCATGGCTGAGTAGTATTCCATTGTATATGTGTACCACATCTTTATTTTTGAAAGTGGGACTGGGGGCTTCTGGGGACAGGGCTTTTTGGGTGGTGCTGAGGGGCTGTAGGGATGTAGAGAAGAGAAAACCCAGAGAGGTGCACAGGCTACACTGGGAAGAGGGGCAGGTGCCAGGAGGTGGATGGCGCTTCCAAAAGCACACTTACCATACTTGCTGGAAAGCAGGAAGGGCACCTCCACCACACCCCCATTTTTGGGCCACTTGTTGCTTGTAGCTGACAACAGGCGGAAGGGTCTCTGAGGAGAGAGGGCAGAGCTCAGGGACCCCTGGGGACACAGACCAGCCAAGCTTTCTACCACCCAGGGTGCTATACCTCAGACCACAAGAGCCCTAAAGATGTGAGCAGCAGAATACAGGCATGTGACAGTGGGGAGGCCATTAAAAATGGGATGAAAGCTGGGAAGTGAGCCATGTGAATTGAGGTGTATAACACAAATCTTTGTTCTGTATAACATAGAACTTGCAACTGATTCTGTCAAGCTGATAAAACAAGACACTCTGGAGAGGTTGGCTGGGAGTCCCAGCCCCCAGGATGGCCTAGTTTAGAGGTGCTCAGAGCTCCACCAGCATCCCCTGCCTGGAGCACAGCAGCTCCTGGGTAACCTGAATGTGTGGTGGAAACATAGGGCAGGGTCCTCCCTGGCCTGATTTTAAGCCAATACCCTTGGGCTTGGCAGCTCTTACCTTCTCTTCCTCCATCCCAAGTCCTTTGAAGCACAGGTTTTAGAGCACCCAGCATGTCCTGCCCCAGGGGCCAGAGGCTTTCCAGGACTCTCTGCTCTTACACCGTGCAGTCATGGGCTGATGGGGAGCAGGCACCCGAGGGGCCTCGCTCAGGCTTGTCTGCCTTGCCCTGGCCCTGAGCTTTCAACCAAGCCAGCCCAGCCTCGTGCTATGCCATCGGCAGGCAGCCTCCAAACCACAGAGCAGTCTTGCTCTCACCATGTCACTGTCCTATGCTGGAGCGCTCTGCCACCCTCCGTCTCCTAAAAGATAGCATTGCTCTCCTGAACGTGTTACTTTCTCCACTGGCTAAGTTGCCCCAATTGCCATCCAGCCTGTTTCCTTTCCTACTCTGCCCGCCAACCGCTGCCAGGTTCTGTCTTCCCCAGACCACCACCACCTCCCTATAGCCCCAGCGGCCACTCTGCCCACCCATGCTCAGCTCCTTTCATCCCAATACTTTCAGAGCATCTCCCCTGGGCAGGGTACCAAGCTGGTCTTGAGGGTAAAAGCCCTTCCTTTAGGAAGCCTTCCCAGGAGGGGGCCATCTAGAAGACATTCAGGCTAGGTATTCTTAATAGAGCATTCACTCTGACTTTGTTGCTCTTAGCTTGGTAGATACCCATTCTCACCAAAGATCCCTCCCATGTCACACCCCAGACACCTGCGGGGGTGGGGGGTAGAAGGAAGTCACACTTACTTATATCTATTCACTCACCGGCCGGAGGATGTCCCCCTCAAGGAGGAAGCTGCTCTCTGGTGTTTCCGCAGGAATGAGCCCTGGGAAGGAAGGGAGGGGATGAGTGGGCCAGCCCCCAGAGCACAAGCTCTAAGGACAGCCGCATAGGGGCTTTGACTGACAGATCAAGTATCCCCTGAGTCTGTCCTTCCTCCAGCACTGGAGCCAGAGCTCCCCTGGGCCCTCAGGCTGTGTGGCTTCAGACAAGTTGCTCAGTCCCTCTAAGCCCCAGTCTACAAAAGTGTGATGCTTCTCAGGCAGATTGCACCTTTCTCTCACTCAAAGGCAGTCCAGGGCTCCAGTGACCTTCACCATCCAGTCCCAACGCCTGCATCCTGGGTGGGTAGCCCTCTGCTGTCGAAAGCAGCCTTTCTTCCAGCTGTCTCCATCCACCTCAGCCCAGCCCCTGAACACAGCCTGGGCTCACCTGTCCCACCTCCTGCCCCATTTAACTCCTGCCCTTCTGTGCTGATGTTCAGGACACTTGCAGTGTAAAGTGACAGAAATTTCAACCCAAACCACAGAAGAGGAGGGTGAGCACTGGCTCCAGGGACCTGGCTCTCTCCCTCTCTCCACTTCCCTCCCCACCTCAGCTGGTCTTCTTTTCCAACTCCATTTCTGCCACAGCTGCAGCCCTTTTCTACAGACTCTTTCCAAACATCTGAGCCCCATTAGGAACCCTGGAAAAAGGCCTGACCCCTGTCCCTAGGTGCCTGAGGCTGGGTTCCAAGAAGCAGACCCAGAGCTGGGTGCCACCTGGGAAGAATTTCCCGGGGGGCTAAGTAAGGAATGCTGAAGAGCTCTGGGGAAGCACTGTGCTCAGCGGGAGGGCAGCCTCAGCCTGATCCGAGGGGGAGCTCTGGTCTCCAAAGGCACCATGACGTGTCCCACCTTGAGGCAGGGGCCAGACCCACGTACCCAAGAGTCACTGTGGACCCCCTGGGCAGGGAAAGAAGCTTTCAAACATCCCCTGAAGGCCTTCAGCTGCATGGTCTCAACAACCAGCATTTCCAGCAGCTGGGGCCGTGTGTTTCCGCTGCTACAGGAAGCTCACGTAATTGTCTGGGCTGCCAGCAACAGTAGCTACAAGCTTTCCCATGGCATCTAAAAACCAATGCCAGGGAAGCCTCAGTTTGGATCTGGCTACCTCCGGACAGGTCAAAGTCACCAAAAGAGGGTGTCCTGCCTTGCTTCCGCTCAGCAGTGCTGGGGCTCCAGGCTGGCTCACAGAGGAAGAAGGGGACAGACTACAAGGTGACTACCACATCCCAGAGTCCCATCTCCCCAGGGCAAGATCACTCCATTCCCCAAACAAAAGCTTCTAACATCTGAACCCCAGTCTGTGTTTCTATCAGCTTGGACCCAGAACATGATTATGTTCCCACTCTCCACTGGAGACCTGTCAGGGAGGCCCTGGGCCTGGTGCTTCGTTTTCTCTGTATCCCTAGCCGGTCCCCTCACACCTGAAGGCTGTGCTGCCCCAGGTGACCAGCATGTTTCAAACATCCACTAATGACTGAGTTCAATACCAGACCTAGAGAGCCCTATACTTTTATTAGCCCATTTGTGAAAACCTATGCTTCCCCCTTCCTGTAAAAGGAATAAGCAGTAGAGGAGATCCAGAAAAGCAGACTTGGCTGAAGGCAGAACCACTTCTCTAAAGCCCCTGAGTGAGCCTCATGCTTCCTCTCCACTGTTTCTGCCCATCGGAGCCGTTAGCACAGCTCTCAGCACACTGCACTCCATGGTCAGTGTCGTACTATGCCACCCCACAACGAGACATAGTGCCCTCACCTTGGTTAATTGCAGGGATGTCCTGGTCCCAAGATGTCTGGGTCTCCTCAGGGATAAGGTCTTCTGAGAAGCTGCTCCCACAGACTCCTGGGCAGCTGGAGGCTGCGGCTGCTCCTAGGATCAAACCTGGCCCACACACACAGGACCCAAGGGACCCAAAGTGCCCCATTGTGGGAGAGGATATCAGAACATGGGGTGGGGGTGGGTGACCCTTCCTTCACTAAGGGAAGCCTGCAGCAAGGAGAGCTGGGAGCCTGCCTGGCTTCCCCTCCCAGGGCCCCTGGTGCCAAGCACTAGCCCAGACAACTCTGAGGAGGACGCCCCCTTAGAAAGACCAACGCTGGGCTCCAAAAGGCTGCTGTGAGTGTGTGGTGTGTCTGAGCTAGGGAAGGCAGCAGGAAGGAGAGGCAGGGGCAAACCTCAGGCTGGACACTCATGGCACAGTTCGGCTGCCTCACGCTCTGCCCCGCAGCTCCCTTCTCAGCCTAGGACTCAGGGATGGGGCTCAGCCTGGGCAAGCCTAGCCCAGACAGCAGAACCCGGAGTCCGGAGTGCCGCACCTCCAGGCAGGCCCTCTGCTCCCAGGGTCTTCAGGAGGCCTCCCCTAGGGTACCCCCAGGAGCTGACTCTGGGAATGTCCCTGGAGAGCCCATTCTTGAACTATTCAGAGCAATTCAGAGTCCTGCAGGCTCCAGTCACACCCTCTGGCCTCTCCCCTGCACTTCTGCTGGCTGGAGCCAAAAGAGAAGGGTGAAGCAGCTGCTTACCTGGCAAGGAGAGCAGACTCAGCACCCAAGGCCAGAGGCCCCCCATTCTCGTGCTATCTGTGGTGGGCCCCCTGGCCCTGAAGCAAGCAGGAGCTGCAATCCAGGAAAGAAAAGGCAACTTAATTACAGGCTACAGCCCCCACCCCCTGACTTAAATAGCGGTTTCTCCAGCCCCCACCTGCAGCCCTTCCCGCATCAACTCCTCCTGCAGCCTTTCCCCCCCCTGCTGCCTGTGCTCCCCTCCTCCAGCCTCTGGGAGGGCCTCGGTATCTCCAGGCCGTGTGGCAGGTGCAGGAGCTTTACACAATGGGGTTAACAGTAAATCCCACTTTACGTACTGGTCAGATCCTTCCTGGTCTGGCTAAAGTGGACAAGGCGGTGGGAAGAAACTGGGTGCAAGTCTACCTGGGGAGAGGCATCGCACTGGGGGCTGTGCCTCTGCTGGGGTCCCCTCCCACCACCAGAGGGCAGAGGAACGTTGAGGAAAGGTGCTGAGGCTCTGCACTAGGAGGGACCTCAACCTCCAACACAGAGAAATCCTTCTCCTGCCTCAGCCTGTGCTCAGATGTGGGAACAGCATCCCAGACCCAGAGCCCCCCACCCCACCCCCCATCTATCTGTGAAGGAGGGAAAGTTCACCAGCTGAACGCCTGGTGTAAGCAACGCCCCAGAGAAGGGGAATTCTTGGATAACTAGCCATCGCGAGGTATACCTCGCCATCCCTACCTTGCAAAATCAACATTCAAGCCCCATTTCACAGGTTCAGAAACTAAAGTTCCTTGTCCCTACTTGCGATCCCCTGAAACCCCCTTAGCATTTCAAGAGGTCTATCGTCAGAGCATGGTCATTATGGGCCTGCCCAGATTACAATCCTGGAGACAGAGGATTTGGGGGTTCCGGTGAAGGGAGGACACAGAACCAAAGATGGCAATTGTCTTCAAGCACCTCTCCACATCCTGCTGCACCGACAGCCCAGCGTTTCGCAAAAGATAGGAATTGGATCATAAGGAGAAGTGATGGAGACAGGTGCCCTGGCTGCCTGGCAGGGTCTTAACACATGGAGCTGACACTTCAGATGACACAGCTCAGTAAACTCATCCTAATAACCAATAATCACCCTGCTCGGATAGAGAAACAAATTCTTAATAAGAAGTGCAGTTTGTCTTGAGAACATTATGTTGAGTGAAACCAGCCTGTGAAACCAGTATGATCCCACTGATATGGAGTGTATAGGGTATTCAGACTCCTAGACAGATGTTGGATGGTGGTTGGCAGGGGCTGGGGAGGGGAATGGGAAGTTGTTTAACCGGGGCAGTTTCACTTCTGCAAGATGGAAACGTTTTGGAAATCCACAGTACAAGAATGCAAATGCGCTTAATATTACTAAAGTGTACACTTAAAAATAGTGAAGATGGTAAATTTGTTACGTATTTGTTACCACCATTGAAAATTTTTAAATATAAAAAAAAGAAAATTTTTAAGTAAAAGGAAGGGGAGGGGGAGAAGAGAGAAAGGAAGGGAAGAAATGCAGTTTATTTGAAAGACAAATGTAAAAACCTGGTGAGAGGAAGGTGGAGTGGAGGAGTGGGATGGGATGAGGGGGAGATAGGACTAGGTGGGGTCGGGGTGAGAGGATGGGTAGGCAGGGGCCCCAGCCACCAGTCCTGCTGTGTGTGAGGTGGGCTGTGTGATGGGAAGGCCCAATGATTCAGCCACCCTGACGCAGCCACCATCCCAGATGGGTGTGGTGTTGAGGGCAGGTCCAAATAGAAGCCCACTCAGGACCTGAGGAAGCCTAATGGCCATCCCAGCTCTGCTGTTCCCACCAGGGAGCAAAGGAACAAGGCACCAGGGGCAGGCTGTTCATTCCCGATTCTGCCTTGTGGAGTGGGTGGCCATCTGTACCAGACTCTGCGCACAGGGCTGAGCCAACCACACGTTCCGCCCTCAGAAGCATCCAGCTTGGCCGAGAGGTACAACTGCACACCTGAAAACCTTTGCCTCTTGGGCCATTAGAAGCTAACATTACCCGAGCACCTGTACACGTGCAGGATCTTCACCCCATGAATGTGTATAATTCTCGATACCACCCTAACAGGTGGGGGCTAACAACCCCCTTTTACATAAGAAACTTAAATACAGAGAGGTGAAGCAAAACTGGCCCTTAACCACCAAACTATAGTGCCTATTTACTATGTAAATAAAAATAACCAAATAACTAAAATCTTAAAAACAAAACAGAACAAAAACTCCCCTGCCCCATTGAGGAGTGCCTTGCCAGGCACTCCTAATGCCCTAAATAATAGACAATGTTCTGCAGGGTGACCCTTGAGCACCATTTGAGAAGACAAGGTGAAGTTAGTGAGCTGACCCCCGCATGTCTGAGCGGCCAGGAGAGCCGGAGTAGGAGGCCAATGCAGAATGAGCTCTCGTAGAGCTGCCCTCACACAGGCACCCACACCCCCTCCAGCAGGCTCGGCAGGCACCCCCTGCTCAGGCTTGGCTTGGCCCTGTCTCATGTCTCCCCAAGCACCGTGTTCCCCTTACACACCCTGAACTCGTAAAAGTGTTCAATGTAGACACACTCATTGGGTTGGTGTGAAGAGCAATGAAGCTCATCCCTGGTGACATGTACTCAGTAGCAGATACCATGCCACATGTCTTCTGGGGACAAGGAGCTCTGGAAGATGGCTTTCATGAGCCCCAGCATGGACTGGCATTCCAAGGCCCAGGGGCCCAGCCTGGGAATGTGAAGGGAGAGGCTGTGCTGCCCAACCCAGGGCAAGTGGAGAAGTGGAGATGTCTGGCACACGCACACAGCCATGGGGAGAGCTACTCGCATGGCTACACACAAACACACGCAAGAAGGTAGGAACACCCGTGCATGTGACATGTAGGTATGTGCAGGTCAAGACCAAGACACTAACGCCCATAGGATAGCCACATACATGGGTACATACACACACAGACACACACACACCTCTCCACATGCTCCAGAAAGAAAGTGGGGTCTGAGCAGGTCAGTGCTGGGCCCAATTCTGAGTCATGGACACAGCCTTTTCCCCAGGACCACTGCCTGTAACAGGAGTTAAGATTGGAGCCAGTCTCCAGAAACCACCTGGGAAAGGGCACCTCTTGCCAGCGAGGGTGCACATGCACCTCCCTCCTCTCTGTTTCTTAGGCACCAAGTTCCAAGGAAAGGTGAGCTCTGATAAAGAAACAGCTCTTGAGCATTTCCCCAGACATTGACTTGAGAAGTCATTTTTTTAAACAAAACAATATTTTATTGACACATCCTCAAAGTTCTGTATAAATATAAAGTGCTCAGTTTCCAGCCCCCACCCACAGGGCTGGGAGGAAGCAGGGGAGGGAGTATTAAATGTCAATTGAACACAAATAACTTTCCAGCACCACCATGGGTGTGAAATGCTGAAATACACACACACAAGCAAGAGGCTCACACACAAGGGACTCATCACTTCCCTGAGCCCAGCCCCCAAGAGCACAGGGCCCAGGCTCCAGGCCCTGGGGTGTGCCTACCCAGGCAGGGCTCCTGGTTGTCACAGCTTATTCTTTGGGCTTCAACACAATGGTGGGGCCAGTGGATCCATGGGTGTAGAGTCCAGTTAGTTTCTGCCAAAGGATGAGGGAGGAGGGAAACAGACGAGCTCGTCACTCTTGTCCCCAAAGGAGGGTCAGCCCTCAACCCCTAGCAGAAGAGCACCAGGTGAGAGAATCCAGCATTCTTGTACTTCCAGCCGACCTGGGAGCTTCCCAAAATCCACGGAAGAGGCAGTTCTAACGGAGGCGAGCGGCACCGAGAAGCCCCTCGAGGAACCCATCTGCCCCAGGTCAGCTTCCCAGGAACCAGTGGCTGTGTATGCCTGGGCCTTGCCTCAGTGACACAGCACTTGCGTCTCAAATTGTAGCAGCTGCCCCATGAAACTGAAGTTGGGGGAAATGACCCCCCGGCGTTGCTTAACAAAGTCGAAGGCCTCATCCAACCGCACACGGTGGCTCTGTATGAGGTATGCCAGGCAAATGGTGGCAGAGCGGGAGATGCCGGCCTGACAGTGCACCAGCACCCGGCCCCCACTGTTCTTCACTGAATCTGCAAGGGAAACAGACAGAGGTGAGACGGGAGGCTGGACAGGAAGGATATGGTGCCCCAGTCCCTCCCCTAGGCTCCGGCTGAGCCCCCTCTTACCAATGAAGCCTATGGCCTCCTGGAACCAGGCACTGATCTCCACCATCTGGTTGTCCTCCACGGGGATGCTCTTGTAGCGCAGAAGGCCCTCAAAGTGGTTGGGGCAGGTGGCAGAGACGTTGAGGACAGCAGTGATGCCACAGGCCTGCAGCCCCTGAAGATCCGATGAGTGGCTGCAGCTGCCCAGGAACAGGTAGGGCAAGATCTCCACAGGACCACCCTGGAGGAAGAGGGGGATAGGGGCGGGGTGAGGTCTGCTCCACCTACGCCTGGAGGAGCCATGGGCCAGTGCTGACTGGTACCGGGCCCGAAATATGAGGACACCAAGAGACTCACAGAGACATACGTTCACAGGCATACATGTCCCCCCTCAAGCCCCCAAACAGGCTGCAGACATCCACAGACCTACAAAGGTCCGTGAGGTACCCAGGCCAGGCACACACAGGGAGACAGTGACAGAGAGCCCTGATCTCAGCTCACCTGTTCGTAGAAGGGGGCCCGGGGGTCTGAGCGACTGTTTTCTGCCCCAGCTGGGGCGGGGGACTCGGAGCACAGGTCGGGGCAACAGGCCTGGAAGGCGTCGAAGCCTCCTGCAGGGAGGGCAGGGACAAGGTCAAGGGCAGAGCCTGCTGAGCAGGGGGGAGGGGAGGCGAGGCGAGGCCAGGCGAGGGAGGGAGCACCCGGCTGACCGCTCACCTCGCAGGAAGCACACGGCTGTGGGTCCGGCGTGAGTCTCGTGCAACAGCGCGGCCAGCAGCACGCGGGCGGGGCAGTCGGGTGGCAAGGCGGCCAGCGAGGCGCCAGCCTGGTCCAGCACCACGGCGCGCGCCAACTCCCCGCGGGCCAGGCGCGCCCGGAGCGCGCGGTCGGGCAGCAGACGCGCCAGGGCGGCGGCCGGGGGGCCGCGCGCGCGGCGCCGCAGCATTGCGTTCCAGGGCACGGGCCGCGCGGTTCGCACGTGGCGCCGGCAGAAGGCCAGAAAGGGGCGGCAGTCGAGCAGCAGGGTGCGCTCGGCCTCCCGCGGCTCCCGCAGCAACGCGCCCAGCGCGGCGCACTCCAGCTCGAGAGCTTCTTCCAGCCCCATGGCGCCGGCCTCTTCCTGCGCTTACCCTCGGTGTCCCCACTTTTCCCGCTACTCTTGCTCAAGGCGAGGCCCCGCCGTCTGTTCTGGGGCCCTGGGTAGAGCAGCCGGGCCTTAAGTAGCCTGGCCCGGCCCCCAGGTCACCATACAAGGGCATAACAGGAAGGCGCCGGTACCGCCCCCGCGGCCTCACGCGGGCTCAGCCCGGACCGGGGGTGGGGTGCGCTGGGGGAGGACGGGGACCAGCTCCGGAAAAAAGGTTTTGTGCCTGGGGCAGTGGGGCCCCAACCCCCCGCCCCCCACGTTTGCGCCGCAGCCTTGAAGCACGGTGGCACCTTTTGATCTGCTCCTCCCCGCTCAGTGCTAGGGCACTGGCTGCGCAAGTGCACATCCCCCTCCCAGGGACTTTCGGCCGTGCCCTGCTTCCTCTCCCTTTTCTCTTCCCTCCCAGGATGTTCCCCTGAGGAATTCGTTACAACAAGAGCTGACGTGCCTGAAGCTACCGATGATTTCTCTATTTGACTGTTCAGGGTCTCTTCTCCTATACCTTGGGCAGAAGGGGCTTGATTTCCCTTCTCCCTGCCCAATTTCATAGCTGAGACCGACGCTCAGGGTTAGTGGCCAAGCTGGGCCGCAACATGGTCCTCTGAGGCCAATCCCCTGGGCGTCAGGAGGACCCCAGTCTTGGGGGAGGTGGGGAGGCAGGGGGCCCATCATGAGTTTCCAGTTATGAGCCAGCAAGGCTTCTTCCCCAGGAGCCAGGGAAACCCCAGGGGCCCAAGGCCAAGCACTTCCCCAAGTCACAGGCCAGCTCTGAAGGGGAAGTCTGCTGACGAGGCTGGACTCTCCCGGGAGTTTCAGGACTAGCCCCAAAGGGAAGAAAGAGAAGAACGACCAGAACCTGCCTCCTTCATCCTCCCCACCCCCTGTCTCCAGCCTCCCCAGGCCTGCAGCAGACCCTGGATGACAGGGACCAGGCACTGGAGCGTCAGCAAGGCCATGAGCAGTAAAGAAGCGGAAGCTCTCAGAGATCACACCCCTTCTGCCCACCCCTACCCCCACCCCAGCCAAAAGTGCTGGGGCCGGATGTGGTGAGCCCCAGGTGTGTAGGGGCTCCAAAACAGAGAAGTTTTGGTGGGTGGGGACAGCATCATGGGGTTGGAGCTGGAGCTACCACCACCCCCAACCCCACCTCAACCTCCTCAGCCCCCTTGCCCCTGCGTCACTGCTCTGTGCCCTTCCTAAGACCCCTCCAGCTGCCCTGAAGGCCTCAGCTGTCCAGACCTTCTTGGAGGACTATAGCTCGGACCCAGGTGCACCACCCAGCCCTCCACTGGGCTTTATGTGTCTGTGTGTTGGAGCAGATCTATATGAAATTTCATGATGTCAGACAGCTTGTTGTGGAGAAGGGATACAGGTGAGAGAAGCCCCAAAGACGCCCAAATTACTTGAGGTCACGTCACCCTCTCGTGCTTCAGTGTCCGTATCAGTAAGGTGGGACGTCATAATAGATCGGCTACTTGGTGACAGTGGTTCTAAGGCTATGAGGCCACACCACTGCATGAGCACCTGCGGTGCTCCATCCCTCCCTACCAGGCCAGTCTGGAGGCCGATTCAGCAATGCCACAGCAGAGCCGGGGAGTCTGGGCTGCAGATCCCCAAGTCTGATATGGGCCTTATCCTTGGCATCAGCCAGCCAATGACTTAATGGCTGATTCCAGAGCAAATTACAGAGCACATGAAAGGGCAGTCAGGCCCAGGCTTGCTCACCATGGGGCTGGTGTCACCTGCTGTGCTGGGAGCCCTGCCTTTTCAGCTCTTTGGGGTGGAACTGAAAGTGAGGACTGTCCAGCTGGGATCCAGGCTCGGGAGGAAGTCAGCTCCGCAGTGTGGGGGCTCCAGCCCCAGTAATCCATGCTGGGCTGATCCTCTTCACCTCCTGGGGAGAGTAGAGTAAACCTTGCAGAAAGTTACCCGTGGGAGTCAGAGTGCATTGCTGAGGCTTTGCTCTAGTTCTCGGGCCCTAGGGTGCCACCCACCACTCTGACCAAAAGAAGTGATTTCTGTCTGTGGTGGCTACATATATGTCACCTCACAATGCCACTGGCTGTAGAGTTGTCCTTTTCAGCTCTGAAACCTAGGCTCAAGGAGGCCTGACTTCACCATGAAAGATGTACTCCCCTGCCCCCTTTCCCCATTCCCAAACTGGGGGAGCCCCCACCCCCATAACTAGGTGAAAGCCTGAAGCACTGGGGAAGAGAATGTAGCCCACATCCCATCCTATTTCTGCTCTAATGATCCCCCCACAACCCTTGATGAGTCATGACACAGTTGCTTTGTCCCCTTTGCCACCTCCTCAAGGACCAATACTTCCCCAGGCAGGGGTGGGTCAGAGCTTAGCCTTTTTTCTTTTTTCTGTTTTTTTAAATCAAAATACCCAACTGGCCCTGACCGGTGTGGCTCAGTTGGTTGGCTGCAGTCCCACGAAGCAAAAGGTTGCTGGTTTGATCCCCAGTCAGGGTATATGCCTGGGTTGTGAGTTCGGTCCCTGTCCGAGTGTGTAACAGAAGAAAATGATCGCCGTTTCTCTCTCACGTTGATGTTTCTCCCCCTCTCTTCCTTTTTCTCTAAAAATAAATAAATAAAATTTTATATGAAAATACCCAACTGGAACACATGATTCAGTGTTGTTCTTTGTAACTGGCTCAGTATCACTGTCCCCCTTTCCCGCCTTTGGGATCCCTAGCCTTTCCCATCCCCACGGCATATCCCCAGCACCCCTGTAGAGTGTTTTTTTCTTTCCATAAAGCTCTGTGCTGAGGTTGCCTCTATTGCATTTCCCTTCCCCCTTCTTCCAAGCCCACACCCCAAGCAGATGCCCCAAGGAGGGAAGAAGAAATGAATAGTGTGGCTGTGATCCATAGGCCAGGGCAGGTATGAAGGTAAGAGTGACGACAGAGGCCACCCCCAGCCCAGCTTGAGGAGTGAGTCAGAATGACGTCAGGTTTCCTGTGCCAGGCTCCCATCAAAGCAGTGCAGTGGCCACCCCCACAGGCTCAGCCACCCCCACAGGCTCCTGCCAGATAAGGACAGTGATGCCACGCTCTGTGAAGATGGCTCTGTTCTCAGTGGGAAGGCAGACAGTGAGGAGGGCTATGACTGGAGCACCCAGCCTTCAGCAAGGTGGGCTTGGCAGAGGGCCTGCATGTGGCTGAGGGAGCTGGAGTCAGTCTGCACGTGTAGGTTACATCGTGTGTGTGTGTGTGTGTCTCTGTGTGTAGGCAGAAACGCACTTGGACAGGCCTGCTGGACACGGTGAACATGACAAGAGGAAAGTCCCCATGTGAGACTGGAATGGCTTTGGTGCCTCTCAAATATTTGCTTTTCCTTATTTTAACAGACAATCTGTACCTTCCCCAAGCATCCATTCCAGATCATGCATCCCTTTCTCTGTTTATTCATTTATGCGTTTACTCAGTCCCTCATTCAAAAGATAAGATGTGCAAGGTACTGTTGTGGGTGCTGGGGATACAGCAGTAAATCGCAAACTACTGCCTTTGGGGTGCTGACCTCATTAATTTTTGCAATTACGTTGTATTTGTGACAAGTGAGACTTGTTATCTATCTAGAGTAATCATATGGTTTCCATTTAAAATAATGTTAGGTTGATAACAATTGAGTTGAATGGTACAGATGGCACCTAAACGTGTTACCAGGTGTGATAAGATAGGAGACACTAGAGTCAGCACATGTTACCATGGAGAGGGTCCCTACAGCCCCTTCCAGCTTTGACACCATGCCATTCCATTGAGGTCTGGTTCCCGCCCCCTACCGTGGTCTCCTGTCTGGAGTGGCTGGGAGAAGAGGCCTTGTCCCTGAGGAAGGGGATCTGGGAAGGCCAGTCTTGTCACCAAGTCCAGAGGTCACTCCTCTGGTCTGTGTCCCTGCCTGCTCTGCGGCGTGTCTATAAAAGGGAACGGGGCTTGTTAGTATCCCTGGATTTGCCTGGCCTTTGGGCTGGAGGAGACCCCTTCCCTGGTCTCTTCCCTTGGCATGCACCTATCCGTAGCACACCTGTGGCCCCCAACCCATGGCGGCAGTGAACCACCCACCCTGTCAGCTGGAGGCTCCTGGCTTCTGTCCAAGAGGGCAAAGAGGAACAGGCCACTGCTAAGGATGAACTCTGTCACCACTGTAATAATTGGGCAAGAGGTGAGGGATTCTCAGAAATGTGACCACTGTGGTCAGAGGGTACGTGGTTCTGTGTCAAAAGAATTCCCAGGGCTTCTCCGAAGCCCAAGCCAGGGGCAGTATGAGGATGGCAAGGGGACTTTGAGGCCCAGAAGAGCCAAGACTACTCTTCCCTCCTCATCACCCTGACATGGTCACTCCCACCCAAGACCAGGCTGGGCCACCCCCATAAAGTCCAGTAGCAGCAGCAGCCTCTGGGCCATGGCAGCAGTGGCACATGTCTGGTAATGTGGGGATTCAGGAGCCACATCATCATGGTTTAATCAAAGTGGGGCTGCTTCCTTGCTGTGTGACCTCAGCAAAGTGATTAACCTCTCTGTGCCCTCATTAACAATAGCAATGACTAGTGCTAGGTGTCTTCTAGGTACTACTGCATCCAAGCATCAACCTGAGGGTGAGCCTCAGCACCCTCCGTTTGCAGATAGGGAGACAAGGCCACACACCAGTAAGTGGGAGAACTGAGATTAGAACCCAGGTGTTAAGCATGAGGTTGTCCCACCTCTGGGCAGGGTCTGCTGGGCCCCCTGTGTCCTGCATCCACCCCTTTCTCAGCACACCCTTCCTGCCAGGTCCCATCTCTCTTCATAAGGACACTACAATTCACACTGACATGCTTGTCATGTGCCCCACCTTCTTCTAAAACCCCAAAGGGTCCTAAAAGGTGGGAGGATTGACACCCCAAATATAAACAGGGGACCAAGGCACCAAGAGGCCAATTAACTGACTCAAATGGTCACAATTGGTATATGATGGAGCCAGTGTTTGAACTTATAATTCTGAGGCTATCCACCCTGCCCCCCAAATCCAGGTTTCCCACTCAACCTACGCTGGCTCTTGCCATCCGTCCCCCTCTTTGCCTAAAGCCCTCCTGTTTCTCAGCTGGGCACTGGCCACTCCATGAGGAAGGACCTTGGTTCCAAATCCCAGTTTAGCTCTAAGATTGGGGGGGGGGGGGCACAGCGCCCAGCGCCCACCCCCAGGGTTCCCTGATGCATCTCCAGAGATGTGTTCATTCATCTCTGCAGCCCCCGCCAGCCCTCACGGAGAGGCGATGACATAGAAGGCTGAAAATCTACAATGCGTCCAGTCACTGACGTCAGTGTCCAGATAGGGTCCTCCTGGGCCTCTCACCCCAACTTGCCCTGGCTTCAGAAGAGGAACCCTTGGATCCCCAGAGCAAAGGATGGTTCCAGAGAATGAACACACCAGTGTGGGAGTGGAATTGCCTCACGTAACTTGCACGGAGTGCTAGCTGTCCTGGGATCAAGGGCGAGCTCTGCCGCTGGCTGCTCAGCGCCCTGCGCAGGCTGCACGGGGTCTCCTACCAGGGGTGCAGTGGGCCTCAGGGTCTGAGCTGGATGCTGGGGATGCACCAGGACACAGAAGGTGCTGCTCCTTCCAGAGCGTAGCTGCTGACCCTGTCCCCAGTCTGACTCACGCACAGCAGGACCTGGGCAAGGAATGCCTGCCTCCGTTTTCCCAGAGGAAGGGGTAAGGCCTTGAGTTGAGTCTAAAATAGGGAAGGCCCTGGAGGCTGTCAGAGTATAGAGGCAGCCAGGGTGGAATGTGCTAATGAACCTGGTCGGAAGTACAGGAGGGAATCCGCTAGAGAAAAACTCTTGTACAGACTGTGACAATGCCCGAATCAGACATCTGACACCATATCCCCTTCGGTTTGCAAGCTTAAAAACTCACTGCCAGAAGTCCTGGATGGGATTCCTCTAGGCCTTCAAGGGCCCAGAGTCTCCATTCCCCCCCCTCCATGGCCTGGGAGCAGCCGTCGCCCTCAACCCACAGTGAACCTGTTACTGGCTCCCATACTGGTTTCCTTTCCCGCACAGCCTGCTCCCACATTGGTCTCTGGGCTCTCACAGCAAGTCTGCTCTGCCAGAGGCCAGGCCAGGCAGGGCAGTAGGACTTTGGCCAGCTTCCTAGAGCCTGCAGGAGCCAGGCGTGCCTAGATACCTGCTGTTCCCTCCCTCATGGAGTGGGTTAGCTGAAGCTGCAGTGGGCTGAGTGACACAGGGCAGAAGGCTGGATAAGGCCATGGGCCCCGGGGTGCAGCTCCAGGGACAATCATTAGGCCAAAAACCTAGGTGGCTGGAGTGCCACCTCTGCTGGGCTGGAGTGAGGAAGGGACACCCAGGACACAGGAGGACCAGTGTGGGTGTGCCACACACGCCCAGAGCTCACAGGAGGACCCCCAGAAGGGAAAGGGGATAGATAGTATCCTGGGGAGGGATCTTGTGCAGCAGCCAGAAAGGCATGCAGCTAGGAGGTTACCTGCCCCAGTGGAGTCTCTGCCCTCAGGCTGCCACTGGCCTACCTGCCCCTCTGGGATCGACTCTGTCCCAAGGCCAGGCCTAGAACTACAGTCAAGGAGGAGGGTACACAGGGCTGTTACATGTGCCGCCTTCCTTCTGGGCTTTGCCTCACTCAGGCCTCACCCCAGGGACTTTCATCAGCCCTACTTTTCCGAAGAAACAGAGGCTCACAGAAGTAAAGTGGGTCCTGCAAGGCCATGTCCAAGGCAGCAGGCTGGCAGGTGGAGGGCAGGTCTTGTTCAGGCTGCCTGTAGCAGCACTCCCTTCCCACCGCCCCTCTGCAGGGCTCTGCCGTGGCCCCCGTGCCCAACCATGAAGTAGCCCCTGCCAGAGCTAAGCTGGCCAGTGGGGCTGTGAAGCAGGTCACAGAGGAGCCATTAGCCTTTTCCTCTGTGATCTTGACCTCCCCCCATCCAGACCCTCATGGGCCCAGGAGAGGCATCTGTCTAGACCAGAGAGGAGGCCACATGGGTCTGGGGTCATGGGCAAGGCAATGTCCAGCAGCCTGGAAGCACGAAAGAGAGGCTAGGAGGGGCATGCCCCATGCCCCCACCCTTCAGGGAACCAGGGCAGCCCCCAGACTGAGTTCAGCGTGGGTGATGGCCTAGTGGGGAAGGAGCCCCACACAGCCCAGGCAACTAAGGGAAATAAAAACTCATATACCAATAATGGCACCTTCTCCTTCCCAGAGAGCCCTGCTGGGCAGCCCAGTGAGTCACCCCGGCCTCAGCTGCCCCAGGGGAAAGGGCCAGAGCAGCATGAATGAGCCACCATTCAGGAAGGCACTTTGGAAACTGTGAAGGGCTGCCCTTGTGGAATTAATTAGGGAACAACAGACTCATGAGTGTGGGAAAGTGGGCTGGCCTCCTAGGATGTGGGGAAGCCCCCACGTATGCAGAGACCCCAGTAGAGACCTTTCTCCAGTCCTTACCCCCTCTCCAAGCACAGGGCTGCTTTCTCTGCCACATGTGGCCATCCTGCCATAGCCGGGACAAACCTTCCCCCAAAACCCTCCACTTGATATTACTCCTCCACCTCTTGGTCATTTAAGCTCCTCTGGATCCTGTAGGGGTTGCCCACTCTGTTTGCGCCCCACCCCCCTCTTGTACCTCATTCATCTACCTGGAATTTCCCTGAAGGAACCAGGGCTGCCAAACTCCAGGCACACACATCAGAGGGGCCCAGCCTGAGCCAGGGACCCCTGTGATATTTACCCAACACACATTCGTGGAGCAGCTTTTACACACCACGGCCACCACTGGCTTTGGAATATATGGCTATGCTGGCTATTCTGTTGCTCTCTGTCTTCCAGGTTCCTGTCCCTCCCTGTTCTAATCTGTGGGGTCACGCCACCTAGGCTCCCTGGCCCTCTGTCTCCTAAGGATCAGTCAGGAGGTGCCGGCTGTCAAAGGGAGAGCAGGGGGAGAGTCTGGGTGCTTTGTCCCTAACTCCTTTACTGCTGAAGCACCAGGAGCCTTCTTGAAGGAGGAACAAGACGAGTGTGCCCATTGGCTAATGGGCTGTGTTCTGGGGTCCTGGCCTCTCAACAAGACAAGAATGGGATGTGAGAGAAGAGCCTAAACCATCGTTATTTGCAGAAAACATGACTGCCAGTCTGAAAAATCAAAGATAAGCATCTGACAAGTATTAGAACTAAAGGGACGTCAACTAGGGAACCCAATATAAGATCTCACATTGGGAAAACCAATGAGAAATTGTAATAGGATTATGCCACTCAAAATATTAACAGAGTCCTGGCTGCTGTGGCTCAGTGAATAGAGTGCCAGCCCACAAACCAAAAGATTCCCAGTCAGGGCACAAGCCTGGGCTATGAGGGGACTCCCAGGTGGGGGCATTCGATAGGCAACTGATCGAAATATCTCTCCCACACATCAGATTTTTCTTTCCCTCTCTTCCTCCATTCTCCTTTCTCTAAAAGTAAAAAAAAAATTTAATCTTTTAAAAAGTTATTAACAGAAAGTGTAAAATACCAAGAAATAAGCCTAATGGGAATGTGTAAGGCCTACATAAAAATGGCTATACAATTTGGCTGAAGCCCTGACCAGTGTGGCTCGGTGGGTTGGGCATCTTTCCCCAAAGCAAAAGGTTGTGGGTTCAATTCCTGGTCAGGGCACATGTCTGGGTTGTGAGATTGGTCCCCAGTTGGGGTGTGTGAGAGAGCAACTGATCAACGCTTCTCTCCCTCTTTTTCCCTACCTTGCCCTCTCTCTAAAATAAATAAAATCCAAAAAGTAAAACAAAATTTGTCTGAAGAGCCCTAGCTGGTAGCACAGTGGATAAGGCACTGACCTGCAAACCCAAAGGTCACTGGTTCAATTCCCAAGCCAGGGCACATAACCATGTCCATAGCTGGAGGCAGGTGAAAGGCAACCATACATCGATGTTTCTTTCCTTTTCTCCCTCTCTTCCTCTCTCTCTGGAAATAATAAATAAAATCTTTAAAAAAATTTTTCGTCTGAAGGGCAGAATGGAGCAAACTACACAGAGAATTGTGTCCCTCCCAAGAACAGGAATAATTGACATAAACATGTTGGGTCCTACCAGACTTAGCCTGTATAAGTGTACCACAGCTCAGTCAAAGTTACAAGATGTTTTTATAGGATCTGACATGCTGGTTCTCATATTCATCTAAGAGGAAAAAAGTACCAAAAAAAGGCAAGGACATTTTCAAAAATTAGGAACAAAGAGAGGGAGTTGTCCCACACAATATAAAAGTAAACTACAATAAACAATGAAAAAATAAACAAGAAATTTATAAAAACTACACAAGCCTGGTCATTTTATAAGTGTGACCCTTGCATAGTAATGGACAGTGGAACCAATTAGAAAGCCCCAAAGCCCGATTAGTGATAAAGGTGGCATTTAAAGAAACAGAGCAAAGACAGGAGTCTAATACACAGCATTAGGACAGCTGGCAATCCATTTAAAAGTTTTTTGATCCATATCTCATATCATTCACAAAATGCATTCCATGTGGAATAAATCACTTAAAATAAGACCAAAATATACAAGTATTAGGGAGCATATATACCAGAATATGTGTATAACTTTGAGGTAAAAAAGGCCTTAAGCAAAATACAAAACCAAAAGCATATATGAAAAGAACTAACAGGTTTGATCTCGTACAAATTAAAATTTTCTGTATGATCAAACTCACCATCACCAATGGTAAAGGCAAGTGAAAGATATGGGGAAACTATTTGAAAAACAAATAACGATAAGTGGTTTTATTATTTACTCCATTCATTCATAGAACAATTAATTGGCGGGGGTGGGGGTGGGTGTTGTCTACTCAAGCACTGACTTAGGTGCTATAAACAATAAAATGAACAAATAACAAAAATCTCTGCCCTCCTGGTTCTTACATTCTCATGGGGTGGGAGAAGAAACAGGCAACAAGGAACTAAACTTGCAATATGTCTGCTAGCAGTCATGGGGCTAAAACCCAACAGGGAAGGAGGGAAGGGAGTGTGGGGAAGGCAGACAATGATGCGGGGACTCCAAGAACGAATAAGAAACTGTCAAAAACATAGTAGGAAAAGGGGCAAAGAACAGCAACAGGCCAAGAAGTGCAAGTGTCCAATAGACATGCAAAACTCATGTCATACTTACTGAAACAAGGTGGTAGCTTTATTCACCCATCAGGTTGGCAAACATTCAGTACAGGAGGGAGAAATAAATGAGTAACCTCATGCTCTTTTGGTGGGAGAGGGTGTTAGTATTGTTTTTTGTTGTTGTTGTTTTGTTTTGTTTTATTTTAGAGGGTGATTAGGAGGAACACATCCAAATGTTGAGAGCACGTGCCCTTTGACCTGCAGCCCTGCTTCTGGGTTCTGCAAAGGAAAAATCTCGGAAAGATGTTCAGTGTAGCATTGTGTATATTGGGGGAAATGGAATACACAATTTTTCTAGTTTCATTGGGCACCTATGAAAGAATAATGAAGCAATAATGAAGTATACCTATGCACACCGATGCAGAACCATCTCCAAGACCATGTGAGAAAAGTGAGTTGCAAAATAAGGCCACAGAGTATGATAACCATTTCTATAGAAAAAAGAGAAAGCTCTAGATTATATATAAACATAAATATGTAAAATGTGTATGGAAATGCTCTAAGAGAACATTTGTTTCCAAACCAAGGAAAAGCGTTGAACCCTTGGGAGGCTGATGATGACTTAGCCAGAGCTAGGCAGGGGGTGGGGACACTACAGCTTTGGGGGATATGGGCATGGGGGTTGCTTTGACAAGGAGGGAAAATGCCAGGTGATGAGAGGCCAGGCCAGAGGGGGCTGGTAGGTCCTCTGACAAGGATTATCCTTCGGCAGTTTCACTTTCCTGGCTCTTGGCTCCGGCCCTCTATCAGCGTTGGCTGCACGGAGGAGTCAACTCTTCGCCTTGCTCCTCCCTTCATTTAGGGTTTCACCCTTGGGTACCAGGCCTCCCTGGGGAGCTGGGAGCCCTTGTTAACATTTAATCCCTATTCCTCCAAAAGGCCATATTTCTGTCCTCTCACCCACCACCTGTCACCGGACATGTGCCCAGGGATCAGGTTCAACCAGGAGCCAGGCAGTCAGGGGGAGGCCTGGCGGGGAGCAGGATGTGAGGCCTCCCACGCAGCCCAGGGTCTTTTTCTGTGGCTCAGAACAGGCTGTACCAGGCGGCTGCCTTTGCTGGGAGCTGCCTTCCTTCGCACAGCCCCCTCTCTACTCACATCCTGTTTCCACTCTTCTGACAACCTGGGCCCTGGCCCTGGCCCCTGGTCCCCACCCACCCTCCCACCCCCTGGGTTTTCACATGGCCTTTCCTGGGTAGTTCTAGGGGGTAGAAGTCTCTTGTTTTCAACTCCTGGGGGTTGGACGGAATTTACGCTCAATTCAGCTCTCCAGAAGGGATGGTCTTCACTTGTCAAATGTGGTCTGAGGGACAGGCTCAGCTTAGGCAAGTGCCAAGGTGAAGGGAAAGAAGTGAGATAAGGGTCAGATCAGGGCCCACCCCAACATACCAGCGTGGTTCCCCTCAGGATGCCACATGACCTTGGTCAAGGCCCTTAAGCGACCCGAGCCCCACTTTCCTTGGCTACCAAGTAGAAATCCAAAGGGGTGGACCCCCTAGCGAAAGCCAGGGACAAAGGCACCACAGATCAGCCCTTGAGACCACCAGTCTGGTCTCCCTGGGGACAGAAGCCTCATCTGCCACACTCACCTGCACACATTTATCATACATTTGTTATTTCCCCAGTCGTTCCAGAAGCTTATCCAGACTATGGAAATTGGAACAGACAGAAGAGAAGGGAAGAGACAGTACAGCACCACCCATAAGCCCTCTTGGCTTATTTTCTGCCTCACTTCCTCCCAGGTGTGAGCCCTTTGTAGTGTACTTTGTGAGAAAGGGCAGGAAGGGAGCTCCTGAAAACAAGGCCTGGCAGGGGCCCCTGGTAGTACAAGGAAACCCACCCACCTCCTCTTCCTTCCTGCCAGCTGGTCTCACAGCCCCTGTGAGGTGGGCAGGTCTCCTTGGGCCTTGAAGTTTCCCCATCATCAGCCTTGTCCCTCCAGGGCAGGCGCAGGGGGTTGGAAGCCGGGGCAGCCCCAGGAGGAAGCCAGTCCTGACTGCGACACTCTGCATCATAAGTTTTGCGGTGGACCTGACCGCTGGTGGCCGGTCTTCAGAGCCCACTTGTCTGGCGCTCTGAGGGCTGCCCTTCATGCCCTTCATGCCCTTCATGCCCTTCCTACAGGCGGACAGAGCCATATAACTAATTTCAATCAATGAAATGTCACTTCCAAGCTGAGGCCTAAAAGCTCTGTGGGATTGTCCGCTCTCACTCTCTTGCTCTGCTTCTTGAAGGAGAGGACTTCGGAGCAGCGTAGCTATCGACATAGGCCAGAGGCCTGTGAAGCATCCTTGAACCTTCGTGACAGGTTAAATGGCTGGCATGTGGGGTGCTGTGCTGTGTCACCCAGCCCAGCTGGAGAGTTCCACCTTTGCTTCCACTGGGACAAACCACTCTCATTGGCCCTGCTCCCCTGCCCCTCAACTTCCCTCTCACATCTAAGTCTATTAAATCCCTCTGCTTCCTGCCACCCACCACCGTCCTGGTCCTGAGCATCTCCTTGGCCTTCAGGCATGCAGCTTATTCACCCTCATCCCAGATCCTGAACAGTGACGGGGGCTCCCCTATCTGACCTGAGGGCCTGTATCTCTGGGGTAACCTCACCCCATTTGAAAGGGTGGCTGCTGCCGGGCCTAATTATGATCACCACTGTTCATAGAGCCTGAGCCATCAGTCTACCATGGTCTACCTTGCTCTGCGACACTCCAAGAAGGGTTGAAGTCACCCCTCCTATCACATTCGGGCCCAGTGTCACTACCCACACACTGGCCTATGTCTTCATTGATTATAACGGAAGCATGTTCTGTGTCTCAAGCACCTTCCCACAGGAACCAAACCCCTTGCTCCTGGCCACAGCAGTTCATGGCCTATGATGTCCACTCTGTCCCTTCCCAGTCCTGAACGCCTTCCCTCCCTGCTGTTCTGACTCTGACACCTGGAAAAAAGAAAACCCTGATGTCATCTCAATCCAACCTTTGGTCCTGGAAACTGGAAAGAACCACCAACTGGGTCAGTCTCTATCCCCCACTCAGGGGCCGCTGATCCTGGGCTCCCCTCTGCCCCTTGGCTGCCTAGCCACTGTGCCCACGACAATTAGGATATGGAGTTGGTAAACCAGAATAGTAAAAATAAAGTTGGATCCCACATACACATACATACATAACAGAGTAAATATCAAAAATAAAAGGCAAAACCATGAAGCTAAGAGATGAGCATGAAGGGGGACATCCTTTTTACCTTGAGGGAGTAAAGACTTTACAAGCACAGAGGGCAGCTGGTATATCTCTCTGCATCATATCCCTCTCCTTTCTTGGAGAGTGAATAAAATCTTTGCTCTTTACACTTTCTTCTCTTTGTGAATTCTTTCACAGCCCGCATCACCAGCCACCCTAACACTTTGGTGACCTGTATGGGGATATTCTCTCTTTCTCCCTCTCCTCTGGCCTCCTGAGACTTGTGACTCAGGGAGCAGTGGGCAGGGGAAACTCAACCCCAGCTAATCCCTAACCTTGTCTCTGTGAGGTTTGGAGAGAGGATTCTAATCTTCTGTCTCTCTGGACTCTTCAGACAGCCTCCTCCTCACAACCAGTGATCGCTTGTCCTCTGGCCTGGAAATTACCGGAAAGCAAGAACAGAATGAACCAACTGCTCCCTACAGCCACAGATTTCAGTCACACTGGGACAAACTGAAGCCCAGGGCCTCACAACAGCATCTCCCATCCCTTTGTATACAATTATAAATAATCCAACACAAGCTCAAAGCTCCCACTTCTCAATGCTGGTGTATCTCTCCACACCAAGCCCCTCTCCTTTTTTGGAGAGTGAATAAAAACTTGACGCTCTATATTTAAAAAAAGAAAAAGAAAAGCCAGACTATAACTGAAAAAGTGATGGGTTGGACAATGTAAAAATTAAAGATTGCTATTCAACAAACAACACCATAAACATAGTTAACAGATGGTGATAGAATGAAAGAAAATATTTGTAATGTTTAAAACTGACAATTGCGTGCATATATATATATATAGAGAGAGAGAGAGAGAGAGAGAGAGAGAGAGAGAGAGAGATACAGGGTGCACGAGATCAATTGGCAAATAACTTTGCATCACCTTATTACACATGCTTATTAATTTTGAAAACCTATGTTTCTAAGGTTACAATTTAACATCATTGTTTCAGATATAAAGTATTAAATTCTGAAAGCAGCCATCATGTCAAAGGAATATGATGTTAGAGCAACCATGATTTCTGAACTGTGTGCAGGAAGAACTGCTAAGGAAATTATGGACTTCAATAACATCCCTTTACCTACAGTTTAAAATGTGAAGAAGGTGTATGATGCTGATCCTGATGTTTCCAACAAGGAAAACACGTAAGGTATGTAAGGATCACACAAATCCAGATATTGTACGCAGAATCCAGGAGATCATCAACGAAGATCCAGGATGTTTACCTTGATGTTTTGAGAGTAGTTGTACTGAGGATGAAGCAAGTCACAAATGGACGTCATTTTATCTTCCAAAAAGATGGTGCACCAGCACATAATGCCAAAAAGGTGCAAGAATGTCTTAGTATCAATGTTCCTGAATTCTGGTCAAAGGAAATCTGGCCACCTAGTTCACCAGATGCAAATCCTTTAGACTATTATGTATGGAGCATTTGTGAGAGAGAAGTTAATAAACCTCATTCCAATAAAAAGGGTGTTAAAGGCTAAGAAGATTGAAAATATGATGATGTCCATGGATTAAGAAAAGTTAAAGTGTGCTCAAGATTCCCAAGTCAAATTAAATCCATTATTACAGCAAATGGAGACTTTTTTGAACAATTAAAAAAATAATGACTATGTTTATGTATTTACATATTAGAAGAAATTTATTTCAAAATATAACACTTTTGTGGTATGTTGTTTATTTTACTAAAATTTTGCCAATTGATCACGTGCACCCTGTAGATATAGATATAGATACAGATATATACACATACCACACACACATATGTATGTATATATACATACACATGTATGTGTGTGCATGTATATACACAAATATTTAATTTCACAAGTAAAATAAACTATTAAGGAATTCTAATTTGGCATATACAAAGAATTTTTGCAAATCAAGAAGAAATAGAGGAATAATATAAAAATATCAATAATGGATATAGCCATAATGGGCAATTCATATAAGGGAGATATAAATAGGTAACAAGTATGTGAAGAAATATTTAAACTAAAATCAGATACCAAATCCTGTTAAAGGTGTAGAGAAAGCAATGTGGAACTATTGAATAAAAAATGTATACCCCATACTAGTAAATTATTTCCATGTATTTACTCTTAAAATAAGAAAAGCACAAAAAATACAAAAATGAGAGCAAACTTCTCTGTAAAGGGTGTAGGATGGGTGAGATAGGGTAAGAAAGGGAATGACACTCCTATTCTGCCTCATGTTAAATATAAAATAATATGTAGTGTCAGTATATATGCAATAACATAGAATGAAAAATAATTGAAAACATCTTTAAGGTCAAACATGACTCTTAACTCACATCATATACAAAAATAACTTGAACAGATCATAAACCTAAATGTGAAACTTAAAACTATAAAATATCTAAAAGAAAACATAGGTGGAAATCTTTGCATCTTTGAGTTAGGCAAATGTTTCTTAGAACACAAAAACACAAAACATAAAAGAAAAAAATTGATAAAATGGACTTTATCAAAATTATAAACTTGTGTCTTTGAAAAATACAATTTAGGAAAAAAAGCAAGTCACAGTCAAGGAGAAAATATCCTCAACACATACTTGTATATCAGACAAAGGACTTGCATATAAAATATATAAATATACAATTCCACAGCACAATGAGAAACAACCCAATTAAAAATAAGCAAAAAATAATAATAATAAGCAAAGGTTCTGAGTACACATCACACCAAAGAAAATGTACGAATGACCAATAAGCACATGCAAAGATGCACAACATCATGAATCATTAGGGAAATGCAAGTAAAAACCATACTGAGATACCACTTCACACCCACTTGGTGGCTAGAATAAAAAATATATATATATAACAAATGTTGGTTAGAATGAGTAGAAATCAACCCCCATAAGGTGCTGGTGGGATGTAAAATGGTGCAGCTGCTGTGGAAAACAGTCTGGCAGTTCCTAAAATGTTAAACATAGACTTTGACCCAACCATTCCACTCCTACGTGTTTACTCAAGAGGATTGTAAACATATGTACATACAAAAATGTGTACATAGCCCTGGCTGGTGTGGCTTAGTGGATTGAATGCCAGCCTGCAAACCAAAAGGTTGCTGGTTTGGTTCCTAGTCAGGGTACATGCATGGGTTGCAGGCCAGGTCCCAGGTTGGGAGCATGTGAGAGGCAACCCATTGATGTTTCTCCCCCTCTCTTTTTCCCTCCCTTCTCCCCTCTCTATAAATAAATAAAACCTCTTTAAAAATGTGTATATAGGCCCTAGATTGTGTAGCTCAGTGGATTGAGCACCAGCCTGAGAACCCAAGTATCATGGTTCGATTCCTAGTGAGGGTACATGCCCTGGTTGCAAGCCGGGTCCCCAGCCAGGTCCCCAGCTGAAGGCAGGTGAAAAGCAACCATACACTGATGTTTCTCTCCCTTTCTTCTTCCCTCCTTTCCCCTCTCTCTAAAAATAATTACTAAATCATTTTTTAAAAGTGCGTATTACATTAAATTTTCACAATGTATTATTCATAATAGCCAAAATAAGAAAAACTCAAATGACCAGCAACTGAAGAACAGATAAACAGAATGTGGTATATCAATACAGTGAAATATAATTCTGTCACAAAAAATAACAAAGTACAGATTCATACTATGGCATGGATGAGCCTTCAAATCATTGTTTGAAGTCAAAGAAGCCAGGCACAAAATACACATTGTATTAATTCCATTCAGAACAAATGTTCCATAGAAACAGAAAGAAAGTTTGTGGTTGCCAAGGATTGGGGGAGAGGGTTGGTGGTATGATTGCCAATGGGCCTGGGAATTATTTGGGCAGAGGTTGAGGGGGTAACAATGTTTGGAATTAGGCAGTGGTGATGATGGCACAACTTTGTGAATGTGCTAAAAGGCCACTGAATTATAGTTTTTAACAGGGTGGATTTTATGGTATGTGAATTGCAACTTATTTTTTATTTATTTTAATTTAAAATTTTTTGCAACTTATTTTTTTAAAGGAGAAAAAACGAAGTTCATATGTTGGAAAAATTCTTACAGTGTAATAAGATAACCCAGGAAACATGAGCAGAAGATTTCAAATGACACTTCACAGATTGACGAGTGCCAATTAGCACATAAAAATGCTAAACATCATTAGTCATTAGGAAAATGCAAATTAAAGGTATAATAAGAAAACTGGTTGTAGCAATTTGGGCCAGAAGATGGAGCAACTAGAACTCTCATACAATACTTAGTGGGAATATAAAACAACCACTTTGAAAAAGGGCTTTGGTGGTTACTGAAAAACATTTAAACATACACCTGCCACGTGACTCATCCATTCCACTTGCAGATATTTATCCTCCCCCCAATAAAAAACATATTCAGGCCCTGGTTGGTGGCACAGTGGATAAGGCGCTGGCCTGTGGACTGAAAGGTCGCTGGCTCCATACCCAGTCAGAGAGCACATAACCAGGTTGCAAGCCAGGTCTCCAGCCAGGTCCGTAGCTGGAGGCAGGTGAAAGGCAACCATACATTGATGTCTCTCTCCCTCTCTGCCTCTCCCCCTGCCCCTCTCTCTAAAAAATAATTAGTAAAATCTTTTTTAAAAAAGTCATTTATTTAAAAATATATATTCACACAGAGACTTGTATATAAATGTTTACAGCAACTCTATTTGTAATAGCCAAATGTGGAAACAAGCCACATATTCCTCAACAGTGAATGAATAAACAAACTGTGGTATATCCATTCAATGCAATAACGCTTAGCAATATAAAGGAATGAACTACTTATAATGCAACATGAACAAATCTCAAAATCATTGTGCTGAATGAAAAAAAATTAGTATTGACCTAGCTGGGTATCTCAGTTGGTTGGAGCATCATCCTGATATGTCAGGATGTGGGTTTGATCCCTGGTCAGGGCACATACAAGAATCAGCCACTGAATGCATAAATAAGTGGAACAACAAAGCAAGGTTTCTCTGTCTGTCTGTCTCTCTCTTTCTCTCTCTTCACCTCCGCCTTCCTGTCTCTCTAAAATGAATCAATAAATGAAAATCTATAACAGAAAAATTAGTATATACAGTATGATTTTATTTACATAAAATTCTAGAAAATGTAGATTATTTTATGTAGGCAGAAGATCACTGGTTGCATGGAAGTAGGGCTGGAGGAAACAAAGGAACTCAAAGAAACTTTTGTGGATGATGAAACATTCATTTTCATAATCATGATGATGATGTCACAGGTATATATGCCTATCAAAGTGGAATAGATTTTTGCCCTAAACAATGTGGATCAGTTGGTTGGGTGTCACCCTGCAAAGTGAAAGGTCGTCAGTTTAATTTTTTTTTCTTTTTTAAAAAGATTTATTTTGGGGGCGAGGGAAAAAAAAAAAGATTTATTTATTTTCAGAGAGGGGAAGGGAGAGAGGCAGAGAGGGAGAGAAACATCAATGTATGGTTGCCATTCTTCTGCCTCCAGCTATAGACCTGGCTGGAGACCTGGCTTGCAACCTGGTTACGTGCCCTGGCTGGGAATTGAACCAGTGACCTTTGGGTTCGCAGGCTGGGCCTGTGTTCGATCAGGACACAAGCCTGGATTGTGGGTTTGGTCCCAGGATGGGGTATGTAGGAGAGGCAACAGATCTATGTTTCTCTCTCACATCAGTTTCTCTCCCCTTCTTTCTCCTTCCCTTCCCCTCTCTATAAATAAATAAATAAACAAAATATCTTTTGGAAAATGGAATAAAAGGTTGTTTATTTTAAATACATGAAGTCAACTGTACTTTGATTACACATCAATAGAGTTGGGGGAATAAACTATATAAAGAAACGAACAAAAACAGACCCAGGTCAAGATGTCAGGTTGAAAACACAGGTTTACTTTTGCTCCTTCTTGTACCCCTACTTCAGCAATAGTAAAGGAGCAGGATTTAAGGCAGACCCCACATGATTAAGGAGAGGAAAAACAGGAAAATGTTTTAGAAACTGGGAAGCAGTGCACAAAATAATAAATGGCTTGGGAGAAATAAAAAATTTAATCCTTAGCCAGTGGTGGGGACGAGAGCCAGTCCATTTACACAGCAGAATTCCCGAAAGGCTCAGGCTAAGTGGGGCGCCAGGTGGAGTGAAGAGAAGGGCTAGAATAAGAACCAGAGAAGGTCTGTGTAATACGCCGCCAGCCCACCTTTCAGTGAGTGAAGTTTACAGCCAGCCACTGACAGGTACATGCTCAGAACCCCCAATCCAAGTTTCTTGCTTTTTAAAAATCATTTTATTGTTCTTGTATTACATTTATCCCATTTTTCCTCCACTGCTCTCTCCTGACCCACCTTCCCCATCCCCGAACCTCCGCAATCAATCACACATGTTGTCCGTGTCCATGGGACACCCATGCTAGTTCCTTGACTAAACTGCTCCCCTTCTTTGCCTCTTTCTTCCCCTTCCCACTCCCTTCTGCACACTTAACGTCTGTTCCTTGTTTCCATGCCCCTGGTTCTGTTTTGCTTGTTTGTTTGTTTTGTTCATTAGTGTCCTGTAATGGGTGAGATCATGTGGTATTTGTCTTTCACTGACTGGCTTATTTCATTAAGCATAATACTTTCCACTTCCATACATGGTGTCACAAAAGGTAGGAATTTCTTTTTTTCTTTCTGCTGTGTAGTATTCCATTGTGTAAATGTACCAAAGTTTCTTTATTCATTCATCCACTGATGGGCACTTATGCTGTTTCCAGCACTTGGCTATTGTAAATAGCACTGCTATGAACATAGGGGTGCATAGGTTCTTCTGAATTGGCATTTCAGGGTTCTTTGGGTATAAGCCTAGCGGTGGAATCACTGGGCCAAAAGGCAGTTACAGTTTTAGTTTTTTGAGGAAATTCCATACTGTTTTCCATAGTGGCTGTACCAGTCTGCATTCCCACCAGCAGTGCACTAGGGGTTCCTTTTTCTCCACATCCTTGCCAACACTTGTTGTTTGTTGATTTGTTAATGATGGCTATTCTGACAGCTATGAGGTGGTATCTCTTTGTGGTTTTAATTTGCATCTCTTTGATGGCTAGTGATGTTGAGCATTCTTCTATATGCCTATGGGCCCTTTGTATGTCCTCCTTAGAGAAGTCTCTGTTCAAGTCCTTTGCGCATTTTTTAATTGGGCTGTCTGTCTCCTTGGTATTGAGTCATGTAAATTCTTTACATATTTTGGATATCAAACCCTTGTCTGAGGTATCATTGGCAAGTATATTTTCCCATACAGTTGTCTCCCTTTTAATTCTACTGATGTTTTCTTTAGCTGAGCTGAGCAGAAACTTTTCAGTTTGATGTCCCATTTGCTTATTTGCTCCTTTATTTCCTTTGCCCTTAGAGAAGTGTAGGTGAAAATATTGCTATGTGGGATATCTGACATTTTACTGCCCATGTTTTCCTCTAGGACTTTTATGGTGGCATGACTTTTTAAGTTCTTTATCCATCTTGAGTTTATTCTGGTGTACAGTGTAAGTTGGTGGTCTAGCGTTATTTTTTTTTTTACATGTCCCTGTCCAGTTTTCCCGGCACCACTTGTTGAAGAGGCTATTTTATTCCATTTTATGCTCATACCCCCTTTGTCAAATACTAATTGACCATAGAGTTCTGGGTTTATTTCTGGGCTCTCTATTCTGTTCTATTGATCGATATGTCTAGTATGCCAGTACCAGCCTGTTTTGATTACAATGGCATTGTAGTATAGTTTGATATCCAGTATTGTGACTCCTCCTACTTTGTTCTTTTTCTCAAGATTGATGTGACTATTTGTGGTAATTTTTGGCTTCATATAAATTTCTGAAGTTTTTTTTGTAGATCTGTGAAATACGTCATTGATATTTTAATAGGGATTACATTAAATCTATAAATTGCTTTGGGTAGTATGAACATTTTTTAAAAGATTTTATTATTTTTAGAGAGAGGGTAGGGGATAGAGGGAGAGAGGGAGAGAGACGTCAATGTATGGTTGCCTTTCACCTGCCTCCAGCTATGGACCTGGCTGGAGACCTGGTTTAGCAATCTGATTACGTTGCCCTGGCTGGGAATCGAACCAGCAACCTTTGGGCTCGCAGGCCAGTGCCTTATCCACTGAGCCACCAGCCAGGGCTTAGTATGGACATTTTAATGATGTCAATTCCTCTCATCCGTGAACATGGTATATGCTTCCATTTATTTGTATCTTCCTTAATTTCTTTCTTCAGTGTTCTGTAGTTTTTCAAGTACAGGTCTTTTACCTCCTTGGTTAAGTTTATTCCTAAGGATTTTATTTTTCTTGTTGTTATAGTAAATGGGATTTGTTTTCTAGCTTCTTTTTCTGATTGTAATTGTTGGTATGCAAAAACGCCTTTGACTTCTGAATATTGACTTTATAACCAGCATTTTGCTAAATTTGCTTATTAGGTCAAGTAGATTTTTTTGTAATTTCTTAATATGAAGCAATGGCCAATGGCTTTTAGACTTCAGGGAATGCCTCCAGTGTGCAGGGGAGGAACCTAATAGAACAAAGCAACTTGGATGAAACAAATTATTCAGGAAAAAGAACAACTTAACAAAAATCATAAACATCCTTAGAGGGGGAAGATGTAGCACCCATAAAACAAGGGCAGTTATCACAAAAAGGGAACATTCTTGGGTACTAAAAATAAAAAAGCAGAAATTAAAAAAGCAATGTCAGGGTTTGAAAGAAAGATGAGGGAAACTTTTAAACAGTAGAGCAAGAAGACAAATTGATGAAAATTCAAGAGAAATAAAAATAAGAAAATGAGAAAACAAGTTCAAGCGATTAAGCATCTGAATAACAGAAGGGCCAAAAGAAAGAAGAGGGAAAATTAAATAATTTCAGGGAATTCTCCAGAACTGAAAGATATCAATTTACAAATGGGTCCATGATAGCACAATAGGTGAAACAACACAGACAGAAACCAGGAGCAAAGAGCAGAGCTCACAAGCTCAGAGGATGAGGAAGGGAAAGGTGACACATCACAGGTAAATGACCCAAAACATTGTCTGACTGTGCCCAAATTCTAAACGCAAACTTGTACTTCTCTCGAAATACCAGTACTTGGCTGAATTCGCCAACCTATGAGAAGCTGACAGGTTCTACCTTTTGCAGACCCTTTCCCGTTTGACCGTGGAGGAAAACAGGAAGAATGGACCTGAAGGATCCCAGGTGAAAGGGAAGGGAGATGTCATCATTGAGTGGTTGTCAAGCGCAGCACCAGCTGCCCGGACCTCCTCAGGCAGGGGACGCTGAATCCCTGACTGGCTGCATACAGAGAGATCACAAGGGGCATAAAGGGTGGAATTGAGTTTGTGATAACAGAAAATGAGGCAAATGAGACCCCAAGTACTCGCTCTCAGATAATAAAAAGGTGTGCAAGGAAGAAGTCACCACAGTGTCTTGTCTGTGAATAACATTTCCATGCTCGTCACAACAAACACACTAAATAGGCTGGAACTAAAATTTGATGTAACTGCTTAGCGAGAAGGAGGGAAGGGGGAGGAGTGGGGAGGGGCAAAGGGAGGGGAAGGAGGAGAGGAATTCTCATATAATACCTAAAATGGAAAGTCAGGGGTGATCTATAAGCACACTATTTACCAACCTGGAGTGAACTACCAACATAATTCCTTTAAGAAGTGAAGCTGTTAGGGATGGGAGAGAAGTCATGAGGCCCCTCCCCTCTTATCTTCCCACAAGAGAATAATTCAGGAGAGAGACAGGACATACAGTGGAAATGAAATAGCGAGTTTATTTATGAAACACACACAAGCACAAAGCTGCAGGCGGGCCCTAAGCTAGTCTAAATGCCCCATGTGTAGAGGAAATAAAGTTGCTAGTACGTTTGTTAGAAAGTTAGTGAGTTTGTTCTATATACTTGAGCCTCGGCTACAAGTGGGTATATAGCTAATTTAAGTACACCAGCTCTTGGGGTTCAGGGGTTATAAACCTTAGCTAGCTTCCAGAGGTATCCCTCCTTCTCCCCTTCTAAATCTTGGGGATGATGTACAGCTACAAAGGCTTTCTTTCTCAGTTAGTAAAGACTCTTGGTCTTCATTAGTGAACTTGTTGGGGAGGCCCCCTTTCCCAGCACAGGTCCCCCTTTTCCTCTGTGCAATTCCCACTTGTGATTTCAGAACACCCAGAAATCTTAGTAAGATTGTTACGGAAGCCTCCTTTCTCAGCGCAGTCTCAAGGACTCTCCCCTTGTCCTGTGCTGTTTTGCTTGTAATGCTTGGGGCAGTGGGCAATCTTACTAACCCGAGCTCAGGACTGCTGAGTTAATTGGTGAGACAGGGCTTCATTTTGCCTCTAGTTTCCTTTTCAAGTTCCTTGTTAGATTGCAACGGTGAGGGCCCTGCTGTTGTGTCCCCTCTGGCTCCTCATTCCTAGCTGCTACCAGACAAAGCTGGCTGTCCCTGGGAAGTGGAAGTGGCAGTTGGTTATCACGTTTATAACCAACTGCCACGTGATAACCAACTGCCACTTACAAAGTTTACAACAAACTGCCACTTGTTCTTATAACAAACTTTATGAGAACAACTTGACTTTTTAAACTGTGCGCATGCTGGCTTAGATAAAACTACAGCCCTGGCTGGTGTGGCTCAGTGGATTGAGTGCTGGCCTGTGAACGAAAAGGTTATAGGTGTGGTTCCCAGACCGGCACATGCCTGGGTGGCAGGCCAGGTCCTTGGTTGGGGATGTGAGAGAGGCAACCGCACATTGATGTTTCTCTCCCTCTCTTTCTCCCTCCCTTCATCTCTCTCTAAAAATAAATAGGGGGAAGCCTAGCTTCCTGAGGGAACAGAAACCTACCCCAGTGGTTCACCACCATGCCCTCCGACCTGGCTAAGAAGGCGGCAGCAAAAAAAGAAGGAAACTGCCCAAGCATGACAGCAGCCCCAAAAGGGACATGAAGAAAACGGAGATGCTGTCACAGAGCCACAGGTGGATGGCAGAGAAAAATGAGGCAGCCAATGGCCAGGAGACCACAGAAGTGGATTTGCTGACCAAGGAGCTGGAGGACTTTGAGATGAAGAAGGCTACAGCTCGAGCTGTCGCTGGCATCCTTGCCTCTCACCCCAACAGCACTGATGTCCACATTATCAACCTTTTGGTGTCAACAGCTGCTCAGTGACACCAAACTGGAATTAAACTCAGACTGTTGCTATGGCCTCATTGGCTTAAATGGAATTGGAAAGTCCATGCTGCTCTTTGCCATTAAGAAACAGGAAGTGCCCATCCCTAAGTGCATTGACATCTACCATCTGACCTAGGAGATGGCCCCTAGTAACCAGACTCCCATGTAGTGTGTGATGGACATTGACATGGAGCAGGACATGCTGGAGAGGGAGGCTGAGCCCCTGGCTCACAAGGATGAGGAGTGTGAGCTCCTGGAGATGGAGCTCTATGAGCGTCTGGAGGAGCTGGATGCGGTCAGGGCAGAGACGGGGACCTCGCAGACCTTGCACAGATTGGGTTTCACACCTGCCTTCAGCACAAGAAACTGAAAGACTTCAGTGGCAACTGGAGGATAAGGGCTGCCCTCACCAGAGCCCTCTTCATTCGGCCCTTCATGCTGCTCCTGGACGAGCCCACCAACCACCGGGACCTTGAAGCTTGTGCGTCGCTGGAAGAGGAACTAAAGACCTTTAAACACATCCTGGTCCTCATCTCCCATTCCCAGGATTTTCTGAATGGTGTCTGTACCAACACCATTCACATGCACAACAAGAAACCGAAGTATTATACAGGTGATTATGATTAGTATGTGAAGACATGGCTAGAGCTGGAGGAGAACCAGATGAAGAGATTTCATTGGGTGCAAGACCGGATCGCTCACATGAAGAACTACATTGCGAAGTTTGGTCATAGCAATCCTAAACTGGCCTGCCAGGCCCAGAGCAAGATAGTCCAGAAAATGGTGGCATCAGGACTTTCAGAGAGGGCCATGAGTGACAAGAGGCTATTGTTTTATTTCCCACCATGTGGCAAGACCCTCCCCCCCTCCATCATTATGGTGCAGAACGTGAGCTTCAAGTATACAATGGATGGGCCTTGCATCGTCAACAATCTAGAACTCGGCACTGATCTTGACACATGAGTGGCTCTGGTAGGGCCCAGTGGAGCAGGGAAGCCAACTCTTCTGAAGCTGCTAACTGGAGAGCTACTGCCAACAGGCAGGATGACCCCCAAAACACTCTCATATCAAGATAGGGTGTTACCATCAGCGCTTACAAGAGCAGCTGGACTTAGACCTCTTGCTTTTGGAGTACATGGTGAAGGAAGGGGATCAAGAAAGAAATGAGGAAGATCATTGAGCAATACAGTCTCACTGGGAAGCAGCAGGTGAGCCCAATCCAGAACCTGTCTGATGGGTGGAAAAGCCGAGTGTGTCTGGCCTGGCTGGCCTAGAGGAACCCGCATATGCTCTTCCTGGACAAGCCCACCAGTCATCTGGACATTGAGACCATCAATGCCCTGGTGGACACCGTCAGTGAGTTTGAAGGTGGTATGATGCCTGTCAGCCATGACTTCAGGCTCCTTCAGCAGGTAGCACAAGAATTCTGGGTCTATGAAATGTAGACAATCACCAAGTGGCCTGGAGACATCCTGATCTATAAGGAGCACCTCAGCTCCAAGCTGGTGAATGAGGAGCCCCAGCTTACCAGGAGGACCCACAATATGCGAGCCCGAATCCTGCCCTGGCCGGGCCAGGCCATTGGGCCGCACACCTGCATGGCTGAAATATGGCTCCCCAGCCCCTCCCTGCCCCTCCCTGCCCCTCCCTGCCCTAGCTGCACTCTGTGATCCTATCTACAGCTGGACAATAGCTGTCCGTTTCCTGTCCTTACAGTTATTTTTGTCCATGTCTGGAGTTGGCTGGCTGTTCTGCCAGCCACTTGCTGGTTCCTGGCCCCACGTGATATAGCCAGAGGCACCTGAGGTTTGGCACAAGGGGCCACACCCTGGTTGGCTTAGGATTCTAGTTTTCTGGGCTTTGTTGATGTTAGAGGAAAACCCCCAGCCCACTGCCCCCATTCCTTTCTGCCTCTGGTTTGGAGTTCTAGATCAGGGCCTTAGTCCTGTTCAGTTTTTAAATAATTATTTAACTGTAACTTTTAGACCTGTGTAACATCTACGAAGTGTCCAATAAAGAAAGAAGCCAAATATATAAATAAGTAAATAAGATAAAATGAGTATTTTTTAAAAACCTACAAAAATGTTTTGCACAGACAGAAGTATAAAAAAAGAAACCAATTCTTTGGCTTATAAGGATTACAGATCATTTTTCTTCGTATTTTTATGTATAAAATAAATGCTTTACCCTTTCAATCACACAATTACTTTGGAAAACAAAAGGATATGCAGGCAAAATCAAAAGGCGTGTCAATAAGGTGCTCAGAGATGAATCAGCACGACACCGGTTTGTACGTCCAGCCTGTTGGTCTCACAACTGCCTGCTTAATCCTCACCACACAGAAATGATACTCTTTTAATTCTGTCTACTTTAGTTGGAGGCTTTGTGATTTTTTGAAAGCCATCAGGCCCATAGTGGGCCTTCATGAGCTCCTTGCCTTCTTTCTTAGGTGCAGAATATAGCAGGCAAATGAGAATTATAACAGGATTGGAAATTCATGTGGCTAGGTCCCCCGCTGGGCCTAACCGTCCTGCCTCAATCTAAGGAGGTGATCCACCTCCCTAAACTGAGAACTGAACGGGCCACCAGGAGCAGGGAGGCCGAGAGGGCACCTGTCTCCTTCTGTCCACCTCTGTCCTGCATGCATATAGTCCTGGTCCAGGGCCGGGTGTCTGGGAATCTCCCACTTGTCCTCAGCCTTCTCTTCCCCCAGTCCCCTAGTACCCACACAAGTTGCGATCGCCTGGCCCACTTCCTCTCATTCATTGGTAGGTTTCAAGGACAGTCAGGGATTTGCAGGCTGGGAGGAGGTGCCCAAGTAGACGTGAACGGTGGGTTTTTATGAGCTGTGAGATCTTTCTAGCCTGAGGAAAGGCTCCTCCTAGGAGGCTCATCCCTGCCCCCTGCTGCCACCACAAGGACACTACAGGACAGGGGACCCAGGCAAGAAGTCTCTCTGGATTCTATAAGAGGCCATTTCCTTTGAAAAGCTATTCTTAAATTGCAATCTCTGCGATCTCCCCTTGTGATAAATTGAATTGTGTCCCCTCAGAATTTATATGCTGAAGTCTTAACCCCCCAGACCAATTTCATTGGAAATAGTACCGTTTCTGATGGAATCAGGTTAAGATGACACCGGCATAGAGTGGGCCTGTAATCCAACATGACTGGTGTCTTTACAAAAAGGGGACACTGGAAAACAGGTATGCACACAGGGAGAAGGCCATGTGGACATAGAGACAGAGATGGGGTGATGCGTTCACAAGCCAAGGAGCACCAGAGATGGCCACCGACCATCAGGGGCTCCGAGAGCCAGAACAGACCCTCCTTCAGAGCCGCAGAGGGAATCCACACTGCCTCATCTCGATCTCAAACTTTCAGCTTCCAGAACTGGGAGACAATAAATACATTGCTGTGCAAGTCACTTAGTTTGTGATTCGTCATAATGGGGAGTTCAAATGTTGGAAAACTTTAGTTTCAGGTAACCGGTTACTAATAAGCTTAGTAATCAATGTAAAAAGCTCTTGTTTCAGGAACTGGAGGGGTGACCCACCTTGACTCCATAAATTACCATAAGCAGTTCCCTCTGTGCCTCAGACAGACTCCAAGCAATAAAGATGGTATCTGAGCCATTATACTCCAGGGTGAGAGGACCTCGCCCAGGACAAAGAGACCTGCGCTCAGGACACAGATGAAAGAATGCTGCAGCTTTTATCTGATTAACTTTTTTCCTGGATTCCAAACCCTTTATCTACACCTTTCTTCTCCTCATAAAAAGGGCCCATTTATAATCTAATTTAGGACAGCCTGTTAGGGTACAAACCCTCTGTCTTCTCAGATCAATGACCATCTGAATAAAACACCCATAAAGATCCAATCCTTGTGCTCGCTTCGGCAGCACATATACTAAAATTGGAACGATACAGAGATTAGCATGGCTCTGCGCAAGGATGACACGCAAATTCGTGAAGTGTTCCATATTTTTTCAGTTTAGACAAGAACCTAGTATAAAGAAACCATGGACATGGACAACAGGTGGGATTGACTTTGAGGGGAATGGGTGGGTGGGGAGGGGGACAGAGGGGAGCAAAAAGGGGATAGATGTAATACAACAACAATAAAATTTTTAAAAATTAAAAAAAAAGAGATTCAATCCTTGTTTCCATTTATTGGGTCTAGTTGATGACAGGCAGCACAAACACCGGCTTTTCCAGTTTCAGTCATGTCAGCTCCAGCAAAATTCCAGGGAATTTTTTGCCTTTTCTGAGGCAGGTCAGTAAGCAGCTAGGACGATTCCTTGGCAAGTGGAATGAGGAAGCTGAGACAAACGGCCAGGACAGCCACAATAGCTGAGCAGCCAGCTTAAATCACAAGACCCTATCCTCCCTACAAGCCAGGTAGGATCAGACGGTTTAAATCTCTCCTCCTTAACCAAAGATGTCTCAGAGCAAATGGCTGAAAAGTCACCCTGGTCAGGGGAACGGATAACAAAAGCCCAGTTAAAACCAGAACACCAATTAGAGCCCAGACTGATCCCAGATAGAGGTGAAACTGACCAAGCTCATTTTGATACATCAGCACACTCAAGGACACACCTGGAAAGGCAGATAAATATTCTGTTAAGATCCTTTCCTGGGCCCTGATGGATAGATAGCTCAGATGGTTACAGTGTAGTCAGGATACTCCAAGGTTGTGGGTTCAATCCCCAGCACATAAAAGACTCAAACAATGAATGCATCAATAAGCGGAACAACAATGTTTCTTTCTCTCTCTCTTTTTCAAATCAATTAAAAAACAAACAAATTTAAAAACCTCAAAGATCTTCCCCCCAAATTCCCACCAATAGAAAATAGCTAAAACCCTCAGGACAAAGGAAGCCAGCTCTCTCTCACTCTCCTCCCTTTCCTCAGTGTCAGAGCATAGAGGCAGCCAGGGTGGAATGTTGCTAATGAACCTGGTGGGACTACAGGATGCGAGGGGCTCCGATTAAAATAAATATTTGTCACACTTGCCAGGCTGTGTTGATAATGACCAAGGGACAATGCCCTTATCAGACATCTGATGCCATACCGGCTGTGGCTTGCAAGCTTAAAACCCCGAAGATTTAAGTAAGCCCTCAGCAGGACTCAGACAAATCCATGAAGGCCTGGGGTCTCCATTCCCCTGCTCCATGGGCTCTCAAGCGGGTCTTGGAGTAGCCCTTCCCCATCAACCCCCAATGAACCCGTTGCCTGCCCCCACATAGGTCTCCCAGTAATCTCTCACGGCAAAGCTGCCCTGGCTCTCAGGAGTTTACTTTCTTTCTCCTAAGCCTCAAGGACCCTTCCCTAGCCTTTCTCAGAACCCTAGCAGCTTGGCTCAGTCCTGTTCCTATGATTTTGCTTCCTCTATCCTTTCCCAAGCTTTAATAAAAACGTACTCCCACTTTCACCTGGATTGTCTTGAAACCTTTCCTACATGGGTCAAGAAACCACACATGCCAGGCCATGCTGGGGCAGACCTACTTTGGCTCAGCCCCTTTCCAGTGACTTTTCTAACTGAATCCAGTCTTTGAAGCAAAGCCTTGAAAATTGTAGGTGAGTATGTTTTAGCTATAATTTGGAAAATCCTGCCAGTTGCCCTCATTCCCATTCTCTCCTTCCTCAGCAAAAGTATCTCTCGATTTTAACTGAGTACGTGGCTGCCCAAAGAAATAAAATACTTCTTAGCTGCTGGATGTGGTCTTTTGACTAAGTTCTGGCCACTGAGGTGTAAGCAGAAATGGTGTACCATTCTGGAAAGTGTCCTCAAGGGGAGGGACATTTTTTCTCTTTTGCTCCTTCCCACTGGGGAAACAGACGTGATGGCTGGTAGAACAGGCCCCACAAGTTACTGGACTCAGCAAGCAGGCAACTCGCAGACATAGCCCATCCTCAGTGTGTTCTCTCACCAGGAAGCAGCCTGGTCCAGTTCTGGGCTCCACATTTTAGGAAAAGCATTGATCAACTATAGTGTATCCAGACATACAATGCAATGCCAGCCATGTGTGGAGGGGAGTTCAAGACAGCAGGAGCCTCGGTCTGGGAGGACATAATCTTAACACATGTCTGTGTGGGGATCGGATATTAGAATATGTGGGAACCAGGATATTGCTGTAACCAGGCCAGAAGAAACAAACTGCAAAAAGTACCAATGGTACTGTTAGAGTGGGGAAAAGGCCAAAATCCCCCTCTTTGCAGTTCAGGGATGGGGGCATGGGACGATGAAGCACAGCCATTCTTTTTCCTGAGAGGTACTTTGCAAACCTATGGCTGATGGCTAGTGTCTTGGTTATGCAAATGAATGGATAAATCACTTCCCCCAAGATGGGAGGGTTTTTGTTTTGTTTTTTTTTTTTTTTTTTCAATGTATGGTTGCTTTTCACTTGCCTCCAGCCACAGACCTGACTGGAGACCTGATTTGCAACCTTGTTATGTGCCCTGGCTGGGGAATCGAACCTGCGACCTTTGGGTTCGCAGGCCGGCACCTTATCCACTGTACTACCAGCCAGGGCTGGTTTGTTTTTTTTTTACCAAAGAATGGTGATGAAAGAATTTACCAGGCCACTAGAGACTTCACAGGTGGCCACGGAATGGTCACCCCACCACTGTGTCACAGGCTGCCATCATGGCTTAAAGTAGGGCAGCCACTACCTCACGGGCTCCCCCACCCCCTGAATGATGTGCAGACACTCAGTTCACCCGGTTTGAGAAGGGGGCCAAAAGGGGGAGAAAGGGAGGTGTGCAGCTTGCTCAGAGATAGAGAATTATATGTGGCATAAGAGTTGGGGAGTGTGTGCAGGATACTCCCCAAATTGGGTACAGCACCTGCCGGGACCTTTGAATTTACAACTGGAATGCTAAGCTGTGAACTGTTTCTGAAAAATGGTACCACGTGCTTGTCTGTTTTAAAGCTAGCATAATTGGGCAGAACTATATATTTTAGGTGTTTTTTTTTTTTTTTTTTTAAAGATTTTATTTCATTATTTTTAGAAAGAGGGGAAGGGAGAGAGGCAGAGAGGGAGAGAGACATCAATGTGTGGTTGCCTTTCACCTGCCTCCAGCCACAGACCTGATTGGAGACCTGGTTTGCAACCTTGTTGTGTGCCCTGGCTGGGGAATCGAACCTGCGACCTTTGGGTTCGCAGGCCGGTGCCTTAACCACTGTGCTACCAGCCAGGGCCTTATTTTAGGTGTTTTTAAAGGGAGTGGGATTTAATGGCAAATTGCCCCTTTAATATAAATTGGTATACCCTTCAAATAAACTAAATAGCTTTCCTTTTCACCAAAACTCTGCCATTAAGTCATTCCTGGCAGTGGGCAAAACGAGCCCATGAAAACTGAGTACGCTCCCCAAAGGAGTCCTGTTACAGTCTGTTCACCTTTTTTTTTTTTTTAATTTTATTGTTGTTGTTGTATTACATCCATCCCCTTTTTGCTCCCCTCCGTCCCCCTCCCCACCCACCTATTGTTCACCTTTTTAAGAGACCAGATATGACCTGTCCTAGGAAACTGAAAACAAACAGCTAGGTACATCCTATGTGGTTTCTAGGGTCTCTCCAACAACCCCGCCAATCAGAGCCTAACCACTAGGTGCCACCCTAGTAAGGGCCAATAGAAGTCAGACTCACCACCTTCACCACAACTCTGGGACTGTTGCAGGACTCTGTAACCATGGTAACCAGTGCAGTTTTTCGGCTTAAAAACACATCCCTATGCCTTTGGGCTGGGCTGATTTCTAGTCAGTCCCATCTTAGCTTCCCTCTACTAAACCTTCTTTCTGCTCCTCCTGGTGTTTCTGACTGCTGTGCTCCTGCATTCCCATCTTCACTCACAGTACATATACAGAACAATTTTAAGATATGATAAAAATGCACTAATCATAATGTTACAGAACCCTAGCCTATGTCGTTCTGGAATAGCTGTGCGGTTCGACTGCCAGCCACCAAGAAACGTGACTCCCAAAACAAAAGTTTTGTAGTAAAAGAAAGGAGGGTTATTTAAAAGTTTTACAGATTTCAGAGTAAGAGTGGGTTTCTACCATTATGTTCCACTCCCTTTAAAACACCCCAGAACACTTAGTACTGCCTCCCTTTGCCAAACCAGGCCAGTTTCAGAATACGCCAGGCAGGGAGGGTACTGTCTTTCAGAAAAGCGTTAAGTCCATGGCTCAGCATTCCCGGTCCCAGTGCAGCACCTCAGGTGTCTCCCACTAATCTGGGCTTGGTCGGGCAAGTTCCCAGAACTCCAGTCCCCGCAGTGGTGCCACCGTGTTCTTCAAGCTGGTTTCCCGTGGGTCTCTTACTCCAGACCTTGTTGCTTCCCTTATACCCCAGGTCTACACGCTTTCAGACCTTGTGGCTTCTCCTGATGCCCGTGGCTCCCCCTTATTTAAAATGCTGACCTGCAGCACCGTCCATCAGTTATGAAAAGTATCTTAAACCTATCATCCACCCTTTTGCTCTGGGCTGCGGCCCACCTATTATCTAGTTACCAATTTGCCACAGATATGCAAAGTACCTTAAAAGCTATACTTTCTCCTTTCCCATCCCCGAACCTGGAGCTGTAGGGACTTCGAGAAGGGTCCCTGCTGGTCCCATTGGAACATTTAAATATTACTACTGTTGTGAGAAACAAGGTAACAAATGATTCTCAAACCAGGCTAAGCCACAGTGGATAATTATTACCGCTAGGCCAGACAGCAAAAGGATCAGCAAGTCTCAGTAAACAAAGTAACAAAGAAGCTGGGGTACACAAGTAAGGATGAGAGTTAGTTGGGAGGGCTGTAGGGACTTCCATAGCTCTTCCTGGATACCTCCCAGAACAAAGGAAGGAGGGATGGCCACATTTACACCAAAAGTTGCCTGTGCTAGTGTTTAAACCACCCAATCATCTCTTTAAACATGATCACGCCCAATTGTGACTCGGAAGTACTCAGCCATCAAGGAAACAGAGAGGGATTGCTTGCATCGGGAAAAATTTATCCATCTCTCCCACCCAATTCTGTGTGCCTGCCCACCAGATACCATCAGGCACCCCATCTTGCAAGAATGCAAATGAACACCTCACTTGCGCTATACTCCTGGCCTCATTGTCTGTTTTAGGGACTGGGTTGAGCATATTACTCAGAGTTAAACATCCACCCTACCTAAAAAGGCATGGTTAGGCTCTTTAATGTTGATGACAAAGTTGATGACAAAGTCACTTCTAAGTTATTTGATTGAAAAAATATTTAAGTGTGTTTATAGAGCAAAATCAATCATGAGGCTCCGGCTCCGTAAGCAACTGTGACAGTGTATGGCCTGGGGGTTTTAAGAACGATGCCCTATTGCCCTCGCGGGTAGCATAGTGGGTAAGGTGCCGGCCTGTGAACCCAAAAGTCACTGGTTCGATTCCCAGTCAGGGCACATAACCAGGTTGCAAGCCAGGTCTTCAGCCAGGTCCGTGGCTGGAGGCAGGTGAAAGGCAACCAGACATTGTTCTCTCTCTTCCTTTTTGGAAATAATAAAATCTTTAAAAAAAAAAAAAGATGCTCTGTGAAAATCCTTATTATCTTGACTGTTTTCTTGTTTCTCAATATGTAAATGTTAAATATTTTGTACCTGAAGTTTACACGGCACATCCCATTTTGAATTTTCGAAATGTAAAACTGACAAAATTAAAAACAAAACAAAACAACTATTTCCTACTTTTTATTTTCAACTTATGATGAGAAACATAATAGAAGTTTTTTCATCATCGTGCCATAAAATTAAGATTTACCTTAAACCCTGGCTGGTGGTTCGGTGGTTCGGTGGTGGCCAGCAAACCTAAAGGTCGCTGGTTCTATCCCCAGCCAGAGCACATACCAGGTTGCAAGCCTGGTCTCCAGCCAGGTCCATAGCTGGAGGCAGGTGAATGGCAACCATATGTTGATGTTTCTTTCCCTTTCTTCCTCCCTGCCCTTCTCTCCAAATATAATGAGTAAGATCTTTAAAATAATAAAATAGGTGTTTTCTTGCAAAAAAAAAAAAAAAAGATGCTCTAACAAATAACCACTGAGTTTGTGGAAATAAGCATATTTTATATTAAGATCACTTCTGTTAGGGTGGTTGGTGATACATGCTGTGAAAGAATTCACAAAGAAAATGCAAAGGGCAGTTTTTATTTTTTCTTTCCCAGGAGAGGGAAAAGGCTAGGTGCAGAGATTCGTACCAGTATTGAGGGATGGGGGCTTTGAGCTTTTATTGGGTTGCATATAATTGGATTAAAAGGGTGAGGCTTGCTGTTGTGTGGCCCCTCGGCTGTTGGGGAGTTTCGTGTTTAACAATGCTGGGCAAATGGTACCACAAAAGCAAATGGCACTGGATTTGTACTTTCAACTTTCATCTATGTTATAATTTTTTACACTTTCAGGTTGATTAGAAGCCAGTTTTCAGATTTGATGAAGAGCGTTTTCATTTTGAAAAGGATTTCCAGACTCCTATCCTACCACAATGAGACAGGTTACTTTGTAATTTACATTTTTAGAGAATGCTAGCCTCAAAGTATCCCCGAGAATACTGCCCCCTCCCTTTTAAGTGGTGTACATCCTGAAGTTCTCAGTCAACAAATATTCATGCTTTAATTTTCCTAGAAGCAGCACCATCCAACAATTGGCAATTACACAATGAAACCAGGGAGTGGAAAGTGGAGGCTTAAGGCATATAACATTCAACAAAGATGGATAAAGAAAGCCTATGGTCCAGGTTCTGAAATTAAGTCAACAGCCCAGGGAAGGAATTTGCAGGGAGGCATTGAGAAACGAGCCTGAAGCCTCGCTGCTAGAGGTCTTCGCAGAGGTCAGAGCAAGGTCTGCATCCTGGCTCCATCACCTCCTGTGACCTTGAACAAGTTACTTAACCTCTGATGCTGGTTCCTCCCTATAAATCAGGGGTACCTTCTTATTCATCAGAGCTGTTGTAGAATAAGGTCCTGTTTAAACACATAAAGCAGTGTCTTGACACAGGAAATGCTTAGTAATGGGGGCAATTACCAGCTGATACGGCAAATTAATGACACCTTAGCTTATTATCAGGTGCTGCGCATTAAGGGAGACTAGTGACTACTTTGGATCCTTTTGATTGCATGAACGTCCCACTTTGGACTCCAGCAATTGCGATAGGTCTTAGGGGTGCAGTCCAGGCACAGCTGAGTTGTAGGACCCCAGCACTAAACTGCACTGCCTTAGCGCTGATGAGGCTCCATTCCATGTGAACTGCAGGCTATGGTTGCTTTAGCTACTTGGCTGCTAAAAAAAGATACAAAAGCCACACAGGATCCTTAACTGGAGCCTGGATTTTGGGGAAGGGGTACTAGCTAAGTCCTTTGCTGGGGTACAACTGGGGAAATTTTAATGTGGACTAAATCACTGGATAAATATTTACCTGTGTGCTAATGATAATGTGGTTACACAGAACATGATTATAAAAAGTGTGCTCAGCCTGGCTGGTAGCACAGTGGATAAGGTGCCGGCCGGCAAACCCAAAGGTCGCAGGTTCGATTCCCCAGCCAGGGCACATCACCAGGTTGCAAACCAGGTCTCCAGTCAGGTCTGTGGCTGGAGGCAGGTGAAAAGCAACCATACATTGATGTCTCTCTCCCTCTCTGCCTCTCTCTCTTCCCCTCTTTCTAAAAATAAATAAAATCTTAAAAAAAAACAAAAAAACAAAACACAAGTATGCTCAAGTGTTTAGGGGTCAAATATGGTGAGGTTTATAAATTACTTTCAAATGGTGATGAAAGTTTATCAATCTACTTGGGCTCCTGTAACAAAATCCTCTGCACAACATAAATGTAAACCTCCAGAGGTTTAAGTCCAAGATGAATGAATGTGCTGGTGAACTCTGCCTGTCAAGAGCTGTCCCACTGATGAAACTTGCAGTGGCCACCTTCTCAAATCACCTAGTGAGGAGGGAGAACAAGCAAGCCTCTGCCCTCACTTCTTACAAGGGCACTAATCCCATCATGGGGACCACACCCTCAGATCTCATTTCATTCTAATCACCTCCCAAGGCCCCATCTGGATGCCATCGCATGGGAAGTAGGGGTTTGGCATCTGAATTTTATTTTAGCCAGGACAGTTTAGTCCATAGTAAAGTGTATGCAGAGAGCAAAAGATGGAGCACACACTACAGCAAGCTGTTAACTATCTGCAAAGGCAGAGGGGTCTACAAGGCTTTTTTACATTGTGGGGCAAAATCAGGTTTACAGTTTTGAGTATACGGGTTAATAAAACTATTGTAATAATCATAACCTATACTTTTGCCCCACCCTGTATTATTACTCTTTCAGCTTTTCATTACATATGAAAAATTCCAGAATAAAAAGTTGGAGGATTTTGGAAGCTACTGGAGAAATGAAGCCTGGGAAAAGATGAAGGTTCCGTGAGTAGTGTTTTCAAGAATGTGGAGTGCTACCCATGGCAGCATTTTTCCAGTCAATCCAAGGACAGGACTGGACCCAGTGGCAGACTTGGGAGCTGGAACCACACTTAATCTCAACATAAGGACTTTCTGAGAGCCAGCTGCCAAGCGCCAGCAGTCAACGGAGCCTGGAGAACATCAGGGATGAGGTGCAGGGGCCTCTGCAGCAGGGACACCAAACAGACAACTCTCAAAATTGTGTTATATAGACACATGTGCACTTGCAAACATACAATCCAGGACAATTGGTCTTTCCATCAATCCTGGGGAAATCTGGAGAAAGAGTTCAGAGTCTGGCTGTGCATTTGTGTTGACCCAGTGTTTCCCACAGGCAAACTCTCACACAAATTCAAATTTCACATGATGCTCCCAGTGTCTCCTATCGATTGCCTTGGAAGAAATCTGCATTCTAGCAGAATAGCCCATGTTACACTACTTCACACAGGCCACGTGGGTTTTGAGCTCACCACCCACCCTCTCTGTAACTCTAGACCTGGGCTTGCTCAAGTCTTCTCCTCATTCCCTCAAGTTTTATCAGCAAAATTTTACCATTTTCCTCAGGTTGACCCTTCTTAAAAGCAAAAGACATGGGTTAATAGATCAACACAAGACAGCGGAAATAGGTGGCTTGTTTTCAGCTGCCATTTAGTTACCTGGAAAGGGCTCATGGTCTAGACAATCTGTGTCAGCCACCACCAGGAAGGACCTCATCACTTCCATATATCAGAAACACTCTTTTCAAATTTTATAATCAGGAAGAAATGATAAACCCATTATGCCAAGATTTCCCCACCACCACCTGTCCAAAAACACTCTTTTATACCAATCTTCATGTATTTATTCACACATATGGTAAAAATATGTTAGGAGTAAAATCATTATGATGACATAAGTAACTGTACAGACAGACTCCAAGGGCAGCTACATTCCCCAAAATCAGAACATGAGCAATAAAGATCCTTACACTTGTGCACTCACACACACTTACCTACGCCCACCATGCCCTGACAATCAGTCACTAAGTGCAGACATAACCCAGGGCCTCTTTCCTGGCTTATCAGGTCTCAGGGATGAGAAGAGAGAACTAATGAAAGAAGCTGGGGATCCTGGCTGATGTGACTCAAGTGGTTGGAGCCTTGTCCCACAATGTAAAGAACGGTTGCAGGTTAAACCCCCTGCCTGGGTGCACAGGATCCGGGTCCAGGCTCGTACACTCAACCAAATGACGTCTCTTTCCATTCCTCTCTCTCCAAAAGCAATGAAAAAGTATCCTTGGGTGAGGATTTAAAAAGTAGGGGGCTGGGGGCTAGGGCTGCTTGCTGCACTTCTGCTCCACCAATGACTTTAGAAGAGGCAAGAAAGGAAACATCAGGTAGTTATTTCCTTGGCACAAAACTTTACCAGCCAAAAAAAGTTGAGTGGCTTAAATTAGTCTCAGGGTTAGATCCCAGTAGAAAAAAAAAAGGGGGAAATCTGGTTAGTTAAATTCTAAAAAAAAAAGGAAAGGAAAGGTAGTATTTAAAACCTGACCCCTATTCTCCCATCAGATGGCAGCATGATCATCATTAGAATAAGTGAGGCCAAACTGGTACCATCTATAACATCATCCAAACAGCACAGTTTGCTTTTATTTTATCTCTGAAGGAGCAAAAAATTTCAGAGGAATAAGAGGGTCACATAAACCCATTATATTAGTGTTTGAGGCAAGATTTCATCTCTTGGTTCACACAGCTTGCTTATAGCTCTGAGAGCTTCAAGGGGTGGCCCAACTCCACTCCTTTGTTTAGCCTTCTGAGATGGACAAGTCCTTGGCATCCAGTCAAAGGTGAAGTGTGAAAATTAATGCCTGAATCAAAATGGTGTTTTCTAGACAGTGGGTCTAGAAAAGTTCTATTGAACCAACTACCCAACTCCTACCTTTTGACACAAAGATAAAAAATTTTAAAAAATGAAAAATAAATTAATGTGTGATATTTTGAGCATCTCTACTGATCCTATCAAAACAGTGATAATATAGAAAGCTGCTGTCTAAAAGGAATTGTCTCCCAAAGTTCTTGGTAAATGAGCCAAGGAATGGGGTGCTGAGCCAAATAAACATAGTGCCTGAATCTGGAAGAACTGGCCAATCCAAAGGAAAGACCTTTCGGTAGTCAATGGGTGGTATTTGGGAGGTAAAGAAATTTCCTGGTATAAATTTTATGTCCCTAAAGATAGCAAGGTGAGGACAAGGCACTTACACTGCCAAGCAACAGCTGACATCCATTCAACACTAGGGCTATTCTCAAGAGCACTCCCAAATGACCCCTCATTGAACCATTAACCAGCCAACTTCATTTTCCAGTTGGACCTTTAGAATAAAGGAAGTCCAAATGCTGAACTGATGGTGGAAACTGGAATGCTGGCAGAGGAAACTACTCAGAGGAGGCAAAACCAAGGTGTGCCCTTCTGGCCTGAGGTGTGTTCCAGAAATACTGAATTGCAAAATACCTGGCCTGAGAATGTGACAATGCTCCCCACCATGGATGCTTCCTTCTTGTTTTGATAAAGAGCAAAGTGAGCTGAATTAACTTAATTACCAGTTACTGAATTATTTTGCACTGGTGGTTACAGCAGACATCTTTCAGTAATGTTCTCCTTCTGTAGCAGAGTGATCAGGACTAAGACAGGGCCAGATGCAGCCTGTCCCTTCTTATCACAAAGCCCTTGTTCAAGCATACTCGATTCGGGCAGGGCCACAACTACCCTCATTCTTTCGCTCGGAAGATGGGGTGGTGGCCTTGGCTTCACTCCCCATTTCCACAGACTTAGATGAGATATAGTCCTTTACTTTGATCTCCATGTTCTTGGCTTTTAGAGTGGCCATGTGCAGCTTCTCCAGGAAATCCGGCATGCCTGTTGGGAGAGAGGGAAATCTGAGTAGGCTGACAGAGAAACCCAGCAGTGGGCTCAAAATTCAAAAGCCCTATTTCCTTCATCATGGGGTCCACCTCTCATTATAGAAATCACAGCCCAACTAACAACCTGTGAGTGACAGTTGCCTCTCAAAATGTGTAAGGCGTGAAAACAACCCATGACTTCTCAAATCTTTTGAAAAGGGGTGCTGAAAGGCCACTTAAATCCCAAGTGGCTCTCTTTCAAGTGATGTAACCATCACTTATCAGTAGTACTGCCAATATATCTGCCAATTTTATTTCGGTAAATGCCACACACAAACACCTAGTCTCTTCTTTATTCTCCCCAAGGTACAAGAAGCTGCCAGAAGAAAGAAAATCACATCAGGGTACTTTTTAAGACAAGACACTGAAAGGGAAAGGTGCAGGCACAGCCACAGAAGGTATCCTTTGTTAGGACCCAGGTTACTGTCCTACAACCACATTTTCTCTGCCAGATTTTATGGCCACAACACTATCTAAAAAAAAAAAAATTAAGTGCATTAATGTCCACAGTCCATATTTAAGGCATTAAGCAAATGCTCTTCTTAAAACAATTCTTTTCTGACACTTCATGCTCCTCACCCTCAGACCCTGGTAGAAGCTTCGATAGCTTCATAGTATTTAAGCACAAGCTTAGAAGGACATTTAATTTCCCCAATAGGGCTCCAGTGACACAAGTACTAATCTTGCAGCAGCCAATAAGAAACTATAGAGAAAAACAAAATGCTCAACCCAGGTTCCAGGCCATGCACACAGTGCCACTTACCACTGGAAACCATCCAACTAACACAGTAGCGAGGAAACACAGTCTGGGGATTGTCACTGTATGTCAACAAGTAGTCAAAGCCATTCTGAAAAAGAAAACAGCAAAGATGAAGGTACCTGAATCATCACAGCCTCAGTTATCTAGGTTCAAAGGATAACCACAGCCTGAGTCAGGAGTCGAGTGACATTTGTTTTACCCTGAGCAGAAGAATTAATATTGAAGAGGTTGGGCTAGTATGCAAGGTTGGCTCTTGGCTGCATGCAGTCCGGGAACTTGGCTCCTGGAGTGTCCCTAGTCAACAGTTAACTCCTAAGTGCAGATTCTTGTACCTTGTTTATTAGTGCAAAGCATATAATTTAAGCTGAGCACCTGCTTTCCTCCCAGGGCTCTGCAATGTTGCTATGTACTGGGCAGCAGGTGCCTATGCCTCTAACTGGCTTCCTTGGGCAGGAACATCACTCCATATTGCTGCATTCTTGTTGCTGGGAAGAGAATGGGCTCCCTGTGACCCTCACGACAGAAAGGGGTCATGGGAAACCTGGATGTGGATCCCTCCAGACTCAGCCTTTCCCTTCATGATCCATCTGTGCATCCTTGTATATCACTGTCATGAAACTTAGCCTTGAGGACAACTACTTGCTAACTCTTGCAAAGAGTCTTTCTAGTGAATCTTCTAATATGAGGGTGGCCTTGAAGAACCCAAACATACCCTCAATGTTTAAAGATCTTATTCTGTACCAAAACGGTATTAACTCTATTACTAACAGCCAACATTTACATAGCACTTAACTATGTGCCAGGAACTGCTTCAACTCCTCACAACAATCCTAGAATGAGGGAGCTGTTATCCCATTTTACAGATTAGGAAATTCAGCTCAAAGAGGTCAAGTAATTTTGCCCAGGGTCATCCACCATATATTCAACGAGAACCAACATGAACTCCCATGTACCCATACTTTTGGGTCAACCCTCTCGTTGCCTAATAGAGTGGAAGATGCTGAAAATTAAGGAGACATATAGGTGTCCTGATCTTAGCAGAGGTCTGAACCAATTACGTGCCACCTAAAGGGGTAAGAGAGAATCACTGTGTCTGTACTTTGTCAGGTAGGTGGCCAGAACTCCAGCTAGCAGACCTAGACTTGAAACTCTTGTGCCTTGATACCTTATACCTGAGTGAATTGTTTAAATCTTTTATTCATGTATTCAGTATTACCTGAATGTCTGCTGTGTCTGGCATTCAGACACTATCCAAAAAAAAAAAAAAATTTTTTTAAGATATTTTAGATTGTGCTAGCTGCTACAGAAAAAAGAAAAATATGCTAGTCCTTGCCCTTGGGAACTTTCAACTGATAAGTTAACCAGGTATCTAAGCAGGTGTCACACCAGAGCTATAGATGGAATACTATGGAAGTGGAAGGAGAGGTAAGGCCCAGCTAACAGGAAGGCGAACAGTACCTACCACAAAGGCCAGTTATAAGAATTAAGAAATACACATTTTTTAGTCATATTTAAAAAAAAAAGTATTGTTATTTATTATTTCCAGAGAGAAAGGAAGGGAGAGACAGAGAAACAGCAATGTATGGTTCCCTTTCACCTGCCTCCAGACACAGACCTGGTTATGTGCCCTGGCTGGGGAATCGAACCAGCGACCTTTGGGTTTGCAGACTGGCGCCTTATCCACTGTACTACCAGCCAGGGCTTAATCATCATATTTTTTTAATCTTGTTGGTATTACTATTCTGGTGCTGGTGTGTATGTGTTTCAGGTTAAAGTAAATGAATGTTACGCTGGGGTGGTGAGTTGAGAATTGAGGTTTTCAGCCCAGGGAAAAAGGGTACATTTTTAAGATATAAAAAAAAAATTATACAGTCCTGAGACTGAATTAGTAAATCCTAAGTATTAGTATGCACTTAGGATTTATCTTTAAAATAAACAAACAAAACTTATTACTTAGTTCTATCTTGTAAAAAGATCTAAGAACAAAAAGCAGGCCACTATTATGAGCACTCTCAGAAGACAAATTGTGGTACTTGAGTGACATTTTCTAAAGAGGAACCTGAAGATATACAAATGTCCAGGTTTAGAGCTAAAACTATACAAAATAAATTAGGACATCTTGTAACACCAGATAATAGAGAACTTCTGAGGGCTCCTGAGAGCCAAAGATAGGAGAGGACAATGTGAACATTAATAAGAGTGACTGTGATGGATTAAAGCTAATCAGACACATATATTCTGTGAGTTTCTCATGGAAAATTTTAAAAGTTACCTTTGAAAGATTCCTAGTTGAAAAATTCATTATTCTGAGAACTAGGAGGTAAAGGAAACAAACCAACCATTTCTCTTATTCCCCTTTCCTATGTAAACTATAGGAAACTAATTAGCTGATGAGAAAATTTTTCCCTAAAGTGTTTCAACTAATAAATAAAGAACAATGAAAAAAGTACAAAATCAGCATTTTTAACCCCCTAATAAAATTGACGGATCTGAAAAATAATAATTAAGCACTTCTAAATTCACAAAGAAAGGGACTAGCTTTCTAATAAAGTGGTCTTGACCCAAACAAACAAAAACAACCCCAATGTATTCAAGCCTCCAGATTTAAGGACCAATAATGCAGGAAATAAAAGGGACAGAGCAGTATGTCAAATAACACTATGGACACTATGGGGATACAACTGGCAAGACAAAACCTTGCTCTTCAAAAAATGAAACTGCAAGGCCCTGGCAGGTAGCTCAGTTGGTTAGAGCATCATCCCAATACACCAGGGTTACAGGTTTTCATCTCTGGTTGGGGCACATGCATGAAGCAACCAATGAGTGCATAGATGATAGATCAGGTGTGTCTCTCTCCCTTCCTCTCTCTCTAAAAATCAATTTAAAAATTTATTAAAAAACAAACAAACAAAAATACCCTCAAACAACTACAAAGGAAAAAAAGGGGGGAACTTAATGATTTCAAGAGACTCCAGACACAGTATGGAAAATTTTCAAAGATGGCAGAGTAGATGGAAGCTGCACCCACCTCCTTCCATGGACTACATCAAAATTACAACCAAATTATAGTCAACCAGGATAACCACCTGAAGGCTAGCTGAAAAATGCTATAACTAAGAATATACAGAAGCCATTACATTCAGACTGACAGGAGGGGTGGAGATGCTAGATGGGCTGGCCCCACGTGTGGCAGTTGAGAATCCAGAGTAGTATCTCCAGATACTAACTGTGGACATAGGTTCCCCTTGAGGAGCAACGGATCTCAACCCCATACAGGGCTCCTCAAGCCCAGAGCAGCAGTGCTAAGAAGAGCCCATATCATATCTGGCTGTGAAAATCAGAGGGAATTCCATCTTCCTGAGTGCAGCAGCAGCACTAGAAGGCTGCTAGAAATCCAGGCCTCCTCTTAACGGGACAGAGCACAAAATCTCACAGGTACTCATCCTGGGCTATAGAGGGGCAGCAGCTAGAGAATGCTGGCTGGCATCACACAGAGGAGACCAAGTTGTGTGGCTTTGGAGAGAGGGGTGGAAGGAGAGCCACTAATGTCCCTGTGTTGAGTCCCTCTTCCAAACTGGTTCTGAATGCCATCTTTCCTGGGTCAAGTACTCCCCCTAAAGGGCGTTAGCCTGGGAGCTACACTAGCCCCACCCTGTCAACTCCTAATGCCCTGCCCTAAGCAACTCCCACAGGGCTGTAAGCTCTGCCAGCTGCAACCAGCATGGATTCCCCGTACAGTCCTATTACACCCTGAGGCCCCACCCTGACAAGCTTGAAAATGTGGGCTCTGCCCACAACAAACACCCTTGCTTGAAAATTTTTCAAGGACTCCTTGTGGGCTAGGGGGAGGGTATCAAATACACAAGGGCAGAGACTGGCTTTAGGGTAAGAGCTGTCTTCCTGTGTTTCAGATGGATGCCACCCTTTCTGTACTAAGTCTTCCCTCCACAGGGCCAAACCTTAATCTGCTTTAGCCTAATGAGCTCTACTGGCTGGCTTCAGACCAAAAGAGCACAACCTGTTAAGCTCCACAAGCAAAACACTAAAAGTAAAGTCTTGGTAGGCACTAGACCCTGCTGGACCAAATTCCCCGTCTTGGGGTCAGCTCCCAGCACAGCAGCCTGAGGGTCAACCCCACCCACTGATGTGCCAACAGCAATCAAAACTTAACTACAATAGAAGGACTCACATAACCCACACAGCTCAGAAATAGCACCACTGAGCCCCACAAGACACCTCCTACATAAGGCCCCTACCAAGACTGGGAGACATGAAAGCTCTACTTAATACATAGAAATGTACACAAGAGAGGCAGGCAAAATGGCAACATAAAGAAATATGCCCTTAATGAAAGAACAGAAGAAACCCCCAGAAGAAAGAATGAAATGATATGAAGAAAAGTAATCTATAAGAGAAGGAGGGAGGGGACAGAGGAAGGGAGGTCAAAACAATGACTGTACGTATGCTCAAGGCACTTAGGGGATGAACTCAGTGAAGACTTCAACAAAGACAGCAAGCATAAAAAAAGGACAAAGAAACCATAAAAAAGAAACAGCCAAAAATAAAGAATACACTAGAAGAAACCAATAGCAAATTAAGTGAAGCAGAAGACTTAATTGGCAATTTGGAAGACAGGTAGCAGACAACACCCAAAGCAACAACAACAACAAAAGAAATTAAAAAATAAGGATAGACTGAGGGACAGCTGGGACATTAAGTGTAATAATATCCACATCATAGGGATGCTGAAAGGAAAAGAAAAAGGCCAAGTGATTGAAAACCTATTTGAAGACATAATGACTGAAAATTTCACTAACCTGACCAGGGAAATAGACATAAAAGGCCAGGAAGTACAGAGTCCCAAACCATATGAACTCAAAGAGGCCCACACCAACACACATCATAATTAAAATGGAAAAGGTAAAAGACCGAGATAATCTTACAAGCAGCAAGAAAAAGACAACAAATTTCTCAACAGAAACTTTTCAGGACAGAAGGGATAAAATATTCAAAGTGATGAAAAACTAAGATCTACAACCAAGACTAGGCTATCATTTAAAACTGCAAAGAGAAAATAAAGTACTTGCCAGATAAGAAAAACCTAGACTTCATCACCACCAAAGCAGTATTACAAGAAATATTAAAGGAACGTTTTTTAGAAAAAGGAAAAGAGAAAAATAAATATGAGTACTAAAATAGCAATAACTACATACCTATAAATAATCAATATAAATGAAAAAAAGGGTTAAATGCTCCAATCAAGAGTAGGTGAGGCTCCTGGGCATCTCGTGCGCACCCGTCGGACTAAGGTTCGCTAGGGAGCCCTGCCCGTGGTGCGTGGTCCTGCGTCTGTCTCAAAATGCCGGTCTGGCGGGGTGGCAGCAAGTGCGGGGCCTGCGGGCAGACTGTGTACCATGCTGAAGAGGTGCAGTGCGACGGGAGAAGCTTACACCGCTGCTGCTTTCTGTGCATGGTTTGCAGGAAAAATTTAGATAGCACAACAGTGGCCATTCATGATGAAGAGATCTACTGCAAATCCTGCTATGGAATGAAGTATGGACCAAAAGGCTATGGTTACGGCCAGGGCGCCGGCATGCTCAACATGGACTGGGGCGAGAGGCTGGGCATCAAGCCAGACAGTGTTCCACCACACAGGCCTACAACAAACCCAAACACTTCTGAATTTGCTCAGAAATACGGAGGTGCTGAGAAGTGTTCCAGATGTGGAGACTCCGTGTATGCTGCTGAGAAGATCATTGGAGCTGGAAAGCCCTGGCACAAAAACTGTTTCCGATGTGCTAAGTGTGGAAAGAGTCTTGAATCAACGACTCTGACTGAGAAAGAAGCTGAAATCTATTGTAAAGGATGCTATGCAAAGACCTTTGGGCCCAAGGGATTTGGCTATGGCCAGGGAGCAGGAGCCCTTGTTCATGCTCAGTAAAGGTGTAAACCCAGAACCGAGATCACACACTGAGAATCTCGTAAGTAATCTAGGCGCAGGAAATCTAACACTAAACTACTGTGAAACTGTCAGCACTCACATACTTGGATAGGCTGGCTGACTAGTAGGAAGAGAGCACTGTATCCTTTTGCTTATTCACCAGCATTTTCAAGAATTGTTTGTTTTACATTTTAATAAAACTTAAGCTTGGAAAAAAAAAAAAGAGTAGGTGAATGGATAAACAAATCTATATATATGCTGCCTACAAGAGACCCATTTCAGATCAAAAGACACAGAGACTAAAAGTAAAGAAATGAAAAGATATTTCATGCAAATGGAAAAAAAACCAACAACTTGTAATAGACAAAATAATAATGGGATTGATCCAGCAAGAAAATAAAACCTTTATAAACATTTATGCACCCAACACAGGAGCACTTAAATACATAAAGCAAACACTGATAAACATATAGGGAAAGATGGACAGTAATGCAATCACAGTAGTGACTTAAACCACATGGGCATCAATGAATACATTTTCCAGACAGAAAATGAACAAGGAAATGGCAACCTTAAGTATTAGATAATTTAATTAAACTATCAATTAAATCCATCTAATTTAATTGATGGATTAATTAAATTAGATGGATTTAATTGATAGTTTTAGAGCATCTCATCCCATAGCAACAGAAAATACATTCTTTTCAAGTGCCCATGGAATAATTTCCAGGACAGATCACAAAGTCTCAAAAAATCCAAGAAAACTGAAATCATATTAAGTATCTTCTCTGACTACAATGGTATGAAAATGAAAATAAATTACAAGAAAAAACTATAAAACACACAAAAATGTTACTTATCAATGAGATCAAGGATATATGACAAACCTACCGCTAACATCATATTCAATAGGGAAAAACAAAAAGCACTTTCCTTAACACCAGGAACAAGACAGGGATGTCTACTTCCATCATCCGCCACTCTTTTTCAACACAGAAACAGAAGTCCTAGCCACAGCAATCAGACACGGAGAAATAAAAAGCATTAAAATGGGAAAGAAACAAATAAAACTGTCATTATTTGCAGGTGAAATGATACCACATACACATAACCCTAAAGATTCCACTGAACTACTAGAACTGACAAATGAATTCAGCAAAATAACAGGATACACAATATTCAGAAACCAGCTGCATTTTTATACACCAATAATGAACTGTTAGAGTAACATAACTAAGAAAACAATCCCATTTACAACTGCATTAAAAAAATAAAAACATCCAGGGACTACTAATAATGTATTCATAAGTTATCATGTTCATTAAGCCTAAGGAAAAATAATGGGGATGCTTACAGAAGAATGGCAAAAATCAGGGTAAAATACTATATTATTTATTTTATGTGTAAAATTATTTTATTTATTGAAGAAAATATACCAACATTACAGGCAATAATTATATTTGGTGATTCTAAATTTTTAATCATCCTATTTTTCTGTATTTTTGAAATTATATTCAATAAATATGTATGACTTAAAAAAAAAGATTTAAAAAACCTATACTCAGAAAATTATAAGACAATGAAGAAACTGATGATACAAACAAATGGAAGCATGTACCATATTCACTGATAGAAAGAATATTGAAATGTGCATTCTATGCAAAACCACCTATAGATTCAACGTAATCCCTATTAAAATACCAATGGCATTTTTCACAGACTGTAACAAAAATTTATTTGGAATCACAAAAGACCCTAAATAGTCATTACAATCTTAAAAACAAAGTTGGAAGTATTACAATACTTAATACCAACGTATACTATAAGGCCATAGTAATCCAAACAGTTTGGTACTGGCATGAAAACAGACAGAAAAGTGCCCAGAAATAAACCAACACCTATATGATCAATTAACATATGACAAAGTAGGTAAGAACAGTCTCTTCAATAAATGGTGTTGGGAAAATTAGATAATGAAAAAAAAATTAGACCACCTTCTTACACTATGTATAAGAATAAACTCAAAATGGGTTAGACTTTGTAAGACTTGAAACCATAAAACTCCTAGAACACAGGTAGTACACTGTGACATTTCTCTTAGCAATATTTCTTCTGATATATCTCCTTAGACAAATGAAACAAAAGAAACGAGTAAACAAATGAAACTATATCAAATTAAAAAGAAAATCATCAACAAAGTGAAAAGACAATCCAATGAATGGGAGAAAATATTCACCAATGATACATCTGATAAGGCATTAACACCTCAAATTTATAAAGAACTCATACAATTCAACACCCAAAAAACAAACAATCCAATTTAAAAATGGGCAGAGGATCTAAATAGACACTTCTGCAAAAAGGACATAGATTGCCAATAAAGATACATGGAAAGATGCTCAATGTCACTAACCATTAGAGAAGTGCAAATTAAAATCACAATGAGGTATCACCTCACACCTGCCAAAGGGCTATCATCAATAAATCAATAAACAGCAGCATTGGAGAAAAGAAAACCACTGTGCATTGTTGGTGAAAATGCAAACTGGTGCAACTACTATGTAAAACAGTATGGAGGTTCCTCAAAAAATTAAAAATGATCTGCCTTATGACCCAGCAATTCCACCACTGGGTATATATCCAAAGAAACCCGGAACACTAGTTGTAAAGAATATAAGCAAACCTATGTTCACTGCAGCATTATTTATAATAGCCAAGATATGAAGGCAACGCAAGTGACCATCAACAAATGACTGGATAAAGAAGTTGTGGTACATGTATCATTGGAATATTGGCCATAAAAAAAGAAATCTTAACATCTCAAACAACACAGATGGACCAAGAGGGTATTATATTAATAAGTGAAGTCAGAAAAAGACAAATACCGTATGTGATTTCACTTGTATGAGGTATCTAAAGAGAAACATAAATGAACGAAACAGAAACAAACTCAGAGGTACAGAGAACAAACTGAGGGTTGCCAGAGGGAGGGGGTCTAGGGGCTGGATGAAAACAGTGAACAGAGTGAAAGTACAAATTGGCAGTTACCAAACCAAATAATTACAGGAATCTAAGGTACAGCATAGGGAATATGCTGTCAATATGTAGTCAGTAACACTATAATAACTATGTTATGTGCCAGCAAATACCTGAAACATCAGTTGGGTCACTTTGTAAATTATATGACTGTCTAACTACTATGTACACCTAAAGCTAATATTGCATGCACTTTTGTATTTAGTGTATAACCTCTTTTTCTGAGGCTGACGGTCTAGTACAAGAATTACACAAACCTTCCATTCTCCTTTCTCTCTTTTTTTCTCTGCCCGATCATTGGTCATTTCACCGATCATTCAGTCACATGCCAGGTGGGGAACTAAAACACAGGCAGTTGTTGAGGGTAAGGGAGTCTTAGCAAAACGTACAAAGTGAGCACCAGTTCTAGATTCTGAGGATGTGGGTTCAATCTGTGATTGTACCACTTATCAGGAAAGACAACAAATGCTGCCTGGTGTTTGGGCTTACAGGGGAGTTTCACCCCAGATTGAAACGTAAGCTCCTACTACTTATTGTTTATGTGACTGTGGGCAGGTGTTATAACTTTAATTCTGGTAAATTTATTAATCTGTTGATTGGGAATAACCATAATACATAGCAATATAATGAAATAATTTACATATAAATCCACTAGGGGCTGTTGTTACATATAATGGTAACCATTTTCACAACTGTATAAAACAAGTATTTCCCTTAAGTTTCTGTCTTCAATGCTCTAATCTGCCTGCCTCACAGTTAAGAATTATATTAGATAATATGCAAGTATCATGCACATAACAGGCAATAAAATATTAGTCATATCAAATCCTTTGAAAAAAAATAACACAGTATAAACAAGTTTCAATGTCTGGATGTTTGGGTCCTGATTCTAGGTTTAAACCAAAGAAAATTCATTGACAACCAGGAAAATTTGAATATTGACTAGATACTTGATATTAGGGTTTGTTATGATATTGTTCTCAAAAATCTCTTTTTGAGATAAATACTGAAAAACACATATAAAAGTTCTATGTAGCAAAGCTGGGCTTTGCTTCAAAATAATTAGGGGAGTAGGAATGGGCACCGATAAAACAAGTTGGGCTATGAGTTGATCACTTTTGAAGCTAGAATGTATATATCAGGTTGTTGCTAATTCTTTTTTTTTTTTTAAGATTTTATTCATTATTTCTAGAGAGAAGGGCAGGGATGGAGGAAAAAAGGGATAAGAAGCATCAATGTATGGTTGCCTTTCACCTGCCTCCAGCTACGGACCTCGCTGGAGACCTGGCTTGCAACCTGGTTATGTGCCCTGGCTGGGGAATCGAACCAGTGGCCTTTGGGTTCGCATGCTGGCACCTATCCACTGAGCCACCAGCCAGGGCTGGTTGTTGCTAATTCTTTATCTTTCATATACATTTCAAATTTTCCATAATAAAAAGTAAAACAAAACATAATTTCTTGGCTCAAGGATATACTTTCCATCAGGTAAATACAAACTTGGCTATATTTTTCTAGTACCTTCTATATAGGTCAATGTAATTTATCACTCCTATCCTCTACCTTCCTTTCTATGCAGTGAGTTTCTGAATACACACAAAGGTCATTCTCATCTTTGCCTTTGGTTGAATCATGCCTTCTACCTCCAGTGCCCTTCCTGGTTTCCTCTATCCAGTCTACCTGCCTTTTCACAAGTACCAACTCAAGCCTTGCCTTTTTCATAACAGCTTGCCACAAATATACTTAAAAACCATATAGGTAATTCCTCATGTTCCCTCACCCCAGCAAAAGAAATTGTTTATTGGGTGCCTACTAGATGCAACACACTCTGCCAGGTGCAGAACCATGCCTTAGCTGTTTCATGCTCAGTTTCAAAAGACAGCAATGCTGAAATCAAGTCACTTTTTTTTTTCAAGTAGAAATACATGGTCAAGGTTCAAATTTCAAAATCAACATAAAGGAAAGGAGTAAGGCTAAAGTCTGCCTCTCACTGTTCCCAGCCTGATCTAGACTCCCTTTCCTAAAGGTAACTGACATCAACAACAATCTTATTTCTTTTCTGTCTTCTACAGTAAGGACTTCCATTTTTAACTACAACAAACTATAAATATTCCTTTTTACACTGCAACCCAGTTCACTCTCTCCCCCAGCTTCTCTCATTGACACACACTCATACATTAGATAACCAGACGAAAAGTCTCCTGAAATACAGTCACTATGCTCAGATAGTTTTTACTATTTTACTTACTTTTACCCCTTTTTTTCAGGCTGGTCATAATTCACTAAACTGATTTTGTCCTCCAATAATGGGCAGTAAGCCATGGTTTGAAAAATACTTCTCTAAAAAGAGTTCTGAGGTAAACACACAGATTTCCCAATATAAAAGGAAAGGCAAACATCACACTGTCTGAGGTGAACCACAATTTCTCTGTCATATTTAAAGTCCCACTCCAAGTGGTATAAATACAACAACTTGATGAAAACAACAAAATCATACTAAAGAACATATAGTTCATGTAACTAAAACAAACAAAAGCAACAAGGAGAAAAACAATGCCATTATAAAGTGAAACAGGTGTTTGATTCAGCAGCACTTTACTAAAAATAGGGACTATACGGAACTAAAACCAACAACCCCTAAAATACATATACTCAACGAAAACTAGGTTAAAAACAAAAAACGCCCCACAGTAAGCTGCAAGAATTTTTAAAACATGCAAAACCTGAATATTTAGTCAGGAGCACTGACCTCTTTTCCTTAATGTTGTTGACTGGCAATTTTACACAAAAGCTAAAGCAAGTACAAACACAAGTTAACTTGTAGCAAACTACATCTACATCCATCTGATCATTAAGATTGTCAAATAAAAAAAATGACAAAAAACAAACAAAACCCAACAGCCAACACAAAAATAGCCACCCAGTGTGAATGAATAAAAATTATACCTATTTTTTCCCTCAGATCAGCAGAAAATATACTTTTTGGTGCGCCACAGAATTTTAGTAATTAGTTTACGTGTGCCATGAGATTAAAAAGGTTGAAAATCGCTGGTCTAACCCTCTCATTTTACAAGGAGACACAAACCTAGAAAGATTGTATATGCATATGTTCTGCCCACTGTGGGGAAATTTTAATAGAGAAGTACTCACTTTAGTTCCTAAAGATGCTGATAACCAAGGGCTAATGAATCAGGGGACATTGTCAAGGGGTGATCCTCCAGGTCTATCAGCCCACAGCAGGGCTTCCCAAAGTGCAACCCCCAGACCAGTGGCATTAGCATCATCTAGAAACGTCTTAAAAATGTAAATTCTCAGGCCACAGCCAGCCTAGCACTGTGTAACAAGCTCCAGTGGATTCTAAGAACCATTGTCCTACAGCAACCTACACTAGTCCCCATTTCAGATAACATTCCTTGAGAAAATTCCAAAGCCAATACATATTACCTCTTGGATGATGTAAAACTCACCTCATCAAATGACTTGTGGGGACGGATAACCATTTGGGATTCATACGATCTGACTCTTACAAAGTCTGGAGACTCTGGCACACTAGGGTGCTCCACAGCACTGGTAACGAGAAAAGTTAGCGAAACTGAATAAAGTCTACTTAAAACAGCATAGGAGCTAAAGTTAAAAGAGAAAAACCTTAAAAACAAAAAAGAGGAAAATCTAAAAAGCTCCCACTTATAGTTAACGCACAACAGAGAAGTCCCTAAGACAAATGAATACAAACTAACTTCTCAAAGTGAGTTCCTTTGGTAATACCCAGCTAAGTCTTGTGAAGACAGAGCACTTATTTAAAAGATCAATATTAAGGAACTGAAGAAATGATTTAATGGAAAGCTTATATCGCTTCAATCTCATGTTCTAGTTAGGATGGATGGGACCTGGGCTTCACTTACAAGTGCAGTGAGAACATGCATACCCACCACAGACATATATAATGAAGGACATAGCTAACAGAACTCAGCAGGAGCCCTAGGTAACCATACTAACCGTGACACCAATACCATCACATTGTTTTCCTGATCCACACTGTACCGGCGAACATAAACATAATCCCGTGAGTACATTGGATACTTAAAAAAAAAAAAAAAAAAAAGGAGCAGTATTATTATTTTGCCTCATATGGACATGATAAAAATAAAACCAGAAGTAAAATACTCACAGGAAAATGTGTTACCCAGTGAAGAACTTCAGAACCACTAACCACGTCTCTTTCAATCACTTCTAGCTTGATTACCAGGGCATCCCACTTTTTTCTATACTCTGTATCCAGCTATGGAAAGAGAAAAGACCCAAGAGACTTAAAACAAAGCTGCAGAAGACTTCTTCAAATGGTTGGGCCTCTGACCCACGGACTTCTTTCTCAAACAGTGATCCAACCTAAAAGCTAGTACCAGAGTATTAAAGACATAGCTGTGTTTACTACACATGAGTCTTTTAAAATCTCTTCTTGCAGGCCAATACCATTACCTTGAAAGCGAATCATTAACAAGAAAAAAACAGACCAAAGAACGGTGAAAGAAAAAAATATATATAATAGGTATGCCTGGGGAACATACAATAGATAGTAATATAAATGTGTAAGGGTAAAACAATTCTAAAAAGTTTTTAAACAAGCAAAAGTCCAAAAGGATGGGCGGCTACCTCACAGAAAAAAATGCCAGCAGCATATTTTAACATTTTTCTAACACTACTAATTAAGGAACTTCAAAAAATTTATATACTACATCCAAACCAACAAAATAGTCAATGCAAGTTGACAAAATTTAGCACACAGGGGAAACTGTGCCCTTGAATATTATAGGTGTTATGATTCAGCAAAACAAATAAAAATTTCAGGAAGGAAAACAACTTGTTTGCAGAACTCTGGATAGTCCTGTTCCCACTTCTCTTGTTTCCCCCCAAGGAGGAAAGTTGTCTTAGAATAGACAGGCTTCATCTTGCTTAAAAAAATACCTTCAGAATGGGTGGGTGGGTGGGTGGGGGGACAAAGGGGAGCAAAAAGGGGATGGATGTAATACAACAACAATAAAATTAAAAAAAAAAAAAAAAAATACCTTCACTGTGGAAATGTTTTTCTTCTTTTAAATTTACTTATTTACTTTCAAGAGTGAGGGGAAGGGAGGGAGAAAGGGAGGGAGAGAAACAGCAACAGCAACATGCAAGAGATAACATCCATCAGAGATACATCCATCAGTTGCCTTTCCCACCCCCGAACCCAGGCAAGTGCCCAGACCAATTAGAATTCTGGCTCCAGGCTGGCACTCAATCCATTGAACCATGCCAGCCAGGGCAAAATGCTTCAAATGACTAACTCCTAACTGAATCTGTACTAAAGGGCAAAATGCTACAAATGACACAGAAGATTATGTAAGTGTTGCATCAATGTTAAATGTACTAACTTTGATAGTACCATGGTTAGTTAAGAAAATATGTCTAGTTTTAGGAAATACACAGTGAAGGATTCTAAAATAAAGGGCCAGGTATGTAACTTACCCTCAAATTGTTTAGGAAAAAATAGCAAAACCAAAACAACAAGTTCTTATAAAACATATTACAGCATTCAAATACATTCCTCTATGTGATCTTTTCAACAGCCCTGTGAGGAAAGTGTGCACTTGCATGTTATAGCTGCATTAGTATCATCAACTAGTTACTGAGGGAATAGAACTGGAATCATCCCCACCTCTCAAAGACATTTTAAGTCAAATGTTTACCCAGATGCTATTGAACATGAGATGAGGGGGTACAGAAAAGGATGGATGTACTGAAGTCAATGTCTTCTGAGTCAGAGATGTTATTCATGTGGACGGTGGGTAAGTGAATTTCCAGGTTTAGTGACTCTGTATCTGGGAAGAAAAATGTACTTACCTGAACATTGAAGAACTGCCGGGGTGTCACATCTGTGTAGGTTCCAAAAACTAGAATGATAAATAAGAGTCATGCATGTTTGCCACACTCTCAACACTCATCTTATTTTTATCATTTAATTATTTCAATTATAGTTCTAACAGATCTTATAGGCAGAAACTATAAGTCTTATTTGGACAGCAAAGATACCCTATAACAAAGTATACAGCAAAGAAGATGCTGACACGCTTGTTAGCTAGGAGAGGAAAAACAAACATTAAAAAAAAAATGGCAAATTTCCTGAGAAGCAGCCAGAAGAGAACAGAACAGTTTACAGAGGATATGAGGAACAGAAGGCCTGCACACGGGGACAACCACAGAACACACAAGGCAGCCAAGCTGGGCTCACCTCTGTACTGGTAAAGATGGGTGCCTGTAATAGGACGCCGCCACAGCTTGAAGTGTTTCTTATCCATCACCATTTCCCATGGTTGCTCTTTGCCCCCTGAATCTTCATTCCCTTCTGTTTGGGATTTTGGTTCTGGAGGGTGGCAGTCAACCTCAGGGCTCTGAAACACAGTGGACATTTCCTCCAACCGTTTCATTTCATCAATGGATCTGCAAAGGACAAAAACAACAAGCATGATGCTGGTGGTTGGTGTCAGCCCTGGGAAATGATATGTCCACACAAAGATTTGTAAAAGAAAAATGTAGCTTTAAAAGAGAATAAAGTGAAGTGAATAAAAAGTGTGAGTTACAGTGATTCCCACCTACTCCAAGATTCATTAACTAATACATTTACTTAATTTGTAAAATGGGGATAATAATAGTGCCTGCCACAAAGGCTGATTGAAAAAATTAATTTACATGTAAATTGGCCCTCAAATGTTAACTACTAAGGTTTATGAATATAAAAGGTAATTTAATACCTTTTGCCTATTTTTAATTGGGTTATGTGTCTTCCTATTCCATTATAAAGAGTATGTGTTTTTTCTGTCTCTTTTAAAAAGATAAAATTCATCTGCCATAACAATCATCCTTTCACAGTATAAAATACAGTGCTTTTCAGTCTAGTCACACTAAAGGTTGTGCAGACATCACCACTGATTCCAGAACATTTTCATCATCCCCAAAAGAAACCTATGCTTATCAACAGTTACTCCCCATTCCTGCCTTCCCACAGACCCAGGCAACCAATAACCTACTGTCTCTATGGACCTGCCTATTCTGGACATTTCATACAAATGGAATCATACAATATGATCTCCTGTGTCTGGTTTTTCTCACTTAACCTGTTTTCAAGGTTCATTCATGTTGTTCTTATTCCCCTTTTTATGAATAAGTAATATTCTATTGCATAGACATAGTATGTTTTATTTTTCCATTCATCAGATGGACATTTAGGTTGTTTTTACTTTTTGTCTATTATAATATGGCTTTGAACATTTGTGTAATGCTTTTTTGTCTAGGTGTTAGGTTTTTAGTTCTCTTGTGTAGATTCCTAAGGATAAATTTGCTGGTCATGTTTAATTTTTTCATGCAATGCAGAATTATTTTTCAAATCAGCTGCATCATTTTATACTCACACTAACAATAAATATATGAGGGTTGAGTGTGCTTCACACCCTTGCCACCACTTGTCATTGTCCATCTTTTTGATTCTAGTAATCCTAGTGCACGGGAAGTGGTATCTCAAGTGGCCTTCAATTTGTAGTTCCCTAATGACTAATAATGTTGAGCACATTTTCATGTGCTGACTGGCCATCTCTCATTGGAGAAGTATTTATTGAACTATATAACTCAATTTTTAAATTGAATTGTCTCTTATTGTTGAATTATAAGAAATCCCTTATCAGATATACAATTTATAAATATTTTCTTCCATTCTGTGGGTTATCTTTTCACTTTCTTGACAGTGACCTTTAATTTTGATAAAGTCCACAATTTATTTTTTTCTTTTTTTTTTTCATTTCATTATTTTTATTTTTATTTTAAATCTTTTTTTTTCCCCCCAAAGATTTTATTTCATTATTTTTAGAAAGAGGAGAAGGGAGAGAGGCAGAGAGGGAGACAGACATCAATGTATGGTTGCGTTTCACCTGCCTCCAGCCACAGACCTGACTGGAGACCTGGTTTGCAACCTGGTTATGTGCCCTGGCTGGGGAATCGAACCTGCGACCTTTGGGTTCACCAGCCGGCACCTTAACCACTGTGCTACCAGCCAGGGCTCATTTCATTATTTTTAGAAAGAGGGGAAGGGAGAGAGGAAGAGAGGGAGAGAGACATCAATGTATGGCTGCTTTTCACCTGCCTCCAGCCACAGACCTGACTGGAGACCTGGTTTGCAACCTTGTTATGTGCCCTGGCTGGGGAATCGAACCTGCGACCTTTGGGTTTGCAGGCCGGCGCCTTATCCACTGTACTACCAGCCAGGGCCCACAATTTATTTTTCTATGATTGTTTCTGGTACTACATCAGGCTTTTGTTCAATTCAAAGTCTTAAGGATTTATATGTCTCTATTTTCTTCTATAAGTTTTGGCTTTAGCTTACATTTAGGTCTTTGATTAATTTTTGTATATGATATAAACCAGGGGGTCTAAATTCATTATTTTGTGTGCGTATTTCTAGCTGTCTTAGTATCATCTGTTGAAGACTATTCTTCCCCCATTAAATTGTCTTGGCACCTTCGCTATAAATTAATTCACCATAAATGTAAGGGTTTATTTCTGAACTCCCAATTTTATTTCAACAATTTGTACATGTATCTTTATGCCAGTACTATATCATCTTAATTATTGTAACTTCGTGGTAAGTTTCAAAATTGGGAAGGGTAAGTCCTCCAAACCTATCTTTTTTTTTTTCAAGATTGTTTTGACTATTCAAAGGTACCCTTTATAAGGTTTAGGAAATTTCCTTTTATTCTGTTTTTTTGTTTTTTTTTTTTTTTAACATAAAAGAAGGTTAAATTTAGTCAAATGTTTTTTCTGCACTTATAAAGATAACAATGTAGTTTTGTCCTTTATTCTATTGACATGGTATATTAAATTGATTTTTTAAAAAAGATTTTATTTATTATTTTCAGAGAGAAGGGCAGGGAGGGAAGCATCAATGTATGGTCACCTTTCACCTGCCTCCAGCTAAGGATTTGGCTGGAGAGCTGGCTTGCAACGTGGTTATGTACCCTGACTGGGGAATTGAACCAGCGACCTTTGGGTTTGCAGGCTGGCACCAATCCACTGAGCCACTAGCCAGGGATTTAAATTGATATAAATTTTATGATGAACTAACCTTGCTTTTCTGGGTTAAATCTCAGTTGCTTATGGCATATAATCCTTTTTATATGCTGCTGGATTCAGTTTGTTAGCTCAGGATGTGGGGACAGCTAACATGGAGGCAGCACATACCTTTGGACTTGAGTTGAAACTGTAACAGTCAATGTTTACATAGCAAGCCTGCCAGAATGTGATAATGGAACCTGCCAGGAAACTCTTGGAAATGAGTTAATGAAGTTAGCTTGTCCAGAAATCCCTGGTGAGGTGGTAATAAAGGAGACAGCCTAAAAAATAATCCCACTTAGCTCTTTCTGATTAACAGATTTTAGTTAATGAACTAATTTTCCTTTGAAGTATGTACCTGTGTAACCGCACAGTGCAACTAGGATAAAAACCCAACCCAGTGATGTCAAGAGGAAGACTCCTCTGAAAGTCGCTTCCCTCGTCACACACACCCCCCGCCCCCCCCCCCGACAATAAATTCATGGCTTGATTCCATAGTACAGTGGTCTCTTCGAGCTGGGCTGCCCTGACAATATTTTGTACAGGCTGCATAAAGCTTTAAAACATTCAAAACAATACCATACATCATACTATATGTCATTATACATCATTTAGGGATGTGAGTATGTGTGTGTACAAATATAATAGGGGGGAACAGGCCCTGGCTGGTGTGCCTCAGTGGATTAGTGCCAGCCTGAAAATTCAAAGGTCGCTGGTTCAATTCCCAGCCAGGGCACATACCCAGGTTGCAAGCCAGGTCTCCAGCCAGGTTTGTAGCTGGAGGCAGGTAAAAGGCAACCATACATTGATGTTTCTCTCCCTTTCTCCCTCCCTCTCTGCCCTTCTTTCTAAAAATAATGAATTAAAAATCTTTTTTTAAAAAATGGGGGGAATAAAATACAACAAATTTGGATAATCTGGGGGAGAGAGAATATTTCAATTGAAAAGGGTACAGAGGAGGTTTTAACTTTATAATACTTTATTTCTTAAAAATGACTATTTGTAGCCCTGGCTGCTGGTAGCACAGTGGATAAGGTGCAGACCTGCGAACCCAAAAGTCGCAGGTTCGATTCCCCAGCCAGGGTACATAACCAGGTTGCAAACCAGGTCTCCAGTCAGGTCTGTGGCTGGAGGCAGGTGAAATGCAACCATACATTGATGTCTCTCTCCCTTCCCCTCTTTCTAAAAATAATGAAATAAAATCTTAAAACAAACAAACAAACAAAAAAAAAAACACACGACTATTTGTAACATTCATGCTATTCTTTAAATCTTTTATATATATTGTCAAGGTACAGAGACAGCTAAAATGCACGCCTGGACTTTGTTCAGAATTGCAACAGGATCTGTAAATGAAGCTAGCCTGCTCCCTCAGGTTAATATGCAAACCCACCCTAAATGTGTAACTGTAAGTATAAATACCCTGCCCCTAAAGTCAAAACAGAGGCAACTCTTCTAAAAGCCACCTTCCCTTGCCACTCCTGTTTCCGATTCCTCAAATAAACTCATTGCTTGATTCCACAGTGGTCTCTGGGTTATTTCTCAGAGAGGATGCCCTGACATATATGAAACATTTCACAGTAATTTTCTAAAACACAGCTTATACTTTCCCTTAACCTTTAAAGAGCAGACAGAAAAGAAACAGTTGGCTATGTTATGTCATTCATACATAACTCTTCTATGATTCAAGACTAAAGAAAACACCAACTACTGATATATTCTGATTGAGGTGCCCTTTTACTCCTCTTCAACCTCTAACAAAAAAAGTCCACAAGGTTCAAGGTTAACTTCTAGGTAATTAACCATATACATATATTTACTTTTTTCTACATAAGTATACCACATTATAATTTATCATTATACCTGCCTCCCTTATTAAACCATGAATACCCTAATGGTCCAAAATCAGTCATTGCATATTTGTATTCCCAGCTCCTAGCAAGTGCCTGGTAAGCATTAGATGTTCAACAAATCTTTACTGAATAAAGTGAGCAAATAAATACATAAGTAGGCTTTAATAATCCAGATTTTTTTTTTTTTTTTTGCAGGGGAATAGATGATTTATTTGTATTTAAACTTATAAACCAACCAGCCAAACTGGTATTATCACAGTACAGCAAAACACGAAACATCTTTTATAAACAATAGAGTAATAAACAAATTAGGGGTTGTAGTAAAACAGCAAGAGGGGCGGAGGAAATCAGTGAAACAGTAGTTTAACCACTCACCAGAATTGAGGTTTTTAACAAACCTTCCAATCCCAGAAAATACGAATAATCTTTTATCACACCTCATTGTACTTTTTTTTTTACTTTCTATTCTTGGGGATGAGATTCTAGATCCTAAAGTAATTGAAAACAGTATTACATCTAATTATCTATAGACAGAGACATCTTATATGTCTATAGCAGCCAGGCTATACAAATCTCTGATTAGACTCATCATATCTCACCCCCACTCCTCCAAATGGGCATAATGAGAAGCAGCATATCAAGGCAGAGATACAGAGGAAAATCCTAGGAGAAAAATAAAATCCTAGGAGAGATACAGCCAATGCCCAAATTAAGATTGAATACAGCCCTGGCTGGTAGCACAGTGGATAAGGCACCAGCCTGCGAACCCAAAGGTCGCAGGTTCGATTCCCCAGCCAGGGCACATAACAAGGTTGCAAACCAGGTCTCCAGTCAGGTCTGTGGCTGGAGGCAGGTGAAAAGCAACCATACATTGATGTCTCTCTTCCTCTCTGCCTCCCTCCCCCTCTTTCTAAAAATAATTAAATAAAAAATCTTAAAAAAAAAATTAAAATAATAAATAAATAAATAAATAAAAAGATTGAATACTATACCCATCGTCACACTGAATGTTCATGGCTATATGGTCATGGAGTCAGGCCGCATGTTTATGGAGTAATCTGAGAATAAATCTATGGTTTGCTGGGTGCTATAATACTTAGGGGTTTGCAGTATTGCATCATAGTTTTCCCCAACAATTTCCAAGGTGGCATCTAAATCAGTGATGGGAGTTTGCTGGAATTGGGCCTGGGGCTACAGGGATTCCTCGTAACTATAAAACTGATTGCTCCAGGCCTGGTTGTTCCAAGCCTGGTTATTCCAGCTTTGGGGGCACCAGGTCTGACTATTCCAGGAATGGTAGTTCCAAGTTGGGCTACTCCAGGAATGGCTGCTGCAAGACAGGTTATTGCAGGTCTGATTGCTCCACGTTGAAAGGTTTCCAGATGTATTCACCAGACATCCCTGGTGAGGATAGGAAGAGAGGCCCAGGTACACTGTAGTTGTTGAGCTCATCTGAGTTACACGGTTGCTAATCTTTGGCCAGTTGTATTTCTGCCACCTCTTACATTTCATTCTCTGGTTCTGGAACCAGGTCTTAATCTGTTTGTAGCAAAGGTTCAGGATGTTGGAAAGTTCTTGCATCTGCTGGAGGCTGAGATATTTCTGTCTCTGAAATCTCTCATTGAGTACACAGAGCTGGGTCTGAGAGAAGACAGTTCTGATCTTCTGTTTCTTGACTGGGCCTTTTTCCCCCTCTGCACTGTTCTCTACAGAAGTGGGCAGTGTTATGTTGGGACGAGCAGAAGAATCAGAGCTGTCCTGAGTTAGCAAGTCCATGGATGAAGGAAGAGGAGAGACGGTCTCTATGTGGGGTGTTTCAGTAGATGATGTTTGTAAGGATGCATAGTTTTCTTCAGGCTCATACACCTCAGGCCCCGGTGAAGGTTCCCTAGAATTGGATGCCTCGGGGCAGGTCAGGCTTTGGGGAAAGACGGAATCCACACTCATGTTGCTTTACATCAACAGAAGCCAACCAGCCCAATCTACAACAACCCAATAATCCAAATTCTTATTAAAAGATTACATTAACACAGTGCTTTAAAAGTCAAAAATTCAAAGTTATACTGGTAACCCAAGATTAAAAGTTTAGAGAAATACACATTGATGGTGAGTGTAGAGAAATCTGTGTTTTGGTCCTGGCTCTGCCAACTAGCTGTGTTATCTTACGCAAGCCATTTCACCCGTAAAGCCCTCTTGTCAAGTGAGGACATTGTTTCTTGAATGTTTATGTATGTATAGCATTAAAATCCCAATTCTCTGAAATTTAAACTATGGAGCTATATGAAAATAATTATATAGAGGGAAATTTGCTCTGACTGCCTACAACCTTTTTTGATTTGGGAAAACTCCCAGAGTAAGTAGGATGCAGCCTTCTTCTCTGTTAAGAGACTTTCTGGAATCCTGAAAAAATAAGAAAGGCATAACATCTTTTGAAGATTGTTCTCAGTGATACCGAGGCAGTTGAGAGTGCAGTAGTGCAACTGATCTAGAAGGGGTAACAAAACCACTAACAGTGTCCTAAGAATATTATTCCTGTAGCTTGTCTTGGCTATTCTCTTGGCCAACCTGCTCTATGGCCTTCTTATCAATGCTCTGGGTGACCTAACTTCTGATTAATTCCTTTTCTATCTTAAGTTAACCAGCATCATTTCCTTTTTTATACTGATACTCTAATGAAAAGGTTTTCTAAACTAATTTAGAAGGGTTTTTTAAAAAATATTTTATTTATTATTTTCAGAGAGAGAGAGAAGAAGGGATAGAAACATCACTGTACAGTTGTCTTTCACCTGCCTCCAGGCACAGACCTGGCTTGCAACCTGGTTATGTGCCCTGGTTGGGAATCAAACCAGCGACTTTTGGGTTCACAGGCCAGCATCTTATCCACTGTGCTACCGGCCAGGGTTTAGAAGGATTTTTAAAGATTTTATTTTTTCATTATTTTTAGAGAGGACAGGGAGGGAGGAAGAAAGGGGGAGAAACATCAATGTATGGCTGGCTGCCTTTCACTTGCCTCCAGCTATGGACCTGGCTGGAACCTGGTTATTTGCTCTGACTGGGAATTGAACCAGGAGTGACCTTTGGGTTCGCAGGCTGGCGCCAATCCACTGAGCCACCAGCCAGGGCTAGAAAAGTTTTAATTTGAATTAAAAGCTGCAAAATAGCATTCACTGCTACCACTATCAACAAATAGGGAAGGAACTTTAAGCAATAAGATCTTGTAGAGGAGAAAACAAAAGCAAAACCACAGCTAGGTTTACTCAGAGAACAAATCAAGCATCGCATGGCACCAATTACAACACTTTTCAGGACTAGTTAAGCATCTTTTAATTAAAAATAAGCACTACTCTCGAGGTTATCCTTATCACATAATGAAGAAGAGCAGGAATATTTTCATTAAACTTATATCAGAGACTCACTAAATTACACAGTAATAAGGTTTTAAGAAAAGTAAACTATGTTAACTATAAGCAATATTTTTAATGGCCTCCTAAGACTCAAGGTGATACAGAGCTTCTGACCCATGTAATTCAAGAGCAGTAAGTGGCCTTTATTAAAATTATGAGGCTAAGTTCCTTGACGGGATTAAGAAATGTCTTGTGAAGAAATTATATTCATTTTTTGAATAGCACAATATGAATGCTGGAGCATGACTGCATCATGAAAATATAAACAATCATCTCTCCTGCTTCTTATCTCTGAAAGGTCTCACCCGCTACATGCTGAGAGGACAGACTCAGGTACACAAAGTCACTACCCTGTATGTAAAGAATGGAAAACCTCTCACCACCTATCTCTGTAGCCTGCTGTGCCAAATCATGTTTGGGCAGGATGGTCTAAACCTTGTTATCTAAGAGACTTAAATAATAAGGAGGAAAGAAGGACAAAAGAGATTACTCCCAAAATAGTAACAAAACCAGCAGATAAGCAAGAGGATCAAGGAAAGACAGTTAATGCTTCTGTTTCTTCAAAATTCAAGTCCATTCGATATTTGAGAAAGGCTGGACTGAGAGCCATGGAAATTGAAGGCATAAACCACAAAAACAATTAGATATAACCACATTTGGTTCATCAAGTGAGTCCTGCCCTCAGTGTTGAGCTTGATATAAGGTTTAAGAATGAGTCAAATAAAGCCATTCCTGTAATTAGTATCTTTAGTAAGACAACTGGCTCATTGTAAATAATCCCCTTCTCAAATTCCAAATTATTGTCCAGGTTAGAGGCTTTTGAGCACAACTATTATGGGACATACCTAGAAATAAAAGAAATCAATGAGCTCACTGCAATCCAGATCAACTGGTTAATGGTAAAATAGTGAAGACAAGCTCAAAAAATTCAAGTCAGCTTTTATGTAGTTCTGATGATCAAAGAATGTAACAGTAAAATACACTTAAGTGACAATGTTTTTTTAAAAACATCCATTAAGCCGAAAGGACTTTTCATTGATTATTTATCTACTTAATAGTACACTGAAGTTAAAAGTATTCAGAATGCCCTAAAAGGCAGAAATGAGAAAACAGCCTATTTTCTGTATGAAACTTTTAAAGAAGATTTTATTATTATAATAAATAATATTACAGAGAGAGGAAAAGGGAGGGAGGCAGAGAGGGAGAGAAACATCAATGTAGGTTGCCTTTGACCTGTCTCCAGCCACAGACCTGGCTTGCAACCTGGTTATGTGCCCTTGCTGGGAATCAAACCAACGACCTTTGGGTTCAACGCAGGTTGGTGCCTTATCCACTGTACCACCAGCCAGGGCTTTGTATGAATTTTTTACGTGCACTTATTTACTTAACTTTCCAGAGCAATAAAGTGCAACTTTTTAAAAAAGAGGGGAGGTTAATGGGACATTTCCCCCTAGGCTTTCATATTTCTTAACTTCCTTCCTCTTTTTGTTCCTGTAATTTTTTTTCTTTGTTTCAAAGGAATCAAAAGTTATTGCTGTATTTTTCCATAAGAGCTGTTCTGGGCTTAGAGAAGGCCAAAACCAAAAATAGTGATTGAAGTGATTTTAATTGAAGCCATCTGACTAAGCATTAGACTTGATTTCTTCTACACCTGGTGCCCATTTCTCAAATTTTCTTCCTGTTGCTAGATTAGTAAGATCCTGTTGACAAGACGTTCTTAAACACAAGAGAATAGAAAACAAGGTTATTCTTTTCCATTCTAAGTAGAAACTCAAATAACATTAAAAACAAAAACAAAAACAACACACATGCCACTCTAAAGCACACGTTCAAAGAGATAGCCTGTTTTACCAAGACAGCAATCACAGAATTAGTTTGTAGTAGTACAAGCTGGTACAGAAACAGCACTAAGAGCCAAAGGCTGTGATTTAAGGGCCATGAGACAATTATTCTCTTCTTCCATTAACAATGAAAGAAATCCAATTGTCCCGAGGCACGTTCAACTGTGTTCCATTATGGAAGCTACCCAAAATCATCTCCTAGAACAAAATCTGTGATGTTCTAAGCTAGCTATGACAACTTCAGCAGTGCCTCTGTTAAAGCAAATAAAATACTTCAACACCAAGCAAAAAGAGTTAACCTGGACCCAGATTATTGTATCGAATACAATGAAAGCTATCAGAACAAAGACCTATGTAACTATACCATACCATCAAGATATAATTGAATAGTGTATTATTTGCCTCCCTATCAAGACAGACATTAAAAAAAAAAAAAAAAAATCCTCGAATCCTCGATATGTATAAAGGAACCATGGACATGGACAACAGGTGGGATTGACTTTGGGGGGAATGAGTGGGTGGGGAGGGGGACAGAGGGGAGCAAAAAGAGGATGGATGTAATACAACAATAAAATTTTTGAAAAAATTCTCAATATGGACTTGATCAAATTTTAAGGTCATGACTGACTGAATTCAAGCATGAACTGGCCAATGATTTGTTAAATGAGGGCCTTTTCCATAACACCCCTGAAGAGGGTCAAAAAAAAAAGCCACTCTAGGTGTTCTGACTGGGCTTCATCTAAGCTTCAGAAATTCCTAACCGGGTTAACCCAGAGCAACTCTTTAGGGCTCCAGTTAGAACCAAGAGTAGTATTTCAACTGCTTACTATATTTCAGAAACAGCCCAAAGAGAGGGCCAGATTATCATGTGGTCTCATCTTTCTGCCCCAGTGGATAGTGACTTAACTCAAACATTCACTGCGTTGATTTCCTAGCTTATTTTCCGCTACTAAACAGAGACTCCAGGAAGTGTCTTCATAAAAACAAAGTCAGCCAAAGAATGTCATCCAGTCCCTAGGCTCCAACGCCATTCAGCTCCCACCCCCCAAACATTTTCCTTCTCTTTTGCACCCAATAACCCTTTTCTGGTCTTTCTCCTGTTCTGAAAACAGATCCAAATGGGAATTTCCCCCTCAAACTCCACCACAGTGGAACATGGGTATTTTATCATCAAAAACAGAATCAAAATTAAAAAGCAGCTGATAGTTTCTAAATTTAAGGGTTTTTAAAAATTTTCTTACACCTGAAACTGTTTCATTAGGGGGAAAATGGGCATGTAGCAAAAGAATACTAACAGAAACAAAGCAAACTACCCAAATCATGCGTTGATGCCATAACTTTTTTATGAATGAGACAGTTCGTGGTTATGGCTTTAAATTATATCGACAAACTAGTCACTTTCCTACTAGAAAAAGTATTACCAGTTCTTAAGGTGTTTACTCATAACTCACAATGTTGCACGAACGAATATACCTGGCATCTGGGTGCTACACCTCTAACAGGTCACAATGTTCACTTTACTTACGTATTTCCATTTGTAACCAAACCAAAACTGTGGAATAACAGAAGAAATACCTGGAATAAATAAACTTGTGTAGCATTTGAGGGGGAGAAAGCTGTACTAGGTTCCTGAAATCAGTTTCAGGGTTCAGGGACACAGTGGAGAGAACAGTTCAAGAATACAGTATCTGTTAAAATAAAAATAGAGACAATGTACAGCAGGACCATAAGGACTCCGATTCCGAACCACAGATTAACAAATCCAGTCAATGTACCCACTTTCCACACTGAGGTTTTGATGACAGCATGGTTTCAGAGCCTAAAGAAACAGTACTCTCAAAGTCCTAGTTACAGCAGCAAAATACTGACCTGATTCTTACAGGCTTAAGTGTCACTCTGCCACAAGACACACAATGACAAGAGCTCTCCTTGGCACTTTTGACTAAGTCCCACTCGAAATGAGATCACTCTGTAAACTGCGTATCTATCCCCTTAGGTCAAATTTTAAACTAGTCTTGTATTTGTACCTTTCTGGGTTAAAGATTAGACGAATAATGGCTGCTTGTACATGCTTCAACATCTCACTTACTTTTTACAATGCTATTCCTTTAGACCCCTGCTCTCCATTCAAAATCCCCCTCCCATATATTAAGCTGTGCGTCCTCTTACTTCTAGCCCGACAAACCAAATTAACACAGAAGCAAACGGAAAAACCTCAGTGCTAAAACAGGCTCTAGCTACACCACCGACGCGTCCAGGACCCCCGCGTGCGGCCCAGGTCCCAGGTCCCGCCCTCCCCACCTGAGCCGCACCCCCACCAGCAGGGACCGACTCGCCGCGCCCCTCACCTCTGCAGCTCCTCCTCCTGGATCCGCTCCTCGTCCCACACGAAGACGCCGGCGAGCGCTGCCATCACGGCTGAGGCATGGCCGGCGCGACCGCGCAGGCGGCGCCACAGGCGGCCGAGGAGGACGCGGCGCGCACGGTCCGAGTAGAGGAGGCCGTAGAGCTGCGCGATCTGCTGCGCCCGCCGCACGCGCAGGCCCGTCACGAAGCTGCACTGATTGGCCAGCAGGGCGAGCAGGCCCCCACTGCGCGGCAGAGCGCGCGCCGCCGCCGCCGCCGCCGCCGCCGCCGCGGCGCCCGCCAGACTCCGCGGGAACATGCGGTCTGCCGAGCTCCTAGGAGGGAGGAGGAAGGAGTCCGGGAGGACGTCGCGGCCTCCGCTGATTTCTCTACTTGGCCGGCGCCGAGCCTGTCATGTCCTCTGCAGCAGCCGATGAGGAAGGATCGCCTTTGAGGAGGTGGTCCGCGACCGCTGCAGGAGGAGCTCGCGGCCCGGGGTCGGGAACCTGTTGGCCAGTGGGCACCAGCTTCCTCAGTGACCTCACGACCGCTCCAGAAGTCGCGTTTCGGAGCAAGTGAGAAGCACCGAGGCGGCTAGCACGCTCCCTGGCGTGGGGCGTCCGCCACACACGCTGTCCCACCAACAACCTTCTCGCGTCGCCGCCTCGTGGCACTGGTTGGGCTCCGCTTGGGCTCCTCACTACTAATTGGCTCCTCCAAACGCTCATCACCGTTTCTTCCCGCCTCTTTGCGCACGCGCCTGGGCCTCTGTCTAGCAAGGTAGGTGGCGCGGCGGAGGGAACCTGTCAAGGGCGCCCAGGAGAAAGACTGTTGGGCCCCGCTGTTGCCGCCATCTTCGGGCCGCCCAACCCTTCCCGGCGGAGGAAGGACGGTGGCCAGATGGTTTGGGAGCCGTACGCAGTGCTGGGTCGCCTTACAAATTTGAACCTAGGGTGAGATACTTGTACGAGGGCGCTGGGGGTGCCCAGGTAAGCGGGACGGTGTAGACGCCTTTGGTGAATGGAGACCCTGCTGAGGCCTGGCGGCAGCTGCCACCACACCTTTCTAGGCCTCCCGGGCTGGCACTTGCCGAATCGCTCCCGGTCCAGGAGCTCTTTGCGGAACGGGGGTTGGGGAGGGGGTGGGAGGAAGTACGCTCTTAGAGCCCTGGACACTGGAGAGCCACGTGAAGTGGTGCCTGCCTCAGTCTAGAAATGCGGTAGCCCTTTGGAGTTACTTGCCCATACCGCCTAGTCGCACGGTAGCTGACCCCCCTCTCCCGGTGACCCGAAGATACCAGCGTGAGGGGGTGAACAGGTTTCCTAAATAAACCTCCTTTCCAGTACCCATGAACAGCCCGGCTAAATGATCTCGAAAGGCATTAAAGGAATATTCGGCCCCCAACTTCATAAAAGTGAAGCTGCTGGATGTCCAATGAGAAAACTTTTCACTACTAAATTGTACCCCCACCCTCGTGTTTATATTAAGCACTTTACTGACAAGCAAGCAAAAAATGCTGTAGAAGGACGCCTTGATGTGGAAGGAGCTGTGCTTATTCCTAGGCAGTGCATGAGAATTTTACTCTTACTGTAGCTAGTGGAGAAATGTTAGATGTTCTTAATAAAAGCTGTTTTTCCAAAAAGAGAAAGAGGAAATCATACTTTACTTGGAGCTGAAATTTATATGTATCCTATCCAGACTGTCAGATTTACTCTGAGTATTGGTATTGATGTTTATTTTCCCTTCATAGCAGGTAAAGAGAAATGAATACATTTCAGAAAATAATATTTGATGCTTTGTTGAACCAAGGCTTTTCTCAGTGATGGTAAGATGGCCGGGAGGGGTCAGTGGCAGAAAGGTTGAACTTTCCTACTGTCTTATTTCCTTTGATTACAGCTTAGAAGTTCTGCTTGGTCTTTTTGTTTGGTTTCTGTTTTTATTTTTGTTTTGTTGATCAAAATGTATTCCAGCTGAGCCCCTGTAATCCTGCCATTTTTTTCGTCTCTACTACCTCTTCCAGTACTTAAGTCCATCTTCAAAAGACTGAAAATACAGAGGCTTTCAGTCTTCCTCTTTTCATGTACCACACCCTTCTCCTTTCCCAGCTATGACTTTGTTCTTAAAAGGGTAGCATAAATGTGCTTGCTGTCTCCATTTTTGCATCTGCCTATCACTTCTTCCTCTTTAGAATTTTAAAAATTGGACATGGACAACAGGTGGGATTGACTTTGGAGGGGAATGGGTGGGTGGGGAGGGAGACAGAGGGGAGCAAAAAGGGGATGGATGTAATACAACAACAATAAAATTAAATTTAAAAAATAGAATTAAAAAATTAGTTTCTTCTGTAGCATTTTCTCGACCATGTTTTTGTTCAGACCTTAACAGTATACTCTAGCCTACCTCCCTTCCTATCTGTTATCAGGAAAATCTAGACTGTTTTCTATGTGGGGGGGGGGGGTGTATTTAAAACTAATCCTCACTGGAGACTATGTTAGGGTTAGTGAGTGAGGAAGGGATGGGGTAGAGAGAGAGAAAGAGAAAAGAAGAAAAAAAAGAAATAATGATGTGAGAGAGAAACATCCATCAGTTGTCTCCCATGCCCATCCCAACTGGGGATCAAATCTGCAACCTTTTGGTGTATGGGACAGTGCTCCAACCAACTAAACTACTCAGCCAGGGCCCTTTGTATATTTTTAAGTTGATCCAAAGTACTTCATTATGAACTTATATAAGTTAGGTTCCACCTATCAGATCACCAAAACATAAAGTGTAAGTAGGCCCAGTAATAATAATCCATAGTAACACAGAAGTGGCACAACCAGAAACAGGCATGAGTTAGAGCCAGGGGTGCAAGCGATGGCCTAGGCATTTATGTCGCCTATCAGTGCACCAGTGCCTCTCCCTCAGCTCACACATATGACTGCGTAGGAAATGGAGTCCCTTTATGACCAGCAGACAAAAGGAAACCTTGATTCGCTGATAGGTCAGAATGCCAAAAAAGGATAAAGGCTGCACTGTAGCTCCACTTTGGAGCGATCTTGAGAGACAGTGGCAAGGCAAATTCTCCCATTGGGTAAGTTTTCTTAGTGATGCACCTGGTCATTCACAGAAAGTAGCCAAGGTTAAATTATCCACAGACTCATGGAACTAACAGATGGCTTGGCTGGACCCAGGAGGAAAAAGATCAATGACAAGGAGGTCTGAGTGGCATAGGGGCATGTGGGTGGGCAAGAAGTGTGTGGATGCCCTACATGAAAACATCTATATGAAAGAGGCACTGAACAACCAGGTAGAATGACTCACCAGTTGATGGCAGCTAGATGCTATGGGCCACCTCATTACTGGCACAATGGGCGCATGAAAGGAGCAGCCATGGTGGCAAGGGATGGGAGTCATGCATGGACCCAAAAGAATGGGCTGTACTTACAAAGGCTGATAGACACACTGCCACTGCTGAATGCCCCACCTATCAGCAATGAATCTATTGCTAAGCCCCACAGGTGGCAGTCTTCCTCCAAGAGAGCAGCCAGCCACGTGATGACAAGATGTCTACATCCAATTACTTTTATCCTGTAAAAGGCAGCAATTTACTTTGACTACAGTTGCCACATTCTAGACATGGTTTGTCTTTTCTGCCTGTAGGACCTCAGCACACTATCTTAAGGTTTGCTGAATGTCTGACCCATTGGCAGAAGATCCCACATAACCTCACATCAGACCAAAGGACTCCTTACACAGCAAAGAATGCATGACTGGGATGTGACCATGGGATCCACTGGCTCTGCCTTACTCTCTACCATCCAGAAGATGCCAGCCTGAACTGAGAGGAGTGGTCTGTGAAGGCGCAGCTAAGATGCCAGCACAGAGATTCTGCCCTTTAAGGATGGGGCACTGTCTTGCAGGACACAGTATACACTCTTAACAACATGGTGTTATGTATCAATAAGAAGAACTTACAGGTCCAGGGGCCAAGGGGTAGAAGTAGGAGTGGCTCCCCTTACCATTAATCCCAATGACTCCACTTGGGGTATTTCTGTCATCACAACTCTGAGCTTTGAGGATTTTGAGGCCCTAGTTCAGAAAAAAACTTCCATCAGAGGATATAGCAAAAGTCCCATTGAATAGTTTTCTTTTTAAGGTTTTATTTATTTTTAGAGGAGAAGGGAGGGAGAGAAACATTGATTTGTTGCCCTGACCCTGGAACTAAACCTGCAACCCAGGCATGTGCCCTAACCTGAAATCAGACTGGCAACCTTTTGCTTTGTGGGATGACACCAAACCAAAATCCACACTGGTCAAGGCTGGACCCTAATTTACACTTGCCACCAGGCACTTTGAGTTCCTTATGCTAAGGGATCAGCAGGCAAGGAGGCAGCCATTGTCTGAAAATGGCATGGTGACCAGGGGCTCAGCAGAGGTGCTTCCTGTGGGTAAGAAGAATCTAAAATGGATAGTAGACAGGGGAGATGATTATCAGGGATTCAAGATCAGCTGCAGTGGTGGAGACAGTGGTTTGTCCCATTAACCATCTCTTTCCTCCTGGAAAACTAGAGCTGCTCCCAGAACTTATACAAAGGAGTGAATCTGAGTTGCAAAGGAGTAGTAGACTCCATGATTAACTATTCTGGTCTACCTTCATAACTGGAGAGCTTCTGCCTCTAGTTACTAGGAGTGTTGCTGGCTGACAGCCTTCTTCAGGAATTGCCCTCAAGTGAAGAAGAGGGCTTCCTCACTCAGGGTCACACCCTCCTCTGTGGGGACAACATGCATCCAGTGATTAGCTGAAGCTGAGGTATAAAGGCTTTGTCCCTCACCACAACTCAGGACAATTCAAAGGCCATCCAGCTTCAGAACTCTGGATGGGTTCAGCTGAGGCTTTTGTTGAGACTACATCCCACCTTCTCTCTCTTTCCCTTCAGTTGTTGAACCTGAGAACACCCCTCAATGCCATGTGTTAAATCTCTATGTCAAAAGTCCGCTGCCCAGAGAACCCTACCTGAAACAGACTTCCATTGAGCTCAGTAGAGTAAACGAGTCCAGAGAAGTTATATTGAGGGATTAGGTCATGGGCACACTTAATGCCCAGAAAATGTTGGGGGCACTGCAACACTCCCCTCTGCAGCCATCCTCCACTGTCCTTATGCAGATGCCCTTGCCCTCTGTCGGGCCTTCCTTGCAGCCTGTAGGTGAGATGACTAGACATCATCTCTCCAAGTTTTGGAACCTGGCAGAAAGTGAGGAGGCATTCATTAGCAGTGGTGTATGTAGAAATTTCTCAGGTATGCACGTGAAGATAGGCTTTTCCCAGGAGGTTGAATGGACCAACTTAGTTAAATTGGGTTAGCATTGATGCCTGTGTTTTGGTTCCTTCTCCCCAAGTACTTGTAAAGCAAGTTGTGTCAATCTAATATAACACCTGGGTTCCAATTGTCAGGCCAAAAGGTGGGGGAAATTGCCTTCTCTCTAAAATGGCATGCAACCCAAAGCTCTATTCCTCTATTATTCAGAATGGGAAGTTTTAACAGTGTTCATCCAGCTACTCATAGCAAGCAGTTTCCCTCTAATTCATAACCTAAAACAATTCATGAAAGCATCTGTGTATGCAGTCAATATGGATCTGCATATAGGTCAACCTTTCTCAGAACCAGATCAAAATCCCCAATGAGACTCTTGTTCAGGCAACCTCAACCAATCCTGCACGGGGAGCAAGGCCTTCCTGCCTCCTTTAGGAAAGGATTGTCCTTGTTTTCCCAAGTGGACAGTGGAAGGACCTAGAGTCCAGGCAGTGAATTACACATGAGTCCTACTGCTTCCTCCCTCCTTTCCTTTCCTTTCCTTCCTTACAGTCATTGCTTTCCTGGCTCAGCTTAGGTTACTGTCATGTCTCCATTCTGGCCTGGTGCACAATGGGAAGAAGCCCAACAAAGGCTGCTGCACCCGAAGATAGGTAGGCAAAATAGCAGGTGAAGAGGGACAAAGCCAGCTGGAGCTGGGAGGATATCTTAGGGTTCAGAGATGTACCACCATGTGCCAGTAAGTCAGGACATTAAGTACCAGGATGGAGAGGTGTGTATACACCCAGATTGGGAGGCAATTAGGATGATAGTCACTAGAGCCATAAGACAAGGGTAGGGCCACAGTGGGGCGACAAGAAGCTGCATATACTATTGTTGGCCTGAAGGCCTTCAGTCCCTCCTTAGGACCTAGGTAGACCCATCTCAAATGCTACCTCCTAGAAACCTTTGGAAACTTGGTTTGTTTCCTTTCATGTGCAAGGAGCTCCAATAGGGGTAATACTTCTGTCCTCTCACCACTTGGCTTCAGGGAAAGTCAAAGATGACCACTTTGGTGACGGGGGCAGGGAACTAACTGGTCTTGCATGGGCCAGCTTCCTCTTGGGAGTGTGAGCTGCCTGCAGGGGACAGAATTCCACTGCTCTTGCTGAGGTGGGCTCTATGCATTCAGAAGCAGGGGTAGGGGTGGCTCTCTCTGGGTAGGGGGCTGGCCTCATAAGATTTGTATTAGCAGCCCTAACAAACCTTACACTATGTACTCCAGCCCAGCCTCTATCAATAATACATTTTTGGTCCCTGGCTGCCACTCATTTCTCAGGGGCCTCAGAGTACCTAGCATCACTTTGTGACCCCTTCATTTTTGCCCTCCGTAGACTTCCTATTGCATGCTTTGGTGTATCTGTACTATGACATTGCATTATTTGGACATTCTCTTTTTTTTTTTAAGATTTTATTTCATTATTTTTAGAAAGAGGAGAAGGGAGAGAGGCAGAGAGGGAGAGAGACATCAATGTATGGTTGCTTTTCACCTGCCTCCAGCCACAGACCTGACTGGAGACCTGGTTTGCAACCTGGTTATGTGCCCTGGCTGGGGAATCGAACCCGCGACCTTTGGGTTCGCAGGCCGGCACTTGATCCACTGTGCTAACAGCCAGGGCCTGGACACTACCTTTTATCTGCTTCTAAGAAGATACTCTGATCTCAGCTGGGTAAACAGATGCCTGAAGAGAGGAGCTTGAAGAGAAAGACATGGCAAAAACAATAACAGCACCCTGTAATGAGTGTGCTGATGGGAGTGGGTACACACCTCTGTCAGGAGCACCAGCAGGAGCCCAGCCCTGTGCAGGAGAGAACAGATTAGAATGAAGGATAGCCTCAAGCCTAGTGTCCTCTTCATTTCTGGGAAATGTTTGCCATTTCAGCTACTTAGCATCTGTGCTCCCTCCATTTAGTAGACGTATTTTGGGCCCTGACTGGTGTGTCTCAGTGGATTGAGTGCTGGCCCATGAACTGAAAAGTTGCCCATTGGATTTCCATTGGGCACATATATGGGTTCCAGTTGGGGGCATGCAAGAGGCACTCACACATTGAAGTTTCTCTCTCTCCCTTCCTTCTCCTCTCTTAAAAATAAAAATTAACAAATAAAAAATTGTGAAAAAATTTTTGTTGAAATGCTTTGGTTCCTTTTTCCTGGAACTACCCTTCCTCCTCTCATCATCATCGGTAGACAAGTGACTGTGGCCCTAGCCAGTCAGGGCACTGAGTCCTCCTGGCCCCAGGGACTCCAGAACGAGGCCCATCCCAAGCTGGTCAAATCAGAGTGGATTCTGGGATATTTGTAACTGCAAGGAAAGAGCTTTGTTTTCTGTTGAACTTGGTGCTCTTAGGAGAGTCAGGCTAAGCAGCTCCTTTACTGCCAACTAGGGGAGAGCCTGGCTGGGAAGTGCAGCAAAATATACCTCCGTGCTGGCAGGTGGGGACAGTCAGCTCCCACCTACACACTAGACCACACAGGTTGGAGATGGGATTGTCCTCACATCAGTGCTGGCAGGTGGGGACAGGCAGTTCCCACCTACACACTAGACCACACAGGTTGGAGATGGAAGTGTAGAACTTGACCTCTTGGCCCCGGGGTGGGGGGTGCTGAGTAATTTGCCTGCTTAGCTACCTTCTCATAAGAAAGGGGTTTCCCCTTGGCCTATATCCTTTCACAAGACAGTGGTCCAAAATAGCAGCTACTGAATGTTCTATTATGTCAAACAATGCTGGGTCTCAGTGATGGCCCCAGCTCCTTATGCTGCATCCTGGCAGGGGCAGATTGTCCCCCTGGATAATCTGTCATGCAGAATGGCAGTGAGGGAGCAGGCATGAGCAAGGGGCCACACCTGATGGCCCACTTCAGAGATGGCAGGTCTTGCTTCTTGTAGAAGCTACCTGGATGTCAGATATCAGTGACACACACTCTGCACTTTATTTATTTATTTATTTATTTAAATGTTGTAAATTTTAAAGATTTTATTTATTACTTTTAGACAGAGGGGAAGGGAGAGAGGCAGAGAAAGAGAGAGAGACATCAATGTATGGTTGCCTTTCACCTGCCTCCAGCCACAGACCTGACTGGAGACCTGGCTTGCAACCTGGTTGCCCTGGCTGGGAATCGAACCAGCGCCCTTCAGGTTCGCAAGCCAGCGTCTTATCCACTGTGCCACCAGCCAGGGCCTGCACTTATATTTAGAGCATGAGTGTCAAAAGCAAGGCCCACTGGCCGAATCCAGCCCTCCGCCTTGTTTTATCTGGCCTGGCACCTTGTTTCTACCTGGCTGGCTTAACTGTTGAGTAGATACATTTATTCAGTCCTAAAATTACATTCGGCTCTTTGAAGGCAACTGCAAAGCTGATGTGGCCCCTGGTGAAAATGAGTTTGACACCCCTGATTTAGAGCATATCTTTCCAAGGCTACAAATATGAATAGGAAAATCATTTAATCAGAGCATAGAGGGTAATTTAAGGCTTTGAAATACCTGCACATTGTATCAGAATCTGTGAGGTTTCACAAAGGACACTAATGGATAATGGAATCTTATATGAATAATTAAAAGTTTATGGATGCATGAAATTTTAAGGAATCAAGAACACCAATTTTAAAAAGATTAAAAAGTATTGTTAAAAAAAAAAAATGCATCTCAGAAATAAAGGTGTTAGTTGGGAATTTACTTAATTAAGAAAATGTTCTCTTCAGTTGAAATACTCCAAATCAAAACCATTTCTGTTGAGCAAAGGTAGTTTTGTTTTTGTTTTTTTCTGGCCTGTGTCCACTTATTCACTCATCCATATGCCTGGTGTCTTCTCCTTGTTAGTTGTGACAGGTCCTACCCCTCTGAGCTTTATACTTTCCTTAATATGGACATATTAGTATTGATCTATCTCTACAGACCCTTTCAGGAGGCATAGCATTCCTACACCTCATATTGCCAATCTGGCTATAGGACCCAGGAGGCCTTGTGTCCTTGTCCTTCTAACTAGATGCCTCTCTAACTCCTGGAAATCAACGGTAGTTCTGCTAGCTGATTTCTCTGTTCCCCATTTGCTTGAGACTCCATATCCCTGGCTGAAGGCCGATGCCATCCAAGGTGGGGCTCAGTTTTGTCTAATCTCCACTGTTGCTTACCATAAGCTCCCTGGGCCACCACCTCACCTCCTGCCCCCCTCAAGGTCTGTACTGCCTACTCATGCCACTCTTAGCCCCATGAAAGAAGGCATTGATAGTTCATGGTATAAATGTGGCAATAAATATGTACAAAGGATCTCACTGGGTATTCTGAACAAATAGTTATAAAAGGCAAGATTCTATGGAGCATTATTAAAAGAGTAACAAACAGGCCCTGGCTGGTATGGCTCAGTGAATTGGTGCTGGCCTGTGAACCCAAAGGTGACTCGCTGGTTCAACTCCCCAGGGAGGGCACCTAATCAGGTTGCAAGCCAGGTCTCTAGCCAGGACCTTAGCTGCAGGCAGGTTAAAGGCAATCATATATTGACGTTCCTCTCCCTTTCTTCCTCCCTCCTTGCCCTTCTCTCTGAAAATAATAAATAAAATCTTTTTTAAAATACAAAGTAACAAAGAAATTTTCCCAGTGAGCAGAACTTTGAGGAGTGAACCTGGTTGTTGATTGTGCTTGAAAAATAAATGGCCAGAAATATACACAGTAATATCACAGGACCTCACTGTGATGGAACAGGCCTCCACTGTGATGCCACATGGCTTCCCTATGTCACAAGGCCTCACTGTGATGGAACAAGCCTCTACTGTGATATAAAAAGTCACCATTGTAATGTCAGACAGCCTCACTGTGAGGTAATAAGCGTACACTGTGACATGACATGGCTTCACTGTGATGTAACAGGCCTCCATGTGATGCCACATGTCCTCACTGTGATGTCACATAGCCTCACTCTGATGTAACAAGCCTCCAATGTGATTTCACCTGAGCTCACTATGATGTAACAGGCCTCTATTCTGATGTCACATAGCTCCATATTATGTCATGTAGTGGATGTCCAGGCCTCAACTGATTTCGTACAGCCTCACTGTGATGTCACATGGCCACTGATGTAACAATCATCTCCTGTGATGTCACATGGACTCAGTAATACAACAGGCCTTCATTATGATGGCACATGGCCTCACTGTGATGTAAGAACCCTCAACTGTGATGTCACTTGGCCTCACTGTGAAGTAATAGGCTACTAATATAATGTCAGCGGCCTCCCCTGATTTCACACAGCCTCCGTTGTTATGTCACATGGCATCCAATGTGATGTCACAGTCCTCCGCTATAATTTTACACAGCTTCACTATGTCACACAACTTCAGTGTGATGTCATATGGCCTAACTATGATGTAACAGGCCTCCCTTTAAATTTCATATAACCTCACTGTGATGTAACAATCATGTACTGTGAAGTCACTTGACCTCAAGAGATGGAACAAGGCAAAACTAACTTCACAGGCCTCCACTGTGATGTCACACAGCCCCCATTGCTATCTCATGAGGCACCAATGTGATGTCACAGGCCTTTGCTGTGATTTCAACCATTCTCACTGTGATGTCACAAAGCCTTCATTGTGATGTCACACAACTTCACATTGATGTGTCATGGCCTGTGATATAACAAGTGACTGCTGTGATGCCACATGTCCTCACTGTGAGGTAAGAGGCCTCCACTATGATGTCACACAGACTCACTCTAATGTAATAGGCCTCCATGGTGATTTTACATGGCCTCATTGTGATGTAACAATCCTCCACTGTGATGTCACTAGGCCTGACTATGATGTAACAGTCCACAACTGTAATATCACAAGCCTCTACTGTAATTTCACACAGCATCCATGTTATGACATAGCATACAATGTGATGTCACAGGCCACTATAATTTCACATAGCTTTAATGTGGTATCACAAAGCCTTTACTGTGATGTCACATGGACTCACTGTGATGTAACGAGCATCAACTGTGATGTCAGTTAGTGATGCAACAGGCCACAAATGTAATTTCATAGGCTTCCACTTTGATGTCACAGAGCCTCACTGTGATGTCACAGGTTTCTGCTGTGATGTTATGACATGGCCTCCATTGTTATGACATGCATGGTCCAATGTGATTTCATCGGCTTCAGCAGTGATTTCACACAGCCTTACTGTGATATCACAGAGCTTTCACTGTGATGTCACACAAACTTACTGTGATGTAACAGGCCTTTACTGTGATGTCAAGTGGTATCTCTATGAAGGAACAGGTCATTAGTATGATTTCACACGATGTTACTATGCCTTAACAACCCTCAACTGTGATGTCATATGGCCTCCCTGTGATGTCTTCCAGCCTCCACTATGATGTCACAGGCCTCAACTGGAATGCCACATGGACTACATTGTGATATAACGTGACCCTACTGTGATGTCATGTAGCCTCCACTGTTATGTCACAGGCCTCCACTGTGATTTTACATGGCCTCTCTGGTGTCACACTGCCTCACTTGGATGTATGCTGCCTCTACTCTGATGTCACATGGCCGCCGCTGTAATGTCACAGGTCTTTCTCCACTATGATGTCATGCAAACTCTGTGGTAATGTCACAGGCCTCTACTGTGATGTCAGGCATCTTCTAGTGTAAGGTTCCAGGCCACCACTGTGATGTTATGCTGCCTAAACTATTATGTCTCAAGGCCTCACTCTGATGTCACACAGCCTCCAATGTGTTGTCACAGGCCTCTGCTATAATCTCAAGTAGCCTCCACTGTGATGTCATATAGCCTCCACTGTGATGTCACACAGACTACACTTAATGTCACATGACCTCACTGTGATTTCACGCAGCCTCCAGTGTTTTCCCACACAGTCTCCACTGTGATGTGAAAATATAAATTGGTAGTTAAAAAATAGTCATAGAGTCCTGGCTGGTGGCACAATGGATAGTGCGCTGGTCTATGAACCCAAAGGTTGCTGGTTCTATTCCCATCCAGGGCACACAACCAGGTTGCCAGCCAGGTTTCCAGCCAGGTCTGTAGCTGGAGGCAGATGAGAGGCAACCATACACTGATGTTTCTCTCTCTTTCTTCCTCTCTCCCATCCTCTCTCTCTGAAAAATAATAAATAAAATCTTTAAAAAAAAAGACTCAAATATGAACATAAGTATTTTTGTGTAGGAAGATTATATGATCCAAAGAACTCTTTTCTTTCAAAGTTAAATTACATGTTAATATAATTATTCAAAATACTTTGGATTTTAGTAAATATTTGTTTTTCTTTTTTTTTTAATATTTTATTTTATTATTTTTAGAAAGAAGGGAAGAGAGAGAGGCAGAGAGGGAGAGATAAATCAATGTATGGTTGCTTTTCACCTGCCTCCAGCCACAGACCTGACTGGAGACCTGGTTTGCAACCTTGTTATGTGTCCTGTCTGGGGAATCGAACCTGCGACCTTTGGGTTCGCAGGCTGGTGCTTTATCCACTGTGCTACCAGCCAGGGCTATATTTGTTTTTCTTTTCCTTCAGAATGGAATGAGGTTAGAAAAAAGGAAAAAAGAAAAATCCTTTAACAAAATATATTTCTTCTCTTGAATAAAGATCAATAGTAGAAAGCTAGTAATATAACATCTTTGGAAAAAATAATCTAAGTAAGGGGTAAATAATACCAAATAATAAAAGATAGTATAAGGTTACAATAATCAAATCAATATGGTACTAACATTAGAAAAAATATAGCATAGAAAAAGGAAATCAAAAATAGACCCTAGCATATATAAGAACTTAGGGTATAGAGAATGTAATAGATTATAGAGATGACAACAGAAAATAAATGAGAATGAATAGAATTTAAATAAATAATCCTGGTAATACTGGGTATTTATTTGGAAAAAATCAAATTAGACCCTCTCCCAAAAAAATACTTTCAAAATAAATTTTATATCAATTATGTCTCAGATTTAAAAAACAAAAACAAAATCTCTGGAAAAGTACAGAATTCTTAAGCTTAAATAAACAATTGGAATCAATTGTGAAATGTAAAACCAAGAAAGTAATGGAAAAATATATGTGATGCATAATACCATATTCATGAGATTCAGAAACAAAATACTCAGCAATCTTATTTGCAGCTATATGCATAGACAGAGTTGGCAAAGCTACAAAGAAGAGTAAAAGAATAACACCCCAAAATTGGTTAGCTTCTCTGGCTTGGACTCAGCACAGTTCACTTTATTACAGGACAGCATGAAAAAATGATTTTAAAATTCATAAAGCAAGCTCTGACTGGTGGATAAGTGCTGATCTGTGAACCCAAAGGTTGCTGGTTCGATTCCCCAGTCAGGGCACAGAACCAGGTTGCAAGACAGGTCTCCAGCCAGGTCCATAGATGGAGGCAAGTGAAAGGCAACTATACAGTGATGCTTCTCTCCCTTTCTTCCTCCCTCCCTGCCTCTCTCTCTGAAAATAATAAATAAAATGTTTTTTTAAATTCATAAAGTAGAAACTGCACTCCATCATTGTTCATTCTAATAATCGGGTTGGCAAATTCAATGAGTTTTCATACTTAACAAGGAAGATGCTGGGAATTACAAATGAGAACCAGAGGAAAAAATGTAAAAGACAGAGCAACCACCCAGTGAAATTACATGCTTTTCGAAGAAGAAAGGGAATTCCTATTTTCAGGGCCTACTGTGTGTGCCAGGCACTGTGGAGCCCCACTCACGTGCCAAGTCTTAACTTCAAAGCCACTATGTATATTTTTCATTTCAAATGATAAAACAGATTATTTGTAGTATCGAAGTCATAAAATAGTATTTTATTCAATAAATGCATATTTTTACACACTACTGTGAGCTGCTTCCTTATGCCATATGTTAAATGAACTAAACTGCTTACTTTTGCCCATAAGTTTTCTGAGACCTAGAAGGTTTCTGTCAATCACAAAACCTTCCAGCTTATTTTGCAGCTCTCACTGACTCCCAAGTTGTGTACTATAAAAGAAGTCACAGGGGACATATGATTTGTCAATGTGCTTCCTCTTATTAGAGTAAAACTAAAACTGCATAGAAGGTCCCATAAAATAGCTAAACATTTTTCCCATTTTATATCTCATTGATCTCCCCACACAAATTGCCTGTAATATATAATATCGCACTTAAGTCTATCAAGGCTAAAGTGAGTAAAATAAACCTTTCAGGTCAAGATTAATTTTTTTTTTTTTTCAAGATTAATTTTGAAGGACTATAAAAATCAGAACTCTATGTCTCCTTCCAGTACATTATCAGCAACTGGAAATCACATTCCTGGGGGGTAGGTTCGCCCCAGACCTGAAGGGAAACAGAGAAGTCAACAGATACTTTCTAGTGGTGTAGGTACTGCTACATCCCCAAGGATGGGATACAAAGGAGCCATCGGGCACCTCCCATCCTCCCTGCCAGGGAAGGTGGCACAGAAGCCACAGGAAACACAGAGCACAGCTCTGTGTTCATGTTCATGTTCTGTATGTGGAAGCTCCTCACGCTGACATGGAAGGTGCTACACTGAGTACCTGGCGAACAAGACCTTCTGTAGTGAGGGGCAGGCCTGCAGCACTGACAGTCAGTGTTATCAGTAAGAGCAATGAAGAGGGAGCAGGAGACCAACTCAGACTCCCTGGCAAATGACTCTGTTTGTGCCCCTGCTAGGCAATGAGCAAGGCTTTGAAAGAAAACTGAAATGTGGAAAATCTGGACAACATTAGCTCTTAGTGAAAACATCTTACCCCCATGGTCCTCCAATAGAAGAAATAAACCAGTCTAAATTAAGAAATTTCAGACAATATTTTATTGTACTTAGCATGTATCTATTGTTTTGAGTAGAAAGTGGGTCTGTCTGTGTCTGCCAAGGCTCCTCTACGTGGATTGGGTTTTAAGGAAACAGACCCTGAAATGGAGATCTGCAGGCTGGTGGGTCATTGCAAAATGCTGTCAGGTTCAAGCCTGTAAGGGAGTGAGGGCAGCAGGACAGGCAGAGGAAGGACTTGGATGTGATGCAGCAACAACAAGGCTTCACCGGGGCTAATGGGGACTCTCAACCTGGAGAGGTTCTTCAGAGAATTACCCCTCATCCCCGCATTGCTGGCCAAACAACAAACTTCTTTATTACTTAGGCTTTTGGAGACTGATGCCAGGAAGACACTCAGAGGTCATTCCTGCTTTCTACCATCTCATCTCTTCCTAAAGCCTGTGGACCCAAATGACAAGGGGTGGACAGACATGGACGCTATGATGTAATACCCAGATGCCCACTGAGTGAGGCTGGTATGGTTCCTAGGACTGGTGCAAAGGGGGCAAGTGGTGTATAAGCTGGCTAGGGCTGTTGCAGTAAAGCACCGTACAGTGGAGGGCTCCTCACACAACAGAAATGCGCCTCTCACAGTTTGGGAGGCTGGAAGCCAGAGATCAAGCCGTTGAGAAGGCTGCTTCCTTCTGTAACCTTGGCTTGTTGGTGGCTGTCTTCTCCTTGTGTCCTCACATGGTCTTCTGGGGTAAGGATTGTTTTTTAACATAAGAACATTTAAAGGTCAGAACTTCTTGATCATAAAAGTAAGAAAATTGTTCTACATTACATGAGTATTTATTTCATGGCAATCCACATTTCATCATTCTTATATTTAGCTTGTGGTTGTTTTGGCAAATGTGTAGACATCTAAATTTGAAAATCTTTGCATGTACTTTCTACACAGTCTCTGAATTATCTGAGAACACAGAACTATCTGTTTATTCCCACTGGTCAGCAAGGAGAGTGCCCACTCTGATTCAGCGAAGCTCAAACCATAGTCAGTACAAAGTGTGTCAGCAAATCCTCCTCTGAGTTGAATGCGAGCAAAGACAGGAAAGCACAAGCTCTGGATTGTCAGTTGTTCTGCTGTTTCCTTTAAGTCCCTGACCACTGAACCCATCTCCTGTCACCCCAGAGCTTTGCCCTCCATGTTTCGTGGCATTTGGAGGCCTTCACCAGCTATTTCATGCAGATTTCCAGTAAATTAGCCAGCAGGGACGCACAGGGCCAGCTCTGACTATCTTCTTGCTGCTTGCTGAAGACACCTTGCACATTCAAAATACCCATCTTTGACTCCTTCAGCTTGTGTGAGAAATCTGTCAATGAATTTGTTGTTCTTTCTTTGCTCTCAACTATTTTAACTTCTGCTGGAAAAGAGACATGAAAGTCAATTTACAGGTGAGCTGGATGGACCCTGACAGAAAGGTTTCTTGGCTGTGTAACTGATGACCAGTTCCATTCCTCCCCTGTGAAGGTGACCCAAGACAGATATTTTGAGTTACAACAGCAGGTGCTGACCCAGTTCTTTAGCTCCCTCTGCTCCTTTGCTCTTCATTTTTAAATCATCTTCCCCAGTGTTAGCAACAACACTGCAGCCCTTTAGATGGTGATTATACTGAATTTATGGTTAATTTTGGGGGAAAACCATCTCTCAAACAACACTGAGATTTCCCATCCATGAGCACACTACACATTTACCCACTTATTTAAGTTTTCTTCCACATTTTTGATAAAGTTTACTATTTTTATTTCCAAAGTTCTTACACATCTATTGAGTTTATTCTTAGGAACATGCTCATCCCAGCACTTTGTCTTTCATGTATTTTACAACCAGAGTCAAAATGTTTTTACAACATGCAACGGCCTACAAACAGTTCCTCCTAAAGAAAAGTAAGAGGGTGCCGAGGGGAGATGTTGGAGGAAGCAGAAAGGCACTGAGTTTCGGCAGACGGGGAAGGGCGGCACTGCTTCGGGCACTTCTCAGGGCTGGGCTAAGCCTCCCAAGGCAAAGCAGCACCCTTTGTATCTGCCCCTACTCCATACTCTCTCAGCTGCATGTCTAGGGGGCCCCAGCAAGCCCCTGGGACCACCACGCAGCTTGGCCTGTTATGCTGAAGGCTTGGTCTTCCCTGAGCCTGCATTTGAGGTTATCTAAGCAAGGTTAAGCAAGTTTCTTTGTGTAAAACACTTAGCATATGGTCTGGCACAGAGGCTATTTCTTAATTCCTATGTTGTGATCCACAGGGAATAATATTGGTCTTCTTCCCTGGAAATGTAAGTCCTTATAGAATGTACCTGGTAGTATCTATCAAGGCTGTCTCCTATCATCAAGGCTCTCATTTCCCAAACTAGGATGTTTGCCCTGCAGGCAAAAGGTCCATCCTCAATTGATCCTTGATTGGAGTGCTTGAGACCTCTGTCTGGTCTGTCTAACAAGAACCATATCCAAAACAGTACCAGCTCAGATGCTCTGCCCTTCGTTGACAGTGAGTGAGAGGGAGGATAGAGGGAAGGAAGGGGTTGGGGGGTACTTGCCAACACCCAGGCACATAGCATGTCAGGAAGCAGAGTTCTAGGCCAGGGAAGGAGTTTTTGACCTTACATTGGTTTGCCTGGGGCTTTGAAAAAGTTGGTTCTCCATAATAATCTACTATGAAATGTCCTTCTGATCTAGAGCTCCAGCCTTTCCCATCACAGTGAAATCAGTATTAGAGCCATAGTCCCACAACGAGTTCTACAAGAAAGGCAGGTACCCAAATGAGTGCCTCAAGTTTGGGTAATGCCCAGGTCAAAATAAAACATATTTTCTCACTGTAGAACATCAGAGAGCCTTGCACTTGCTAGTAGACACTTGGGTCTTCAAGAAAGGGTATAATATGTAATCTTTCATAAACTTCTTTGCTCACTGAATTCTTTTCTCATGGAAAGTCTACTGACACCTTATGCAGATAAGAATGAAATGAGAAACACTAGTCCATTCTCATCAAGAGACCATCCCATTCACTGAGAGAAACTCTCCTGCTGGTGGTGATGTTGGCTGATCTATGCACAGTACCCACAGAGCCATAAACTCCAGCAGAGGAAGTTCAACATCCCGTGTTTAGATGCTGCAAAGGTGGGCAAGACATGCTCCAGCTTTAAGGAGAACAGATTGTACTTGCTCCTGAACTTTGAGCTTTAACTTGGAAGGCAAAGGATATCAAGAAAAATAGAACTCAATAGAACTTTGATAAAGGGGCAATGCCTTTCTCAAACTCTAGTAAACGTGCCCTTACAGATGTGGCTCAGTTGGTTGGAGTGAGTTCAGTCCCTGGAAGGCTAGGTGGAAGGGGGTTTGTGAGAGGCATCCGATCAATATTCCTCTCTCAAATCGCTATTTCCCCCTTCTCCCTCCCTACTTTCCTCTCTTTAAAAATATGAGTGAGCTTTTTCCCGGCCAAGATGTCTGACATGGAAGATGATTTCATGTGCAATGATGAAGACTACGACCTGATTGAATTTTAGAGAAAAAGAGGAAAGGAGGGAAGGAGATCTGTTGTCCACCCATCCATACATTCATTGGTTGATTACTGTTTGTGCCCCAAATGGATCAGACCCACACCTTGAGGAATAATCTGAAGATTGTAACTCCGAACCAAATGTGGATTTGGAAAATCAATACTATAACTCCAAAGCATTAAAGGAAGATGACCCTAAAGCAGCATTAAGCAGTTTCCAGAAGGTTTTGGAACTTGAAGGTGAAAAGGGAGAATGGGGATTTAAAGCACTGAAACAAATGATTAAGATTAACTTCAAGTTGACTAACTTTCCAGAAATTATGAACAGATATAAACAACTATTGACATATATTTGAAGTGCAGTCACAAGAAATTATTCTGAAAAATCCATTAATTCTATTCTTGATTATATCTCCACTTCTAAACAGATGGATTTGCTGCAGGAATTCTATGAAACAACACTGGAAGCTTTAAAAGATGCTAAGAATGATAGACTGTGGTTTAAGACAAACACAAAGCTTGGAAAATCGTATTTAGAATGGGAGGAATATGGAAAGCTTCAAAAAAATTTACGCCAGTCCTGCCAGACTGACAATGGAGAAAATGATCTGAAAAAGGGTACACAATTATTAGAAATATATGCTTTGGAAATTCAAATGTACACAACACTCAAAAATAACAAAAAACTTAAAGCACTCTATGAACAGTCACTTCACATCAAGTCTGCCATCCCTCATCCACTGATCATGGGCGTCATCAGAGAATTGTGGTGGTAAAATGCATTTGAGAGAAGGTGAATTTGAAAAGGCACACATTGATTTTTTTGAAGCCTTCAAGAATTATGATGAATCAGGAAGTCCAAGATGAACCACTTGCTTAAAATATTTGGTCTTGGCGAATATGCTAATGAAATCAGGAATAAACCAATTTGACCCACAGGAGGCCAAACCGTACAAAAATGATCCAGAAATTCTCGCAATGACAAATTTAGTAAGTGCCTATCCGAATAATGACATCACTGAATTTGAAAAGATTCTGAAAACAAATCACAGCAACATCATGGATGATCCTTTCGTAAGGGAACACATTGAAGAGCTTTTGCGAAACATCAGAACACAAGTGCTCATAAAATTAATTAAGCCTTACACAGGAATACATATTCCTTTTATTTCTAAGGAGTTAAACATAGATGTAGCTGATGTGGAGAGCTTGCTGGTACAGAGCATATTGGATAACACTATTCATGGCCGAATTGATCAAGTCAAACAACTCCTTGAACTGGATCATCAGAAGAGGGGCGATGCCTGATATACTGCATTAGATAAATGGACCAACCAACTAAATTCTCTCAACCAGGCTATAGTCAGTAAACTGGCTTAACAGAGAACAAGCTTTTACAGACATAAGGCATCAGTTTGAAAGGTTCGGAACATGCCACCCTAAAATTTGTTGGTTTGACTCTTTTGTGCTAAGGTCACTTAACAGGGACAGAAAGGGGCACTCTGGTCTTTCTTTTTCCTTCCTAAAAATGAGAGCTAAAACTCCCATGTGAAAGATGATCTTCCTGACCTGATGGAAAAGCACATTCTTATCACCAGGGACTGGAAACTGAGGCTGATAAGACTCTTTACAAATTAACCTCGTTAAAATAACCTTTATCTTCTTTTACCTCCTTATATATTTCAGTTACTTTTTCACAATTACTATTCTTTATTCAACCTAGTATATTAGCACTAGGCTTAACCACTTTTTTGAGTCTTTTCTCAAGAAGTCTTTAATGTACATATAAAAATAAAGTTTGTATGCTTTTCTCCTGTTAATCTGTTTTATGGCAAATTAATTCTCAGGCCTAGTGGATGACCCTAAGAGGGTAAAGAAAAGGTTTTGTCACCCCTACATGTTGAAAGGTCTATTTCTATATCATATATTTGTTTGATGTGTCCTGAAAATTATTGGAGCTTATGGCAGAAGTGCTTTTTTTTAATCAACTGGTTTGTATTTTGCTGCTGCATTTATCCCAAGAAAAAACAGCTTTAATCTCCAGAAGAAAACCAAAATGCCATGGGATTTATGCTGTATTGACATCTTGACCTAAACATACATCATAGTAATTTGTTATGGGCAATATGACCAGAGAGAAGATTTTTGTAATCATTTTAAATACACTGACATGCTACTGTTGGTTAAATTTAAACATGTTTTACATACAGAAATTCTCTCACAAATAACCTGCAATAACTTGAAATGCATACCCTTTTGAACACTTCCTTTTCTCATGTATAAATTAAAATGTTTGCTGCATTTTGCAAAATGTCAGTTCTCCACAAATGTGTCCATATATTTCTGTACCTG
>PVIW01002876.1:0-71947 GCA_004026585.1 Noctilio leporinus | reverse complement strand
ATATATATATATATATATATATATATATATATATATATATGAGTGAGAATGTCCTCAAGTGAGGATAAGATAATTTTTAAAAATTAAAAGATCTAGTAAATGTCTGTCTGGTAAAGATCAGGGTTTCCTAGCCTGGAAGAGACACAGCAGTTGCGGGACAACAATATAAACTTTGAAAACCAAGTTTGCAGCATAACTGCAAGAATCCACCCAATGGCTACTTCCAACGAAGTTCCCAAAGGGCATACAAAAAACTACCCTTATTAGAGTCCTGACTGGGAACCTCTTCCACAAGTATCCCGTGCCTTCCTAAAGGTGATAGATGCAGCTTTAGTAATAGCTCGTTAAAAATGTAAAAGAAAGGACAATCTTGAGAGACAAGTTTGTGCCTGAGTCTTGCTTCTCAGAAATGAAGGGTGTTGGATAAATAGAGGTGAAGGGGACAAAGGTCATTTCAACTTCATTTTGGGTTTCAGGCTCCTCTGAGGATGGGCAGTTCTTGTGGTCTTATTTGCCTCCCATTGCAGCTCGTGAGCTGGAAGCTCAGCAGCACCAGAGGATCTGTCCAAAGAAAAGTGAGCCACTAACCCTCCGGTTGTCACAAACCATCATGATGCACCAAAAATAGCACGCTTTCAGGGCAAGTGACCTTCTCACTGGGATAACCCAGCATCTCCAACGAGGCACTGACTGGAAAAGTCACAGCCCTAACTGTGGCAGGACTGTTCTCACTACACTGCAGAGGGGACTAATTGAAATAAAGACAACAAGAATGCACAGCCCAGCTGAAGGGTAGTGGCAGAGTGCATTACCTCTGGGCCGCATCACTTGTAGGGCTTTCATCACTTCTGCCCTTCATTGCAAGTCCCCCTCTAAAGAAGGAGCTGTCACCCTCACCAGAGGAGGAAGAGAAAAAAGAACTTTCACCTTAATAGTCTGCCAATAATCACTATCTTCTGTCAGCCAGAAGGGAAAAAATCTTATTGAATTTTGAATCAAAGTGATTGTCTCTTCATGTACTAGCCTAAGAATTTGGCATTGTGAAAAGGAGCTGTCCTCTAAGATTTGATTCTTCTGGTCCAGCCTCCGTGCAAATGCCAGTAACCACAGGCACCTTGCATGTTCTGGGACAAAAGTCTAGGAGATGGGAGGCTCCTTCTCTCCCAGCTGCAACTCCCTAACGCAGGGTTTGACTGGTACCAACAACAGCCTGTAATCCTTTACTAGGAGACATGGGAAGTCGTGGACTTCTAAGCCCTCTTCTGTGTCCTCCACTTCCACCACCTCCTGCTTCCCACAGTCCTGGTAGGTACACAGAGGCAACAAAAGAGAAAGAAAAACCTCTCAGTTGTCCTATTGGAAAATAGCAGTTTTGGTGAAGTTGAATGGTGTGAAACTAGAAATGACAAAAGAAACTGGGACATCATCTGTGGGTGCTGCACTTCTCCCATCCTTTCTCCTGCCAAGAAGCTGTGTTACTTTCATCTACCCCACCATGGAGACATCAGCGTTTCCTCAACCCTATTCCTCTCACAAGTGGATGGAGGGCCTGTCAGAGACCTGCCCACCCCCTCCATCCCAGCCTCACCACTCGGCTGCATCCCACACTTCGGTCCTCCATCAGGTGTTTCCCACCATAGCTGTGATCTTTACATTTCACAGTCCTCAAGTTAGGATGTTCGTCTTAACTTGACTTGAGTCATCCCTAAAAACGTCACTCCCACCATAAGGGCACTGGCTGGTACTTAGGGAGGCAGAGAGTAGACCAATCTGCTTTTTTTGGCTACTGTGCAATGAAACCAGTATTTACATCAGACAATCCTTACTGCACAACAGTGGAACCCGCCATCTTTGTCAATGAAACAGGGTTGATCTGACATTCTGACAATTGATGTGCCCCCAGTTCCAGCACAGACTAGTATACAATCAACATTCACTGACAATTACAAGGGTGAATTTTATGCACCAATGGCAACCAGGTTTACAGTAAAACACTCGTCTGGATGTTGCTATGAAAGGTATTTTTCAGATGAGATAATATTTAAATAGGAAGCTTCAGAGGAGAAATCCAGGCTACCTTCAGGGCTGAGGGTGCCCTGCAGGACCCCTGGCCCTCCTTTCCCGCTAGTGTGCCCCTCCCCCAATCACACTCTGGCGTGGGGCAGGGTCTTCCCTCCACTGTCAGTGAGCAGCAGGAGCGAGCTCCTGAGAGGCTCCAGCGAGCATTAGGCTCTGGTGGAAAGAAGGATGATTGAAGGTGTCGTGGTAGAGGGTGTTCCCAGTCTATGTAGGGTCAGCCGAGGAGCTGGCTTTGAAGTTCATCTTATCCCCAGAGCCTCTGGAACACTGAGGTAACCAACTTTGCAACTTTGAGCAGGCTGATGTCATGTCCTAGGAAACTCTTGGACATAGAGCCCTTTGTATATATACGACTACCCTTGCTGTAAGCTCAGTGCGCACTACTATTGTGGGAGAGTGGAGAAACCCTGCCGGGCAACGCTGCCACCCTCCAGCACCCAGCCACATGGAAGCAGGAGTGTGGGTGTAGAAATGCCTGGACTCTCTGCGGTCATTAACCTCAGCACAGCCGTGAACAGGGTGGGACAACCAAGCAAGAGTACGGCAGCACTCTCAGCTGCCCGGCCATGTGGCCGTTAGCTTGCAACAAGGCACGCAAACCCTCCTAAAGGCTCCACGCAAGTTCTTCTTTACCTCCAGGTGAGGTCCCTCCCTGTATCATCACTGGGTGATCTCCCACCCAGCAAGAGTGGACCTGACAGAAGGTTACTTTAAACAAACTCAATTTGCTCACACTGGACTCCTAAATTCAAGGTGCTCATTGGCTCCCTGCCATCTACCAAACACTGTCTGACACCTCAGCCAATTTTTGGGGCCCTGCACACATGGCTGAACGTTCTAGTCCACTTTCCCCTCACACCATTTCCCTAGCATTCATGTTCCAGGGCTGGTCACATAGGCACTGAAGTCTGTCATGGTGGCAGCAGTGAGACCACCATGCAGCTGCACAGAGCATGGGCCATTTATTCTTGTTGCACTAGGTGCCGAGCTCTTGGACCAAGAAGCTTCAGCAAATAAGCCCATCCCACAGCTCCATGGAGCTCGGTGGCAGGGAACCCAGTCCACCAGGCTGATGTTCTGTCTGATGTGCCGTGGGTGACAATGGCTTTGCTCTAGTCAGTTGAGTCTCGGGTCCAATTTCAGCTCCTATAGGACTGTGTCAAGGCAGCGTGCCACTTCCCAAGCATTTCTTCCCACAACCCCATGATGTGGTGGGAGGTCAGAGCACATCTCCTTGGAAAATCTTGGGCTTTTGTATTGTAACATCCTAGTAAACATCTCCTTTCTATCGTTACATAGATCAAGAATGATTTCTCCTCTTCTGGTCAGGGCACATGCTTGGGTTGCGGGCCAGGTTGGGGGTGTGAGGTTTATTTTGTACATTGATATTTTTCTTCCTCTCTTTCTTCCTCCCTTTCCTTCTCATTTTCTAAAAAAAAAAAAAAAAAAAAAAAAAGGTTATACAGATGCCAATTATCTGAACACACATAATAAGATGTTCAACTGCATTAGCTATTAGGGAAATGCAAATTAAAACCAGAATGAGCTATTACTACACACCTATTAGAATGGCAAAAATAAAAAAAAAGAGTGATAATAGTGAATGCTGGTGAGGATGTGGAGTAACTGGAAAACTCATACATTGCTGGTGAGAATATAAAATAGTACAGCTACTCTGAATAATGTCAATGGATTGCATTTGGTGCTGTACTATAGTTATGACAGATGTTACCATTGGGGAAAATGGATGAAGGATACACAGGAGTTCTGTGTTATTTTTGATGGCTGGATGTGAATCCACATTATTTCAAAATAAAAAAATTAAAAAAGATGTAAAACAGAGGACTGTTAAAATATTTGTAATCCATATAATAGATAAAAAGCTAATGCCCCTGATATATAAATAGCTTCTAGACATCAATAAGAAAATCACCAAAAATAGTCCAGGCTGGTGTGCTCAGTGGATTGAGTGCCAGCCTGCAAACCCAAAAGGTTATCGGTTCGATTCCCAGCCAGGGCACATGCTTGGGTTGCAGGCTAGGTCCCCAGTTGAGAGCGTGTGATAGGTAACCTCTTTCTCCCTCTCTTCCCCTCTTTCTAAAAATAAATAAGTAAATTATTTTTTTTTTAAAGAAAAATAACAAAAACAAACATGTAGATAGCTCATAATACGAGGCAGGCACTATTCTAAGTTTTTTTTCCCCATGCATTAATTCATTAAATTCTCACAGTGACCCTATATCATTTCCATTTTATAGATCAGGCAATTGAGACACAGAGAAGTTAAGGAATTTGCCCAAACCATGTAGCTAATAAGTGGTAGAGCCATGATTCAAAACCCAGCATTCTGGCTCCAGAGTGCAAGCTCTTAAACTCTACATTAAATTCTTAAACTTTTCTCTAGAAAAGACCCACAACATAACAGAAAAACCATCAGAGTTTATAAATAATAAAGAAAAAACAACTGGGTCTTAAACTTAGAGGAGGAGAGAGAAAGCCAGAGAAGGGTGATACAGACCCCCTGCGCCCTACAGAACAGCCTTCTTAGCCTCATCTGCCCCAGCTTGGGCAAGCCCAGCCAACACGACATCACACTGAACAATACACAGATTCCTCCTTCAACACAGAAGGCCACATCTGCCTTCCAAAACCTGTCCCTCAGCAGCCACTCCCTACGAGGCACTGAGGGAAAGGCAGAGAACAAGCCACACACCTCAGCTTCAGCAGGGAGACCGAGCATCCCTAGTGAGCTGGGCATGCAGGTATGGGGGAGGTGGGCTCAGCTTTGAAACAAGGAGGACTAAGAGGAAGGGGTAATTCCTCCCTTGGTCCATTTTCCCTTCAAAGTCTTACCAACTGTCTGCCCAGTCCTGCAGACAGATCTGAGGAGCAGAGAGGCCACTTCAGTAAGGGGTGGACAGTGATGGAAAATCCAGCAGCAGTGATGCAGGGGACAAAGAACTCAGCATGACTCATCACCAGAAACACCTGCTCCCAGGCCCCTTGGAAAAGCTCCAGTGCTCTGAGCCTCACAGACTCCACAAATCCCCACACCTCCACACCCTGGGGAACCATGGATGTTTCTGCAGGGGGTGGTGCAGGCAAAGGATGTTGGGCCCACAACAGTCCGGGGAGATTAATAGTTCATTTGATTGGTGAGTAAAGAATGCCAGTCTTGCACAGTCTTTTTCTACTAATTGATCTCATGCCTGCCACTCCTGAGAGGAAAATGGGAACACCTTGAAATCTAGCTACATGTACCCTAAGTACATATAGGCATTTGCATCTATGTTCATTTGGCTGTACACACCTTGCATGTATGTCTGAGAATAACATTTTAAAAATCATCACCTGAGAATATGCTTATTGATTTTTTTTAGAGAGAGAAGAAAGGAGGGAGAGGGAAACATCCATCAGTTGCCCCTCATGCATGCCCTGACTGGGGATGGAACCCACAACCTAGGTAGGTGCCCTGACTGGGAATCAAACCCATAACCTTTTGGTGTATGGGATGATGCTTAATTAGTTGAGCCACTTGGCCAGGGCTGAGAATGACTTCGAGGTGGAGGCCTTCATGCCTGTGGCAAGCCCACAGTGGGGCTCACTCAGTGCTGGCTCTTTCCCCCAGGGCTCAAATGCTAAAGTGGATGAATACAAGGGGAGTGAGGAACATGGACAGAAAGAAGATCTGGTGTCCAGAGCTGACAATTTGTTTCTGGGTTCAAAGGCTTAAACCAAGAATGTTTTATCCAGATCAGCTCTCTTTTGGCAGCTTTAAAATGTTGGGAAGTGGGGCTGAAGGAAGTTGGAGGCACCATGTGTTCCTGAAGAGTATATAGTGGATAAATGGAGCACAGGACCCCATCGGGAAACCCTGGAAGCTAGCAGGGAGCAGAGCAACCAGTGGTTTAACACATCATTTTACTTTAAGAGCTGGAGGCCCAGTGAAGGGAAGTGACTCGCCCAAGTGCCACAGTAAAGTAGCAGTAATATTGCGACCAGGACTCTCTGTCAAGGGTCGTTCCTGCTACCCACTGCACCTGCATTCTTTGTCACTTCCTAAATGGTGTTCCCTCCACAGGGCAGCTGGTTGGAGTATGCTTCCCACATGCTACATGAAGGTTTGCTTTCTGGAATGTTCTGGCTCCAGAGTGCAAGCTCTTAAACTCTACGTTAAATTCTTAAACTTTTCTCTAGAAAAGACCCACAACAAAAGACCTAGAACAGCAATGTTCTAGGCCATGGGATAGTAGTTGTAAATCGTAAATCTTAACCACTATCCTAATAGAAACTAAAATTTATTTTATTTATTTATTTTTTTAAAAGATTTTATTTATCACTTTTAGAGAGAGGGGAAGGAAGAGAGGCAGAGAGGGAGAGAAACATCAGTGTATGGTTGCCTTTCACCTGCCTCCAGCTACAGAGCTGGCTGGAGACCTGGCTTGCAACCTGATTATGTGCCCTGGCTGGGAATCAAACCAGCAACCTTTGGGTTCGCAGGCCGGCACCTTATCCACTATGCCACCAGCCAGGGCGAAACTAAAATTTATTGAGTCCATGTTGTGCCAAGCATCATATCCCTGATCCTCAGGACCACCCTATGATGTTATTATTGCCGTTCCCATTGTACGGATGAGGAACAAAGGCTCAGGGAGGTTAACCACTTTACCCAAGGTTACGCACCCAGGAAGTGTTAGCTTAAACCACTTCCCATGCTCTTAAGTACTGCATTTCACTGCTGCCTCCCAAGTATACAGGTAAGAAAGTAAATATGATAATATCAGGTACTGTTAAATACTATGAAAAAATAAAGCATGGTGAGAGATAGAGGATGACAGTGATGATGGGTCTCTCCTATTATCTAGGTCGGGTGGTCAGGGAAAGTGTCCCTGAAGATGTTGGGCACCTGTGGAGAATCCACACTGACAAGGAGCCCACCATGCCAAGAGTTGAGAAAAAGGCATTTTAGACATAGAGGGCAGTTGGGTTTTTTGATAAGGATGATGGAAAGCCATTGGAAGGTTTAAGCAGGGGAGTGACATGCTTTGCTGTGATGAAAAGGTTATAGGGGATCCCATGGAAAAAGCAGGAGAAAAGATTTTACATTTTCAGGAAATTTGATGGTGATGGGGGATGTGGGGGGGAGGGTCAGGACTGGGAAGAGAACCAGGACATCTGGGACCAGCATTCTCATTTTGCTCCCAATTTCCCAGGGACCCTGTTTCTAACAGGGTGGATAAGTTTTTGTTTGTTTATTTTTGTCTTTTTATGGGAGGATAGGTAAGTTTTGAAAACAAAGAAGACCCTTTGGTTCCAGCTGGGCCCACCCACAGCCCTACCACTTCTGTCTCATGGAATCTGAGCAGCTGCAGTGGAAGGGAAGTGCCTGGGGTTGGATGGGGATGGGGTTTAAGGTGAGATGTTTGCTCAAGACTGTCATCAAGAGGCAGATTTCCCCAGGGGTCACCCTGTTCCCCATTGCTCTCTACCAGGAGAGGGCTGGGTTGGGCAAGAATCCCTCCCCCAAATCTCCACCCAGGAGATCCTACATGCTTTTCTCCCACTTAGGAAGTTCCTCTTCGGGTCCCACCACAAGCCTTCTCCGGGACTCTGGGCTGGATTATGGACCTTCCCCCTTCCATCCTGCCCCTTTCTCTCCCACAGATCACCTGCCTGCACGTGGCCAAGCCTGGACAGGCCTCCACCATGTCTGGGGAGGCAGTGAGGGACAGGAGGTGCCAGCAGTTCCCTTGGCTGCTGGATGAACTCACCCTCTTCCTTCCCCTCTCCCAGTCCGAAGATGCTGAAGAAACCAAAGGAAAATGGGAGCGGTGTTTCTTCCCATAAGCCCATAGCCTCAAGCACAGATTGGTTCCTGGGCCTGTAGCTACTTGCTGGGCAATTACCCAGTGACTCTTAGGGGCCCAGTCTTCACTAGACCCTTCCCAAATCTCAGTCAAAAATTTTTTTCTCTCTCTCTCTATTTTAGGAGTGCTGTATTAGACATATGTTGTTGTTGTTGTTTTTAATTTTATTGTTGTTGTATTACATCCATCCCCTTTTTGCTCCCCTCTGTTCCCCTCCCCACCCTCCCCCCACCCCCCATTCAGTCAAAATCTTATCTCCCCAATAGGGAGATAGAAAGACAAGCCTGTCTCCAGTCAGGCACTATTCCAAAGCCCATTAAACCTCTGGGCTTCCTGGGACACAGACTTGCATGGCCTGATGGCCTCAGTACTTCTTATCACATAACAGAGATGTGATGAGTAACTGATGATTGAAAGCCCTGGAAACGGGTGGCTGAGTCATTATTATTCTGTTTTGAAGACCCACCTGAAAACAGGCTTTGACTTCAGGCTAAACTCAGGACTAATTCCCAGTGAAGCCACTTTATGTATACACTGAATATCTCCTCTATTACATTCATGTGTATATGTGTAATATGTATGTAACATGTATCATGTAAGCTAGACTCATTAGACAAACGAAAACATGACCTGTCTTTCAGTTTTTTTCTAAAACATAGAAGCAATAACGCTTCATTCATTCTAAAGCTGTTGTGAGAATTACTTAGGATAAGACATATAGAAATAGTCACGTTAGGTGCGTACCACGTGGTGCAGTGGGGCGCTACAGGCTCTGGGTAGTGGAGCGCGCAGGGCAGGTCGGCCCAGGGCTGCTCCGGACTATAGGGAAAGGCCACCCGGATGCCCAGCACGGGGCCCCAACCCTCCCAGAGCCGCAGTGTCGAAGGGAGGAGGGAAGAGGTTGTTACCGACCTTTCTAGTAAATCGGGGAACCATCCCCTCCTCGCCACCCCCCAGTTTTGCTCCCGCTGCTCACGACTCCCCCCCGGTGAGCGACGCTCAGCCAGCAGCACAGCAGTCGCACTCCCGCCCTCCCCAGCCTCCACTGCCCGCTGGGCTTGGGCTCAGCCGCTGCCCCTTCCTCCATCCCCACGCCGCCCCAAGCCCTGTGAACCCTGAAATCCCCAAATGTAGTTTTGTGCAACATCCTTGCTTTTTCCTTGGGGAGCCGCCCCTGTGCCTTCGCTTGGCTCCGCAAGAGGGCAGGCTAAGCCGGAGAGGGGATGTGCCGCTCCAGGTCTCACCCCACGTCGCCCTCAGTCCCCACCGGGACCCCACCCCTCACACCGCCAACCTTCCAAATCGCCAGGATCCCCCGCCCCCTCGGCCTGCACAGCTGACCCTACTTTCTGCCACTGAGCCAGTGTGCGCAGGGCCCAGCTGCACGCCCCAGCCCCGCGCGGCTGCGGGGACCTTGGGGAGTGTAGTTCTCAGCAGGGTCGCCGCCGGGAGGGCCCGAGTGCCTTCTCCACAGACGCGTGTCCTGCTACCGCCATATGCATCTTCAGACCCACTGACTCTCGGGGTAGAGAGCCCAGGAGCGCCAGAGAGGCAGGGCAGTGAGCTGCTTGCTGGAAGCAGGTAGTTTACAGCGAGGTCTCTGTAGGGCCTTGGACAAGTGTCATAACCTCGGCAACTGTCTTGCAGGGTTTTCAGGTCAATCAGGCTCAGGACCTGGCATGCAGCCAGCCCTTAATAAACAGATGCTACAGCCATGTTTACTGGCCTGGCAGAGTTGCCAAAGGCAGTTCAGCCCCCAAGTGTGTATGGGCCCAGGACCAGGAGCTGTTGATTCACCCCACCCTCCCCCAGACCAATGCACACAGGGGGAAGAGGCCCCCAGGTTACTCTCCAACATGTTTGGTCCAGTCACTCAGGTGCCCCTCTCTCCTACCCAAGTCACCCTCATTACCTCTGACCATCCAAAGGTACACTCTACACCTACTCAGAAGTATGTGATGTTTATTTCCCACATATTTGTGGCCTGCTGCCACCTTACCTAAGAGTGAGGTGGAAGCTTTTGGGAGATGTGGGGTTCTCCCCTAGAGGGGACTCTGGGCATCTTGGTTCAGGCCCTGAACTGGGCCAGGCTTGGGGCAAGTGTGAGCCCAGATGTGGCGCTGTCTGCGCCTCTCTTGCCTGCGGGCCAGCTGCCTCAGCCGTTTCCGAACGGCCCAGAGCACCAGATACACTTCGCGCAGCATCTCTGCTTCTGGTGAATGCAAAGGGCACCCAGTTCTCATTTGAGAGGGAACTGAGGAACTGGCTGATGACTGAAAGAGAAAGATGTGCACATGTAAACAGCTTGGTCTATGGAGAAACTGCTGGCAGAAGTACCTGTGGAAAAGTAGCAAAGGCTTTTAATTCCACCCCCTCCATCAGGCCTCACCTCAGGTACTGCCTCCTCCAGGAACTCTTCTCAGGCTGCTGCTTCAGGTATTTGTCTCTACCCTGTGTAAGCCCCATCACACCACATTTCAGCACTATTTATCCCCTAGGCTCATCTATTTTCAACACTAGAATGCAAGCTCCTGGAAGACAGGGATCATGTCTGACCCATCTTTGAGTCCCCATGTGTTTCATGGAAAGTGTGTTAAATGGAGAAGGACCTCTGTCTCCAGCCCAGGGATCCCTTCTGCCCTCCAGGCTTGTACATCCCACTGCCTCCTAAACATCTCCTTGCAGATGTCTTATTGGCATCTCAACCCACCCTGTCCCTGAGGCTAAACTCTTCATCTCCTCTCCTAAGTGCACCCTTACTCCTCATTCTTCCCATTGGGAATGGCTCTAGCCTGCTGTCTATCCCTCCCTATCCCCTCACCACTTTCCAATCAACCACTTGGTACAACAATTCTACCCCTTGAATATTGCTCCACTCCATTAACTTGTTCTACCGGATGCCCCTTTCCCAGTCCAGAATAGCTTCTCTCTTAGCCTGGACTATAACTCCTCCACTGAGTCTTCCTGCCTCTCCTCTCGTTCCCTTCTGACCTCCACTCCAAGTAAACTTTTAAATATTAATGCTGCAATACTTCATTCAAAGGCAAGATACATTTATTTGGTAGTGATCTAGATACTTCCCTTTTTTAAATTAAGTTTTTGACTTTGAGATACTTGTAGATTCATATGCAGTTGTAAAAATAAGAGTTCCTGTTACCCAGTAGTCTCCCCAATAGTAAAAATCTTGTCAAATATCTTAATCAGGATATTGATATCAATATAATCTACTGATATTACATTTCCCCAGTTTTACTTGTACTCTTATGTGTGCATCTGTGTATTGAATTTTACCCAATTTTATATCACATGTGCAGGCTCATGGATCCAACTACCACACAAGATGATAAAGGAGATTTTCATAACACAAGGATTCCTCATGTTGTCTTTTATAACAAACCCACCTCCCTCACCCCCACCACTGTAGACCCTGGTGACCACTAAACCACTAATCAGTTCTCCATTTCTATAATGTTGGTATTTCAGGAATGGTATATCATATAAATGGAATTATAAAACTTTTGGGGATTGGTTGTTTTCACCAGCATAATTGCCTTGAAGTTCATGTAAGTTGTTGCATGAACTTCACCCATTGAAAGTATTTGGATTGGTTTGGCTATTACCAATAAGGCCACTATGAACATTCACATATAGATTTTTGTGTGAACTCAAAATTTCATTCACTCATTAGGATAAATTCCCAAGAATACAACTGTTGGGGCATATGATAATTGCATGTTTAGTTTTATAAGAAACCACCAAGATGTTTTCCAGAGTGGCTGTACCATTTTACATTCCCACCAGCAATGTAGGAGTGTAGGCAAGCTTTCTAAATCAAAATCTGATTGTATCACTCTGCTCAAATGTCCGCAAGGGCTCCTATTGCTCTTAGGGTCAAATTCAAACTCCACACTGGCCATCTACCCTGCCTTGTACTAGCTGGCCCTCAGCCCCAGATCACTATACTTTGACCCATAAACCTTGGGCCAGCCCTCCAAACATCTGTTATTCTTTCCACTCCTTCCACTCTCTCCACTTTCCTCTATCCACCTCAACCCTGCCTCCAAACTTCAGATCTGAGCCCTCTCTTCTGTTAGGAAGGCCTTCCTTGACTTCCCAAGCCTGGATGAGATGTCTTTCCCCTGGGCTCCCACAGACTCCTGCACCTCCCATGTCTCACCCCTATTGATAATGAACCAACAATGCCTATGATCTTGTCTGTAGCCCCCTTAAGTGTGGGTAAGTCTTGTTCACCATGTATCCTCGAACCCTACCTCAGAGCCTGGCACTTAACAGAGGCGCAGGAAATAAATGTTTAACAAATGAATGGAGGGAGGAACAGTCATAGGAGGGTGGGGATAGTGGGAGGGTTTGGGGGACAAGGGGGATATGTTACTGACCTTCCAGCTGCACATTTTCCATCCAGATTGGAGGGCTGAGACCATGATTGTGGGAACAGACTTGACAGCAATGAGGGGTAGCTGCAGCAGGGACCGGCCCCCATGGTCCAGCTCCACCTGAGCCCCATCTGTTGCCTTAGCTGATGTGCAGGGATCAGCCACCACAGGGGAAACTTCCATCTTGGAAACCTTAGCCTCTTTTGGGGGCTTAATCAACTTCAAAGTCTCATCCACACTGGGAGCCTTCTCCACCTTCAAGACATTTTTCTTGGCATCAGGATGTTCCAACATGGTTGACATCACTTTAGGTTTCCAAAATAAAACCTAAGAGCCCAGAAGGGAGAGGAAGCTTAAGAGACTGGGCCAGAGACAAAAGTCAGAGGGGAAGGCACAGAAGGGATGGGATAGTGTGGGTGCTGGCCTACCCCTCACCTCCTCTTTTCCTGTCCAGTTTGGTCACAGGAAGCCAGGAGGGGAGCGAGGCCATGTAGAGGCCTTTTATCTAGCATGGTATAAGGAAGGGGCAGTTTCTGAAACTCACCCAGCAAGTAATCTTTCGCCAAACCCATCGGAAGAACCTCATGACTGCAACAATTTCTCTAAATACACAAGTCCATCCCTAGTAGGAGTTGGGGGGGACAAGTTGCAGGCCAATGGCTTCTACCTAAGGGGTCTCTCAGGAACTTCAAGTGCAGCAGTGAAAAAAAAAAAAGAGTATCTAAGGGGAAACCTCCCCCTGATGCCTCATCTTAGGCCTTTCCTCCCCTCCCTGGGACAGGGAGAGGTGTCAAAGTGGATGAGAACCCAGAGTGAGGGAGCGTTCTAGTCCATTGTGAGAGCCTGCCTGGCCCTGACCCCAACCCCCAAGGCCCTTCCAGGACCCGGAGCCAATAAGCCAATCCCTGTGCCCTCAGCCCTCCTTCCCCCAGAGACAAGAAAGGGAAACCAGCATCTATGAATCACCTGCTACCAGCTGGGCATTGCCTGTATATGATGCCCTATAATTCTCACTGCAGCCCTCAGGTAGGTATCATTGTCAGTGCCATTTCACACACAAGGAAGCGGGGATTCAGAAAAACCAGAGAACCTGCCCAAAGTCATAAATCTAGGGAGCCATAGGGCAGAGTCCAGCCAGGGTCAGCCTCCAGTATCTAGCTCTCCACAGGTCCTTTCTAGTCTGGGGAAAGGGTCCCCCTGAGGCCCAGGTTGCTGGTTACTCCCTTCCCCAGTAGATGGGGTCCTTCTCCCTATCTGCCTTTTCTGCCTGGCACAGCAGCCCAGCCGAGGCTCTCTGGGAGGGGCCTACTCACCCACAGGGCCCTGGCCTCAGCCAGCTATGCGTGGAAGCCACTGAGAACAGCCAGGCCTGGTGAAGGCACCGTGTGCCCGGGAAGCCTGTCTCACTTCCAGGGCTGAGGCAGGGGGCCCCTTCAAGGCCCCCTGCCCCACCCCCAAGCAGCCTCAGGGATCCAGAGGGGACACACTGGGAAGCCGGGGGTGAATCCTGCACAATCATCAAAGGCCTCATCATTTCCCTGTGTCCCCCCACCCCACCTAGCACTCGGGCGGATGGCCCGCTCTATCCTTTCTCCCTCTGCCTTGCCTGCCCCTTCCCAGGGCAAGCCTGTAGCTCCCTTTCCCGAATCTCTTTGGACGACTCTGAGCCACATTAAACCTGGTTTGGGCAAGATCTCTAGGGGAGCCCGCAGTCTCAGTCCTTCGCCCACGGTAGAAATTGCTGGTGCAGGTCCACAGTCTGGACAAAAGTAAGGAGAGGTCAACTTAGGTTCTTCAGATGTTTTAATTATAATTATTTTACTATTAAACATTAATTTTTTTTTATTTTAAAAGATTTTATTTATTATTTTAGAGAGCGGAGAAGGGAGAGAGGCAGAGAAGGAGAGAGACATCAGTATATGGTTGCCTTTCACCTGCCTCCAGCTTTGGATCTGGCTGGAGACCTGGCTGCAACCTGATTATGTGCCCTGGCTGGGAATCAAACCAGCAACCTTTGGGTTCACAGGCCAGTGCCTTATCCACTGTGCTACCAGCCAGGGCTTAATTGTAATTATTATATTTTAATTTTTTTCAAAGATTTTATTTATTATTTTTAGAATGAGGGGAAGGGAGGCAGAGAAGGAGAAAAACATCAATATATGATTGCCTTTCACCTGCCTCCAGCTATGGACCTGGATGGAGACCTGTCTGCAACCTGGTCATGCGCCCTGGCTGGGAATCAAACCAGCAACCTTTGGGTTTGCAGGCCGGCACCTTATCCACTGAGCCATCAGCCAGGGCCTATCCCAGAACTTCCAGATACAATCCATACTCCCTCCCCTTGGCAGAGGAGAGGGGGCACATCCAGGGAACAAGGTGAAGATGGGGTGTCTGCCAGGTTGACTCCAACTCCCGCAAGCAAGTACTGCTGGGGGTCCTAGAACGCTGACACTTAGTGAGGGAGGAGGGAGCTCCCTCCAACACCCCATCCAGAAGTCCTCCCTCCTCCATCAAAGCCTGGGGATGCCCCAACCCACTCCCTGGGCACTACAGGGAGATGGGGGAAGGGTGGGGGGACCGGCCAATTCTGAGCCTTCCACTCCATCCCCAGGGACCAGGGGTAATTAAAGCGGCATAGGAAGAGAGGGCAGGCAGCTGGCACAAGGCCTCCAGCTGTGACAGCCCCCAAAGTCACGTTAGGAAGGAAGAGGGGCACAGATGGAGGGCCCATTTGGTGCAGGGGGCCCAAGCCTTGGGACCCCCAAGGAGGGCAGCAGGGCCAGCTGGTCAGGGCTGGCCAGGCACGCAGCAGGCTGTTCTCCTGCTCCAGCGCAGTATTCTGCTCAGCCAGGTCCTAAACCTGCTCCTTCAGCACCTCTACTTCCTCCGGGACCACAAACAGGAGGTGGGACTTCGCCAGGTCCTGGGGGACAGGCAAAGCATCAGGGGTCCCTGGTCACCGCAACCTCATTCCCTGCCCAGTAACTTGAAGAAGGGCTGGGTGTGAGAGACCCCCTGCTTCCAGATAATGAGGGCCCACTGGGGAAGAAGCAAAGCAGAGAAAGGATGGAGGGCGGCCAGGGGAAGAGGCCAGACAGAGGCAAGGTCAGGGCTCAAGACAGAGATGGTAATCAGGAGCAGGCCTGGAGGCCGAGGAAGTCCAGGGTTCAGGTGGAGATGGAGCGGGTAGAGGAGTGGGAGTCAGTGCTCCCGGATGGCAGCAGGGGTGGAGCAGCAGGCCGGCTGACGAAGGTAGGGCCTAGGTGTCAGCACCTGAGCAGGGACCTCCTGGAGCCAAGATGGCTTTTCTTACCATGGCTTGTTCGATCTTGTTGTCAGTGTCAACCAGGCTTCCGGAGTCACTGGTGACACAGGGAGATGAGCCGTGAGGAGGAGGTGCTAAGCCAGGTGTCTGGACACCACAGCCAGTTGCTTTCCAGGTGCTTCTCAGAGCAGGCTCTGGCCTCCGCAAGCCCCATTGCTGCGGCTTCCTGCCCCCGCGCCCGCCTGTACCTGTGACAGTACAGAATCAGGGAGAGGATTTTGTCCATTCCCTAGCAGGGTAAGGGCCTCTGCCCAGCGCCCCCTGGGGTAGGGGTCCAGTTGTTCGCTGAATGGGGATGCTGGCCGGAGGGTCCCCCACCTCTGGTGGTGACCAGGAGAAATGGGAAGGGTTACCGTGACAACAGAACAGCGCCCAGAGCCCTGAAAGACAAGTACAGCTTATGGTCCTGGGTCTGGGATCTGGGATCTTGAAGGAGCAAGGGCTTGAGGAGAAGTAGTAAGTAGAAGCTGGAGGTGGGACACTGGGAATAGGAGCAGAGGCCCTTCGAAGACCTCTGGGAACAGAAGACATGGAGGGCTGAGTAGGTCTGGCTGCAGTTTGTTAGGTGGCCACAAGAGGACGACACAGGCTGGGCACGACAGTCCCCAGGACCAGCCTCTGGGTTTCCCACCCGCATTCTCCCTCCTAAGTCCTAGGAGGCCCAGGGCCTGAACTAGCCTTTGCACCCTGCGCTGTCCTCCAAGGGTCTCTCTCCACACCACTCAAGCCCCAGGTTCCTATATCATCCCATGGCTCACGACCCACCCCTGCCCAGTTTCTGCCTCAGCCCCAGGGTCAGCCCTCCAGCCTTGACCTTATATACACGATTAGCAGTCCCATCCCGCTGCCCCCAATTTCCCCCCTGTCAGAGTAGGTGGCCCCAACATGCTGCACCCTGCACCCTTGTGCTCAAGTGTCCAGCCCTCTCTCCTGGTTGTCAGTTCCAACGTGCTTTCCTGGAGGGAGGTGATTAGCATTCATTTCAAGGTGACAGTTGAATGAGGCCCTGCAGCCGGGAAGGGAGCACAAGGGAGCTGGGAATTTTCCATTTCCCATCCAAGCTCTGGGTGCAGAAGGCACCGATAGGTACCTGTCAGGTGATCAGGTCTGAGAGAGCAGCACAGGGTGGGGAGGTGGAAGGACGCCTGGACCTCTTGAAACTGGGAGGGAAGAGGACAAGTTTAAGAGCAGAGACAGGCTGGCCCGCTGGACAGTCAAAGCAGCTTTCAATCCATTTCAATCTGAGACCCTTAGGTGGAGACTAGCCCCCACAGAATCTTCCCCCCTCAACCCCCTCCACGTAAACAGACACAGAGACCAAAGAGGGGGCAGATTCACAAGAATAGGAGCCCTGGCCTTGCCTGACAGATACTAGGGGAAAGATGCCAAGTAGTTCATTCTTGCCAGAAGTAAAGGAATACTACAATAATAAACATTGGTTGGCCGAGAGATGACTATCTCCCATTTATCTAGTGTTAGAATTTTTTAAATAAAGATTTTATTATTTCCAGAGAGAGAGGCAGAGAGGGAGAGACATCAATGTATGGTTGCCTTTCACCTGCCTCCAGCTATGGACCTGGCTGGAGACCTGGCTTGCAACCTCTGTGAACATTTTATTTTTTATTATTTTTTAAAGATTTTATTTATATTTTTAGAGAATGGAGAAGGGAGAGAGGCAGAGAGGGAGACAGACATCAATGTACGGTTGCCTTTCACCTGCTTTCAGCTACAGACCTGGCTGGAGACCTGGCTTGCAACCTCATTATGTGCCCTGGCTGGGGAATTGAACCTGAGACCTTTGGGATCACAGGCTGGCGCCTTATCCACTAAGCCACCAGCCAGGGTCTGTGAACATTTTAGACACAGGCATCCAGTAGGGAGGTGGAGAGAATGACTTTGTGTTAGATGGTGTTAGACGGAGGCTCTGATTGCAACTTATTAGTTGGTTGACCTTTGGCAAGTTGCTAAAATCCTTTAAGTCTCAGCTTCAAGTGGGTATCATAGAGCAGCTTTCAGGATTATGTGACATAAAGTGTAGCACCTGACCCAAAAGAGACACTGGATATAAATGTACCTTTCTTTCCTAAGTTCTTAGTATTCAGTCCTTATAATGCTTGGATCCCCAATGTGGCCATCAACCCATCCACCCATCCACCCATCCAATTAATCAAGTACCTCTCAACTTCCAGGCTGTTGAGGGTTTGAAGGTTACTGCAACCCAGGGGTATGTGAACAGCCTGAATTCACCATCCCCTGTTTCCCCATCCCTGATTCAGGAATTGGTCAGGCATCCTCAACTCCCCATCTTGGATCTAGGCACTTAACACCCCAATCCATTTTCCATTTCAAAAGGGAGTTCTCATGCCACTCAAACTCCATTCTCCTGCCAGCTTCAGGCACACCAGATTGGTGAGGTGGGGGCTCACGCACCCCATTTCAGTGAACCAAAGAGGTGGCCCCACCCAAACCTGCTGGCCCAGCACGGTGGGCACAAGGGGCTGGGCTGGGCCAGAGCCGCAGAGGCTTGCAGAGGAACAGCTTCTTATGAGGGGTAATGAAATTGAAAAAACTGGGAGCACCACAAAACTAAACTGTGTCCTTTATGTTTGAGTCACAATCACTGGTTGACCTTGAGGAAAGTAATTTAATGATGAAGTGCACACAGACTGCTTTTTGATATCTCAATTTCTGTCCTCTGTACCTCTTGCCTGCACTATCAGGCGATCCAACCCCCATCTGCAATCCAGTACCAGGGGTACAGGGAGGCCATGTACCCCTGTTGCTCTAGCCATGCATCCATCCATCATCATCCAGCCAGCCACCCTATGCATGCATCCAGTTACCCTTCCTTCCATCACTTCTTCCTACTCCTTCCATTCGTATACCCATCCACGTATCCATCATCTTTACTCATCCACCCTTCATCATCCGTCCTTGTCTCTGTCCTCTTTCCTCCCCCGCCTCCATCCCTGCACGCATGTATCCAGCCATCACCATCCAGCCATCCGTTCACCAGCATGTATCAACTACTTGCCGTTCACTGCACTACGGGGTACACCGTCCTCACAGAACATCCACTGTTATACATCTACTTTATAAGAAGTAAAATTGGTCCCTACTTGACAGAGCGGAGGCTGAGGCTTGGGCAGGTGGGAGAAACTTGCCCAAAGTCAGAGGGCGAGTAGCAGAAATGAGACTTGATTCTGAAGCTCGGATGCTGCCCCAACTGCCAGACTAGCAACCTCAGCGCCTCCCTCATCTCATGTTCTCAGTACCCTCCTCATCTTAGCCACAGCCCACACCTGTCCCAGCCGATTCCAGCAAGACCTGAAAATTTAAAAGCATCACCTATACACTACAGACCCTATAGCTGGAAACCAACTGACGAAAAAGCAGAGGCCGTATCTGAGTCCCCTGTCCCACAGCCCTTAGGCCTGGCGCCCCACAACCACCCACCCCGGGCCTAGCAGCTGCTTGCTCTTAAATATACTTAGTTTTTAAAATGCTGCCTTACTTTTCTCTCAGATTTATTTCCTCCTTGAGTTTTATTCGTCTTTATATACAAAGCAGACACTGTCATTGTAGCCGGGGCTCTGGAAGAAAGAATTCCTCTGCTACTCAGCCATGGCGGTGAGGGAGCCTACATTTGGAACTGAGGTGGTTCTTCAGGGAGTTTCTTAGCATCACCATGCCCTGTGATTAGCCTCTACATTCTGGAAAAAGACAGGATGCCCATTCTCAACACTTCTACTCAATGTGCTAATGGGTGTCCTAACCAGAGCCATTAGGCAAGAAACATAATGCAGGACACCCAAATCAGAAATAAGTAAACTGGTCTCTGTTTCCAGATCATGTGACTTTTACATGTAGAAATTCCCAAGACTCCACTACAAAACTGTTAGAATTATTATACAAATTTAGCCAGGTTGCAAGATTCAAAATAAACGTAGAAAAACTAGATACCTTTCTATACACCAACAATGAAGTGTCTGAAAATAAATAAAACAGCCCTACTTACAATAGCTTTAAGGGCAATAGAATACTTGGGAATAAATTTAACCAAGATCTGTACACTGAAAACTGTAAGACACTGATGGTAGAAATTGAAGAGACAAATAGAATGATATCCCATGTTTATGATTCAGAAATATTTGGTTAAAATATCCATACTAATCAAATCAAAATATAGTTCAGTATAACTCTTATAAAAATTCCAATGCCATTTTTTGCATAAAATTCTTAGCAACTCCCCAAGAGTTGAAACAACCCTGAGAAAGAACAAAGCTGCATCACACTTCAGATTTCAAACTATATTACAGTTATAACAGTGAAAATAGTATGGCATAAAACCAAACATACAGACCAACTCAACAAAACCAAGTGCCCAGAAATAAACCCCTACATATACAATCAACTATTATTGACAAGGGAGCCAAGAATACAATACTTAATAGGAGAAGGAAAATTTCTTCAGTAACAAGTGTTGAGGAAAGTGGGTAGTCACTTTCAATAGAATGATATTGGACCTTTATCTTATACCATTCGCAAACATTAACTTGAAATAGATATTAGATCTTTATCTTATGACATTCACAAACATTAACTTGAAATAGATATTAGATTTAAATGTAAGATCTGAAACGTTGAAACTCCTAGCACAGGGGAAGAACTCCTTAACTTGGGTTTTATGAATAAATTTTTGGACAGCAAAACCATAAGCAACAAATGGAATATCAACCTGAAAAACTCCTGCAGAGCAAAAGGAACCTACAATATGAAAGGGAACCTACAAAAAAAAAATCAGAAGGGACATAAAATAAGCATTTTCAGAGTGATGGTTACTTGCAACTTCAAAAGAAACCAACTAAAAAGCTTTTTATAAAAATAAATAAGCTTCATACATTCAGACAACTAGAAAAATAGAATATTAGATCTGATTTAAAATACCAACCAAAAGTTTAGTGTTAAGTATTTAATTTAGCACTATTGTAAAAAAATTAGAGGAATTTTTTTCTTTCTCAATTGAGAATGTTTTTAAGACAGAAAAGCCAAAAAAAAAAAAAAAAAAGCCATTTAAGAACTTTACAGAGCACAATACAATAGATTTTAATTTTACGGTAACAAAATTCTTAAGAAGTCAAGAAACAGTTGATAAATTGGGACAAATACATGTTATCTCATATACCAAGGACTTCTACAAATTAACCCAAAAAAGACCAATCCAAATGAAATGTGCACAAAGGATAGAGTTCACAGGAAAACACAACAGTTTTTGACTATGAATGTGTTTGGCATAATTCATAAGAAAATGCAAATGAAGACCACAAGGAAATCCCATTTTGACCTAACACAGCAGCAAAGGTCACATAGCTATGATGTTAGTTGAGGTACAAGGAACAAAGACCTCCATGCAGGATGGCACAGCCTCTGTGGGGGGCAGTTTGCACACAGACACAAATTGTTAAATGCAGTTGCCTTTGGCCCAGCAATTTCATACTAGGAATTTATAGGTATAGGTATATCATATAACCAGGTGTCACATTGCTGTTAACAAGAATTGAGACCACACTACATAGTTCCTCTCTACTATACATTAAATGGGGAAAAAAGCAGGGTTCTGCTAGTTGTGTCCAAAAAAACACATAAAATATGCATAGAAACATTTTTAGAAAGACTCACAAAAAACATGAGTTGTGGTGGTCTCAGGAATGGGAACCCAGAGAGGGAGGACAGGACGTGTAGGAGCAAGGGGTGCAGGGTGCACTCGGACTCTAGAATTTGGTGCTGCCTCAGGGTGGGTTTCCGCAGATTGTTAACGAGGAGGAGGGCGGCGTGGGGGAAGGTCAGGTCCGGTGACAGGGCCCTTCCAGCTTTCAACATCAATAAACGCTAAGTTGGCTGCTTTAATTTCAGGGCTCATTTAATGACATATAGCATATAAGACTATTTTCAAGATGGGAAATGTCCCTTTGAATGGTAATTTTAAATAAGGCAGAGTTGTAAGACTTATCCCTTCAGTATTTCCCATAGCAATGAAGAACAGGCAATAAAGCACAGGCAAACTTCACTCATAAAATGTGAGTCCCTTGGGTATGTTTGGGAAACCTTTTCAGAAATGTAAACCCTTAAATTTGGGAAGGGGGAGCTGTTTTGGCTCCTTTCTGGTTGAAAGTGAACAAATAGGTCAGTGTTTAAAAAGTAATTTTAAAGAATATCCCAATTATTCTCATGAATGTTTGTCCCAAGAGCAGTGTGCTACACAGGGACCTTATGTGTATTTTGTTGAAATATTGACAACAACCAAGTAATCACACGAATATATTTTGCAGGCTTTAAAAAGAAACATTTATATAAACAATGAATGCAGGGGCATTAAGGCTCAAAGTGAGCAGGCCAGCATTCACAAAGTGACTTTTTCAGGGGTGTCCATATCTTATTTTCGAGAACGCTTATATTCTAAGAGCAGTACAATTAGCCTGTTACGGAGGGTCTTTATCTTGTTTGTATAGTGTTGTTGAAATACTTTTTTCAGTTTTTGCCTTAACAAATCCAAAGATGGAAGATGATGACAATCTGGTATATTCAACATGATGTGAAAAAATTCATTCCACATATCCAAATGAGGAAGCCTGAAGAAACAAAGTATAAAAATCAAGGATAAAATGTAGCATTCAACACATAGGCCAATCCCACATTTGCTTCCCACCCCCACAGGCCTGGATAGTCGAATACAACAATTTTTAACTGCATGCAACTCAATGCATCAAGAATAGAAATGATGACTCTCCTTACAAATAAGAGTTCTAATTAAATATCTATATACGTATCTTGTTCCCAAAAAGCGATTTTTGAAAAGTAGTAATAACAGCTCTTTAGGGGAAAATAATTTTTTCAAGAGAATATTCATGTTTTTTGCTAACTGTATTTGCTCCACTGCTAGAATCTGAACCTGGTCAATGGCTCTGAGCAGCCTAATTGTGTGCGTGCCCGGACCAGGTATGAGGCTGGACTGCCCAGAGTAGAGCTCTAAAGTTAACTGCGAAAACTCCAGAACATGGTCCTTCCAGTACGAGCAAGAGAAAGAATAAAGTAGTTGCTGAATTTGATGAGTCATGCAGAATAAAGCAAAGTTATAAGTTTTCTTATGGGGACCCTAACCTATTTATGTACAGACACATTTTATAGAATTACTGCTGACGGGTCTTTTTCTTGTCAGGGCATGTAAAAACCCATTAGGGCTGTAACACTTAAGATGAGTATATTTTTCAACCTATGTTTTTATACCTCAAAAACATTTTTAAGAAAAAGAATGACATAATATATATGTACCAAATGCTCAGCTTAAATGTTACCAATAGTTCACACATTACGTTGAGAGCTATCCATGTTGAAATGAAAAGTCCTAGTTTAGTCATTAATTTACACTGATTTTATAGATGAGGAAAGTCTTTTCCCTTTTAGATATTTTATTGTTTATGCTATTACAATAAAAATTATCTCAACTACCCTCCACCCCCCAAGAAAACAGTCTTAGAAACAGTTTTGTCATATAGGGGTAGGACTTAAAACCTATCCTGTGATGGATAGTCACCTCATCAAATTACTCTATAATTTACAAAGCAGCTTTTCATATATTTCTCTTGCTTCTTATAATAAACATCCAGGATAAGCAGGATCATTGTAATTTCCATTTACACAGGCAAGAAGACAAACAAGCAAACACTGGCGGCTTGGTAACACCAGGTGACGCGTGTGCACACGGTACCAGCCACTCAACCAGGAGCTTCCGCTGCTTTAATGAGGGCACTGGCTTCCCCCTGTCGCAGATGGGAACACAGGAGTGTAGCTATGGAACTTGCTCACTGTTCCCAGTTCCCAGGACTGTGCCATGTCACCATACTCTCTAAGGCATGGGTTTTCCATTTCCCCCAGATGGAACTCAACATTCCACCATATTTATTCCCTTCTCACTGTAGTGCCGAATGCTAATACCTACCGTCTAAAAAGACCTTCAGGCTTCCAGACTCCTCCTTCATTTTTCACTTTCATGTAAGAACCAAAAAGCATGCAGTACACTGTTGCAGCAACTCCAAAGTAATCAACCTACAAAGAAAATATAGCTCTATGTCTGAAATACTAATTCTCACATCAGTATATTAAGATGTCTGTCTAACTTACTCAGCAAGCTACATAGTCACAAGATATTACTTTTAAGGAATCTGGACATCATCAGTTCAAGTATCCGGCTGACATGCCCTACTGAGTGTCTGTCTAGGCTTTCTGGAAGCTTTCTGGAAGCTTCCATGGGCAGAGAATCTACACTGCCTCTTAGAAAGCTCTGTTCTCCTTCAGCCACTGTGTCCTTTCAAGCCTTTTGTTTTGTCACCCACAGACGAACACAACATTCTAATAGACTTCTGCAGGGACAACTCCCACCCTTCTGGTGCCCTGGCCTCTGCTCTCCCGGTACTCTGAAGCCTCTCGCAACTGGACACAAGCATGGCCTAAATCCCAGCAGAGGGGACTACAGCAGCTCAAACTAACTAGATGCCCAAATTCATTTTGAAAATATAGTAAGTGTAATAAAGAAAAATGTTTCCAAATCTCTCATGTTACTTCTATACCTGATAGTTCCATGGTTTGTTACTGAGCATCTCAGGACACTGAAAACCGGATGTTTCACACTTTGCTGTAAATGTAGTTCCTTTTGGAAAAAGTTTCATATCTATACTCTGACCCAGGTCAATCAGTGCCAAGCCAGCAGATAAATCATCATCTTCTCTGTCCTGTTCTAAAAATCTGTACAAAACACAAATAAGGGCCAAGCTGCATAAGCACAAACAAAGTCTGCTGGGCAAACGGTAAGAGAAGAACCCTGCTGAAAGTGCAACACTTGCCTGCTTCCAAGTATGAAGTTGTCTGGCTTAATGTCTCCATGGATGATTTCACAGCCATGAACTTGTTCAATCATGTGCAGCATCCTGATAGCAAAGGACAGCACTAGAGCTTGAGGCATCACTTTCTCAGGGGTGTTTTTATAGAGATTAATGGCATTCTAGAAACAATGCAAAGTGGAATCCTGAGCTGGGTACACAGGATCAATAAAACTTCAAGAGCTTTGCCCCCGCCTATGATGCCAATAAAAACACTCACGACCTCATCATCAAAGTGAAACACTTACTAGTAATGTTCCATAGCTATACAAATCTCCCACCAAAACACTGCCATCCTGGAAGAAGTGGGCAGAATAGAACTTTATGAACATGTGTCGCACATTGGGCTTTAGTCTCTCCATCAGCTGGGTCCCGATGTAGAATTCCCATGGGTTGGCAGGCTTCTGCACCTGCAAACCAGGAATGTGACATTCAAACCCAGTCCTCATTTGGAAAATGAGGCAGGAAAGCAACTTCCATCCCAATGAAGAATGTGGGGTGGGAAGTGATAACAAGCTATGCACTGTTGCTGCAACATGATTCCAGTGGCAAGACGATGCTGAGCCTTGCAGGGTAACTTTGGCTGTAGACCTAAACAAGACCACCACCTTAAAACAGAGAAAGAGAGACCTGGGAAAGGGAAAGAGGAGGGAAAGGAAAGAGAAGGGAAAAAAAAGAAAGAAAGAGAGGAAGAAAAGAAAGGGAAAGAAACTGGCAAACTCATGTTCTCAAGTGCACTTCTATATTGAACAAAAAGCTGCTCAGATCATTTACCTTCAAAACAAATTTCTGTTTATTTTTGGTATCCTTCACATCTCCATGGGTAACTTCATAGACTTGGGCAAAAGCCCCTTCTCCAAGAAGGTGATCAATGTAGACCAGCAAAGAACCTTAGGAGACAGATAAGGCAAGTGAAAACGAAGGCTCAAAACATTAAAGACTATCAAAATGAAGTATTTATAAAATTTTCTTCGTATTTGAATTACTTCAGTAAATAAACATAGGTATAGCCCCTTCAGGAGATGCTTTTCCCATCTTACACGACAGTTAAATACCTGCCACAAAATAGCCCCCTTCTTAAACGGTGTGATGGAGGAGCTTGGGCAGCATTGCCGGGCCAGCCCTGTTACTCAAGTGGTCGGGACCTGGGCAGGCAGCCTCGCTTCACTGATGTGCTCACATTTAAAAATTCATACCTGCACTGTCTACCAGACAAGACCGTTGTGATACTAGAAAGAACATGTAAAATCGTCTGTCAAGTGCTAAATAAAGCTTTAAATATGCCTTTGAAAAATGTTATGTTCTAGGTCAGAATAAAAAGGACAAAGTAGCCCTGGCTGGTAGCACAGTGGTTAAGGCGACGGCCTGCGAACCCAAAGGTTGCAGGTTCGATTCCCCAGCCAGGGCACATAACTAGGTTGCAAACCAGGTCTCCAGTCACGTCTGTGGCTGGAGGCAGGTGAAAAGCAACCATACATTGGTGTCTCTCTCCCTCTCTGCCTCTCTCCCGTCCCCTCTTTCTAAAAATAATGAAATAAAAAAAAATCTTAAAAAAAAAAAAAAAAAAAAAAAAGGACAAAGTACAATTGTTCCAATATTTCTGATAATTAAATTTTACTGAAGCAAAACTTTTGTTTTAGAAGTTTTTAATTTTTTAATTATTTTTATAGAGAAGGGAAGGGAGAGAGGCAGACAGGGAGAAAGACATCAATGCATGGTTGCCTTTCACCTGCCTCCAGCTACAGATCTGACTGGAGACCTGGCTTGCAACCTGGTTACGTGCCCTGGCTGGGAATCGAACCAGTGACCTTTGGGTTCGCAGTCCAGCATCTTATTCACTGTGCCACAAACCAGGGCTAGAACAATTTTGATGTACAGAAAAGTTGCACTAATATGAGAGGGTCTGTGTGCTCTGTATCTAGTTCCCCCTATTAAGTTTTGTGTAATCATGGTATACTTGCCACAAATAAAGAACCAACACTGGTATGTTACTACTAACTAAAACTCATTCTTTATTCAGATATCACTAGTTTCCTCCCAGTGTTCCAGGACATAGGTATCAAGTCCCCTTAGCCTCTGTGAAGCTGTTTTTGGCTGGTTTTGATGATTGTGACAGTTCCAAGGAGTACTGGTCAGGCAGTTATGGGATGTCCCTCGAAATGGGTTTGTCTTGATATTTTACAATAACACTAAGGTTACTATTTTAGGGGGAAAGAGCACAGAGGTGAAGATTAATACAATTTTTAATTAATTTAAAACATACTTTACATATGCAAAATCAAATATAAAAAAGTAAACATCTGGTTTCTTATCTGGCATATAAGGAGCTTGGAAGTTATCACTCCACCTTCACAATAAGAAAAACACTGAAAAACTAAAAATCAACAATTTTTATAGATCCATTAGAGAATTGAGGTCACAGGGCAAACTGATGTCCCCACCCCCCAGTTGAGGAGGCAGACAGGAGCAATCAAAGAATTGCCAGAGCAGGGGTCTAGGAGCAGGAACCCCAGTCCAGGCTGGGTCATGACAGAAAGAAATGACATCTCAGACCCATATTTAAGAACTAGTCTCTAGGGAAACCCAGAGATAACAATAGAGAGTAAGGACACAAAGAAATTTTAGTTCTAATACCTTTTGGCAACAGCAAACACAGCCTAATCCCAAGCCAAATAAGTGCAAAACTTACATAAAGGCCTATTTATCTCAGTTCCTTTGACCCAAAGTATCAGGTCTGGCCTCTAACAAAAATTATAAGGCACACTAGAAGACAAAAAGCGCAGGCTGAAGAGACAGAGCAAGCATCAGAACCAGTACAAATCCAGCAAAGATTTTGGAATTATAAGACCAGAAACGAAAAAGAATCATGATTAATATGCTAAGGTCTCTAATGAAGAAAGCACAACATGTAAGAATCGATAGGTAATGTAAGCAAATTGAAACTCTGAGCAAGAATTCAAAGAAAATGGTAGATAGAGAAACACTAACAGAAATAAACACTGTCTAATGGGTTCATTAATAGGTTGCACATGGTTTAGAAAAAAAATTTCTGAGCTTGAGGACATATTGATAGAAACTTGCAGAACTAAAATGCAAAGAGAAGAGAGAAATGTTCCAGGACTGTGGGACAACTACAAAAGGTATAACATATATGAGACTACAAGAAGAAAGAAGAAAAAAATAGAAACACTTGAGTAATTATATCTGAGAAACGTCCAAAATTAGTGGCAGAGACTGTCAGAGACCCAAGAATCTCAGAGAACACCAAGCAAGAAAAATACAAAAAAACCTACACCTAACCAAACTGCAGGAAATCAGACCAGGAGACAATAAGAAATTAAGCCAGGGGATAATACACCTGCAGAGGAGCAAGGGCCAGAATCACACCAATTTCTCTTCAGAGTGGATGGAGTAAGTGTGGAATGAAAAGCACTACCAAGAATTCTTTGTCCAGTCAAATGATCTCTTCAAAGATGAAGAAGAGATAAAGACTTTCTTAGACAAACAAAAATTAAGGGGATCTGTCTTCAGTAAACTTGCCTTACAAGGAAGGAATATTTTTTAAGAGTTCTTCAGAGAGAAGATGATATAGGTCAGAAACTCAGACCAGAAAAGTATAGAAAAAGGGGTAAAATACAATATCTTTGATAAATGAAATGAGTAACAAGACAGAAAACAGAATAAGGGTAATGAATAAACAGAAAAACAATAACAAATATAGTAGATATTAATCCAACGATATCAACATCCGCTTTAAACTATCAACAGACTAAATATACCAATGAAAACAAAGACAGGGTGTATAAAAACCCAAGAGTCAACTGCATATTGTCTACAAGAAACAATTAAATATAAATAAAAAGTAAAGTGATGGAGAAAGACATGCCATACTAACAGTAAACAGAAAATTGGAGTAGTTATATTAGCTTCAGACAGAGCAGATGTAAGAGCAAGGAAAATTATCAGGGGCTAAAAAGAGGTATTAAATGATGATACAGAAATTAATTCTCAAAGAAGAGATAAGAATCCTTAATGAGTATGTGCCGCACAACAGAGCATTAAAACAGTGAGGGAAAGCCCTGGCTGGGTGGTTTGGTAGGTTGAAGTGTTGTCCTGTACACCAAAAGGTTGCAGGTTCAATCCTCGTTGGGGAACATATGGGAGGCAACCAATTATTGCTTCTCTCTCACATCAATGTGCCCCCCACCCCCTAAAGCCAATAAACATCCTTGATAGAGGATTAAGAAAAAAAAAAAGAGGCAAAAAATGACAGAACTGCAAGAATAGATGAACTTACTATTATAGTTGGACTTTTTCATCCCTTTATCAGGCAGAAAATCAGAAAGGCCAAGGTTGAAGTGAAAAGCACCACCAACCAACTGACCTAATTAATATTAATATACTATTTCATCCAAAGACAGCTGAATACACGTTCTTCTCAAGTTCATAAACATTCACCAAGACTGACCATTTTAGACCACAAAACACACCTTAACAAACAAACAAACAAACAAAATCACACAAAATGTTCACTCAGACCACAATGGAATTAAAGTAGTAATCAATAGGTAACTGGAAAGCCCCCAAACACTTAGAGATTAAACACACAAATCCAAGAAGAAATTTCAAGATAAATTGAAAAATACTGTTGAACTAAACAAAAATGAAAGCACAATTTATTGAAATTGTAGGGTGCAGCACAAGCAGTGCTTAGAGGAAAATTTGTAGCATTAAAATGCATGTTAAAAAAGAATGCCAGTCAGGGCACATAACCAGGCTGCCAGCCAGATCTCCAGCCAGCTCTGTGGCTGGAGGCAGGTGAAAGGCAACCATACACTGATGTTTTGCGCTCTCTCTGCCTTCCTCCCTTCCTCTCTAACTAAAAATAAAAAATAAAATCTTAAAAAAAAGAAAAAAAAAAAAAGAACAAAGATCTAAAATCAATAGTCTTGGCTTTCACCTTAGAAAATTAGAAAAAGAGCAAATTAAATCAAAGGAAACAGAAAAAAGGAATCAGAGCAAAAATCAATAAAATTAAAACCAGAAAATCAATAAAGTATCAAAAAAAAACAAAAGCTGATTCTTTAGAAAGATCAATAAAGCCAATAAGCCCCTAGCTAGTTCACCTAAGAACAAGAGAGGACCCACATTACTCCTATCAGAAATCAAACAGGGGCACCACTACAGATCCTATCAACATTCAAAGGCTAATAAAGAAATACTTTGAGCCCTGGCTGGTAGCACAGTGGATAAGGCGCCGGCCTGCGAACCCAAAGGTCGCAGGTTCGATTCCCCAGCCAGGGCACATAACCAGGTTGCAAACCAGGTCTCCAGTCACGTCTGTGGCTGGAGGCAGGTGAAAAGCAACCATACATTAATGTCTCTCTCCCTCTCTGCCTCTCTCCCTTCCCCTCTTTCTAAAAATAATGAAATAAAATCTAAAAAAAAAAAAAAAAATACTTTGAGCAATTCTATGTCTACGAATTTGATAACCTAGATGAAATGGGCCCATTCCTTGAAAGAAACAATATACAACAATTCACATAGGAATAGACCATCTGAATAGGTCTATATCTAGTAAAGAAATTAATCAATAAGTAATAACCTTCCCAGAGAGCACCAAGCCCAGATGGTCTAACTGGTTAATTCTACCAAATAGTTATTTATTTAAAAAAAAAAAAAAAAAGATTTATTCATTATTTTTAGAGAACGGCAGGGAGGGAGGAAGAAAGGGAGAGACACATCAATGTACGCTTGCCTTTCCCCTGCCTCTAGCTGGCTGGAGACCCGGCTTGCAATCTAATCAGTGACCTTTCCATTCCCAGGCCAGCGCTTATCCACTGAGCCACCAGCCAGGGCTTTCTACCAAATATTTAAAGAATAAATTATACTAACTCTCTACAATATCTTTCAAAGGATAGAGGCAGAGGGAAAAGTTCCTAACCCATTCTGTGAAGTCAGCATTACCCTAATATCAAATCAGGCAAATACATTAGAAGAAAACTATAAAGTAGTATCTCTAGTAAAGATGCAAAAATTCTCAATTAAATGTCAGCAAATCAAGTCTAAAAACTACAAAAACCATGAGCCCTGGCTGGTGGCTCAGTAGGTATAGGTGCAGGCCTGAGAACCCAAGGGTCACTGATTGGATTCCCCAGTCAGGGCACATAACCAGGTTGCAAGCCAGGTCTCCAGCCAGGTCCAAGGCTGGAGGCAGGTGAGGGGCGACCATGCATTGATGTCTCTCTCCCTTTCTTCCTCCCTCCCTGCCCTTCTCTCTAAAAATAATCAATAAAATCTTAAAAAAAGAATTATACACCATGACTATATGGGCTTTAATCCAGGTGTGCAAAGCTGGCTGAACACTCAAAAATCAGTGAAAGTACTCCATCATGCATATAGATAGTAAAAATAAAAATCACATAATCTTATCAATAGCTGCAGGAAAGTATTTTGTCAACACCCATTCACGATAACAACACTCTGCAAATTAGGAATAGAGGCAAACTTCTTCAACTTGATAAAGAATATCTACAAAAAATCTATAGCTAACATCATTCTCAATGGTGAGAAACAGATATACCGGATGCACGCGATCAATTGGCAATATCTTTGCATCTTCTTATTTCACGTGCTTCTTATTAATTTTGAAATACTATGTTTCTTTTCTTTTTCTTTTTTTTTTTAATTTTATTTATTATTTTTAAAGAGAGGGGTAGGGAAAGAGGCAGAGAGGGAAAGAGACATCAATGTATGGTCACCTTTCACCTGTGTTTCTAAGGTTATGATTTAACATCATTTTTCAGATGTAAAGTATTAAATTCTGAGAGTAACCATCATGTCAAAGGAATATGATGTTAGAGCAACCATAATTTCTGGACTATGTGCAAGGCAAACTGCTAAGGAAATTGCGGACTTCAATAACATCCCTTTACATACAGTTGACAACATTAAGAAGGCTGATCCTGATGTCGCCACACCAATAAGGAAAATGCATAAGGTACACAAGGATCGCACAAGTCCAGATATTTTACACAGAATCCAGGAGATCATCAATGAAGATCCAGGAAAGTCAATGTGCTCCATAACAAGAGAACTGCAGATGTCGGATGCAATGGTTTGCAAGATTATTGCTGAAGATATCAGATACAGATCATATGTTCTTAGAAGAGGCCAAGTTATGACACAACAAAGGAAAGGCGTTTTGAAAAAGCAAGGAAACTGCTAACAACATTGAAAACTCCCAAAGGAAGAAACTTCTGATTTTCTTCTCTGATGCAAAAAGTTTCAGCAGGACCAAATAGTCAACAGAAGAAACAACAGGTGGCTCTGTGAGAATCTTAATGAATTACCAATTGTTATGACAATGAAATTTCCTGTTACAGGATGGTGTTAGGTGTTGTCAGCAATGAAGGAGATATCATGACCCTGCATTTTTTCCCACAAGGCTTGAAGGTGACTGCTGATGTTTACCTTGATGTTTTGAAAGAAGTAGTTGACTGTGGATGAAGCAAGTAAAAAATGGATGTCATTTTGTCTTCCAACAAGATGGTGCACCAGCACATAACACCAGAAAGGTACAAGAATTTCTCAGTATCAATGTTCTTGAATTTTGGTCAAAGGAAATCTGGCCGCCAAGTTCATTAGATGCAAATACTATTATGTATGGAGCATTTGTGAGAGAGAAGTTAGTAAACAACCTCATTCCGATCAAGAGGCTGTTAAAGCTAAGATCGAAAACATGATAAGTCCATGGATAAAGAAAAGTTAATTAAAGCATGCTTAAGATTCCCAAGTCGAATTAAATCTATTATTGCCGCAAAAGGAGACTTTTTGAATACTTAAAAAAATAATGACTATGTTTATGTATTTTCATATAAGTTTATTTCAAATTATAACACTTTCGTGGTATTCTATTTTACTAAAATTTGCCACTTTATCACACGCACCCTGTATGTTTATATCTCTTCTCATTACTCCTAATTCAACATCATATTGGAAGTCCTAGCTAATGCAATAATAATAGGTCAAGAAAAGAAAATAAGAGGCATATAGATTGGGAAGGGAGAAATAAAAGTTTGTAAACAGAAGAGAGCTCTGTCTATCCAGAAATCCCAAAGAATCAACAAAAATCTGTAGCTAATAAGCAATTATAGCAAGGTTGCAAGATACATGATTAATGTACAAAAATTAGTATATTCCTATGTGCCAGATATAAGTAAAATTTGAAATAAAAAATACAATACCATTAATATTAGCACCCCAGGTATGCAAGGCTTATTAAAACAGGTATATATAAATTTAACAAAGTACGTACAAGATCTGTATGAGGAAAACAACAAAACTCTGATGAAAGTAATCAATATTGTCAAGGTGTTATTCTTCCCAACTTGATCTATAGATTCAATGTAATCCCAATTAAAATCCCAGCAAGTTACTGCATGGATGTTGACAAACAAATTCTAAAGTTTATATGGAAAGGGAAGAGACTCAGAATAACCAGCACAATATTGAAGAATAACAAATCAAATAACTACCCAATATCAACACTTCCCATAAAAGCCACCATAATCAGAACATTGGTACTGGAGAAAGAATAGGCAAAACGATCAATGGAACAGAGAGAAAGAGACCCAGAAATGGAACCAAACACACATAGTTAGCTGCTCAATGAGAAAGCAAAGGCAATTCAATTAAGAAAGGAGTCTTATCAACAAATTGATAGAACTGGATATCAACATGCAAAAATAAATCTAGAAACAGAACCTTTCATGAAAGTTAATGTCAAACAGATCATACATCTAAATGTAAAACACAAAACTATCAAAGTCCTAGAGGATAACATATGTGATCTTTTTTTTTTTTAATTAAATTTAATTTAATTTCAGAGGGAGGGGAAGGGAGAGAGGAAAAGAAGAAGAAAGGGAGAGAAGCATCAATGTATGGTTGCCTTTCACCTGCCTCCAGCTACGGACCTGGCTGGAGACCTGGCTTACAACCTAGTTATGTTGCCCTGGCTAGGAATTGAACCAGTTACCTTTGGATTTGCAGGCCAGCACCTTATCCACTGTGCCACCAGCCAGGGCAACATACGTGATCTTGAATTTGATTTGTCAATGACCTCTTAGATACAACCAAAGTATAATTTGTAAGAGAAAAAGAACGATGAACTGGACTTCATCAAAATTATTGCAAAAACTTGTACCTACATAGTTAATAGAATGAAAAGACAAGCCAGAGACTGAGAGAAAATTTTTGCAAAAACACTTATCTAATAAGGGACTATTACCCAAAATATACAACCAACTCTCAAAACTAAACAAAAATGAACAACCCAATTAAAAGGGGGTAATAGATTTGAACATACAATTCACCAAAGAGAACATACAGATGGCAAATAAATATACAAAAATGTTCAATATGTGTGTCATTTGGCAATTGCAAATAAAAAACAATAATGAGGTTATCACTGCACACCTATTAGAATGGCTAAAACTGAAAATGCAGCACCAAATGATGTGAGGAGTGGCTCAATAAAACTTTCACTTTTTGCAAAATGGTACAAAACCTTTGTAATACAGTTTGGCAGTTTCTTACAAAAGTAAACATATTCTTACCATATGATCCAGCAATCAAACCCTTTGGTATTTATCCAAATGAAGTGAAAACTTACGTCTGCACAAAAACTGCACTGGAATGTTTACAGTAATCTTATTCATAATTGCAAAAACTTGGAAGCAGCCAAGATGGTCTTTAATAGATGAATGAATAAATGATGGTATGTTCATTCCATGGATTATTACTCGTAATTAAAAAGAGCTATTAAACCATTAAAAGACCTGAAGGAACCTTAAATGCATGTTGCTAAGAAAAAGAAGCCAATCTGAAAACTATATATACTGTATGATTACAACCATATGACATTCTGGAAAAGGCAAAACTATGGAGACAGTAGCAAAAAGATGGGGATTGCCAGGGATTCAGGTGGAGGGAGGGAGGTAGGCATGAACAGGTGGAACACGGGGCACTTTTAGGGTGGTGAAAACTACTCTATATGATACTGTAATGATGGATACATGTCATTTCAATTTCTTTAAACAGAATGTACAACACCAAGAAAAAATACCCTAGTATAAGCTTTAGTTAATAATAATAATGTAATAATATTGGCTCATTAACATCAATGAATTACTACACTAATGCAGCATGTTAATATGGGAGTTTATATACATGTGTGCAAGTATGTTGTAAGAAGTGTTGTCCCATTGTTATCCACACCCACTGTTTCCCACTCCCACTTAGCCATTTTTACTAGTTTTCAATATCTTTTAAGAATTCTCAGGAAATACTATCAAATATGAATATATATACCTATCTTCCCCTTTTTAAAAAAACAAAAAGCAGCACACAGTACTAGTCTGCCCTTTCACTTAACAGCCTATCACTGCCGAGTTGGCCATTCATTTATTGAAGCAGTCTCCATTGACACCTATGTAGCTTCCAACCTGCTGCTTTTACACGCATGTTATTTGGAATGTATGCAGTATACCTGCAGGAAATTCTCAGAAGTGACGTCCGTGTCTAAATATACATGCACGTTAAATTTAGATAGGTATTGCCAACTGGGCCTTCTCTAAGTTGGAGCCCCAGCAGCAATTGAAATGCTACATACTGTCATGGCTTAACAAAATGTTCTGTTTAGTCCTACAGATAAAAGGCAGTTGTGGTGCCAGGAGCAGAATCACATACGCACAGGTTACCACCAACTTCCAACTGAGAAACAAGAGTTTAAAGTTTTACTACCACATAGTTCTTACCCAGTTGAAGCTCAGTCTTGGCCTTGATGGCAGGAAGCTTACACTGCCACTTGAAAGCATTTGGATAGGAGCACACTGGTTGAGAAAGCCCGGACAGAAGTTTGAAAACCAACTGACCATCCCATGGATTTTCAACGGTGGAGTCTTAAAGGAATGATGGAATGGAAACGAAAAAAGAAAACAAATTCAGTACCTAAGATATCACAAATAGAGCAAGTGGAGATGTGCATTAAATAAGATTTCAAATGTTTCATCTGTAAAGAACATTGATTCAAATAAAGAACCATTTTCGAAAGTCATAATACATGGGTCTACAGAGTTCATTATTTGTCATTTTAGATCCACAAATTTAGATCAACTCAGTTGGCACAAAGGAAATCAATACCAAGCGTGCCTGTTTCACTGATCTAGAATTGCTGGATACTGCCTTTAGCACAATTAAGGGTGCATGCCTTTAAAGGCAGATAGGATAGCAGTTACTTTTAACATGCTCAGATATATATTCTCTAAAGTGCATTTCTACTCATGTCTACAAAATATGTTGCCTTTTAACACTTACACCACTTATGTGCAATCTGCAAGTATGAGACACTTTGGGTTCACAAGAGAAATCATTTGTAAAGGGAAGAATAAAGTGGCAATTCTCAAAGACTAATCCAGCATAATTAACATTTACTAAGTGCTAAGTCTATGCAGGACACTGTCCTGAGTACTTGACATTTAGTAACTTGTTTGGTCCTTACAATAAAGACTGAAGTAGGTACAACCATTACCACCACTTTATAGAGGGGGATGCGGAGGACTGAAATCATCTCAGCCAAGACCACATGACTTCATAAGAGAGGGAGCCAGGATTAAAACCCAGCCAGTCTATCCCAGAGGCTGTACCTCCATCCACTATGCAAGATGTTTCTGTGTAGTGTGGGGCTGGGAGTCCCTTAACCCTCAGCTTGGTTACTTTTCTATGAAATGAGATAACAGTATTATATTAAGTGCTCAGCACACCGTAGGGCCCTCCCAACTCTAATCTCCTCCTGACACTTCCTAAAATTAAAATGGATGAAACTTGCCCTCATGCACGCTGCTATACTACATTGTGTGTGATCCAGTATGCAAGTTCTTTCTGAACTTGTGTTCTACTCAATGACATTTGAGTCCCGGCTCTTTGAACTTTTTGTGAAGCAGCTTTTACCAGGCAACTGTCATTATTAAGGAGAACAATGAGGACTGAGAATCTGCTCATACTTGGGGTATCAACATTCCCAAGTGAACGAGGCTGCATCCGTTCCGCCTCAAGATCAGTGCTGGTGTCTGGCGGCTCCCCGACTGCGGCAAGGTCAGTATCTGTGATTGTACAAGCCTTCAGGCTCCGCTCTGCCTCGCTGGTCAGCATGCCGCCTGCAGCTGGCTGGCTCAGGTGCAGCAAGGATGCTGAAGATGCATTGGTGGGGAAAGCTGATTCTCGGGTTTTCTCTTGAATTAAACTGAATGTGTAAAGGGAATGAGAGAGGAGAAAACAAAACACCATGTGATTACAAGTCTACTGGATTTGATCACATCAAAGTCTCAGAAAGCAGTTTCTTTTTCGTTCTAGGAATCAGTTTCCAAAATTGTTTCACCAAGAGCTGATTGAAGCATTTTCTTCAGAAAAAAACCAAAAATATGCACACAGCTAGTATCATACTAGATATAAATCAAAGGCATGGTAATATATTAGATAAATAGGTGGTAACATGGGGGATATTCGTTAGTGGGAAAAGTTGAAACAGGTTTATTTTCCCCATGCTGTTATTTTAGCATCAGTACAGTCACCAAGACTGGACACTTATCTTTATTCCAAAATGCCTTCTTTTATAACACTGAACAAATAAAGTGTGAAGCACAATCCAACAACCTAACACTGGTACGTTTCCACACATATATACATTTATCTGTACAGTCAATCCTCATTACTAATGAATTCCATATTTATGAAGTCTCTTGCATGCTAAAATTAATCTGTAAATGCCAAACCAATACTCAACCTGCAGAGATGCAGAATAGCAAAAAATTTGAGTCATGCAAAATAGTCCCAGGTGAGGTTGGATAAAGGCCATAAGTTGTCTTGTTTTAGCTGTCATGCTGTAAATGTCCCCTTTCGGAGTATACTTAGTGACAAAGATTTTTTATTTTTGTTTTTTTCTTTCCATTTTTGTGGCCCCTCCTTTTTCTGTGATTTCCCTGTTTAACACGTTTTCCAAGTGTGGAACCTAAATGAAGGAAGGCTGTGACGTGTACTAAATCAGCTTCAGGCATGAGTTACAGTGCTGGTGGCAGTGAGTTCCATGTTCATGAGTCAACATATATATTATGTTTGTGTTCAGAGGCTCACAGGAACCTCATTCCGTATTTCTCCAAGGAGCAATGATACAGTGTTTGTAATGACTTTAAAGATAAGAAACAAAGCAAACAACAAGTCTTGCCTGTATACACAGCTTCACATATAAGGTCTGTCTCAAAAGTATCAGCTGTGCAAACCGTTTTAATTATATTAACATTGGCTTGATACTTTTGGGATAGGCCTCATATATACCTTCCCCCACCTTTATATCTAATATACAGCAACACATGAATAAGAATATGTTTTTTACAGATGAATTTAAACATACCACTTCATGTTGCATTTTTACCTGACAGGCACTTTTCTTACTGTGTATTTTTAAAAAAACTAAATTTAGATTTTTAAAAATATTGCAAAAATAATAGATAATTACCATATACTCCTCGTCCAATTCTTGCAAAGTTACCTCAAATTATAGTGGTTCCTTTGTCAAAATCACCATTTGTTATGACTATTAACTACCATTCAGACTTCACAGAGATTTCATCTCTTTCCCACATTGCCCTTCAGCTGCTCCACTACTCGACTCTGGACATGATGTTGCGTTTACTTGTCATGGTTCCTTACTCCCTCTTCTCATTTGTGATAGTTTCTCAGTCTTTCCTAGTTTCCTGAGACCTTTCAGTTCTGAGAATTACTGGCCAACATTTTATAGAATGCCCTTCAATTTGGGTTTCTCTATTCCCTCATGACTAGGCTGTACTAGTTTTGGAGAAAAATATTACTTAGGTGAACTGCCCTTCTCATTAAATGCTATCACTGGTGACATTAACCTTGATCATTTGGTAGAGGTTATGCCTTCAAATTTCTCCAGTTCCAGCGGTGAATTTTAATGACTAGTACATATCATTTCATCCATTGGATGTATGATAGGGTATAAAAATTCCTTGATTCTTATTGAAAATATTTGCAGTATTTTATATTACAAAACAGATAATAGAGCCAAACACAGAAAAAGTTGTCTCTAAACTATGTACACTATTACCAGCAACATGAGTGCCTAAATTAGTATGGGTACATAAACGTTTAACACAGCCCTTTTCACCTCTCCATGAGAATTATTTCGGTTAACTTTCTAGTTCTTTTCCTCTGAAAACTGAAGAGGTAAGAGTATCACTGTCACCAATGATTATGGTAAAAAAAACAAACCCTCACTGGTAGCTGGGAGAATTAGAAACATGTGCTGGGAATCTATAGCTTCAGGCTTTGGGTACAATGCCTCTTCATAAAGTGTCTATCCCTTGTGGGGACCCCAGAAGCTCAACCTATGGCGTGTACCTGAGTGAATCTTGTTTCCTTGCAACTTAAATGTCTCCTGGGGGTCTAGGTCAATAGTTTCTTGGGAAGTACTACCCTGATGGCAATCTGTCCTATGAACTTTTAAGTTAATCTTATGCCAAACATGGCCTATGCTGGTATTGTGAGTCAAAAGTTTAGTTGCATGTAGGAAGATTCTCAGTGGATTGTAAAACATTGTGTAGAATTTTATATTAAGGTAAAGTTTATTTAATTTGCATTAACTTATTATGCATGAGTTAACTATTTCCCATGTTTATTCATTATTTTTTCTTTTGTAAATTCTGCCCATGTCCATTATCCGATCATTTATTTACCAGGGTCTTAGTTTAAAAGGACGTTTTCGCTAACAAGAGTCAGTACAACTTAGTGCTGAGAGCAAGGGTTCTGAAATAAAAGCTATGTGTTCATATTCCAGCGCTGTTTATTAAAACCTGTATGACTTTAGGTCATTTATTTAGCCTTCTGAACCTGATTTCCTCATCTACAATGGTAGAAAAGACTAGTTTCTACAACTAAAGTTAATTAAAGGGTATAGTACATGAAAACACAGCCACTATTCTGGATTAATGCTCAAAAGACTGTAGCTACTTTCAGTGCCTATTACATTTACCAGACTATTCAAATATGTTGCAATTGTACTTCTGCAAAACATTTATGTCAAGCCTACATTTTATACCAATGCCGAAGAGGTTTAAGCACTGTAATTTCCTCCTCATAAAAAAAAGTTACTGATTTTTCTCAACTACAATGGGTATAGAGAAGGAACTCTGTTTGCTCAGTTCCACAAGTCTTTCTGTATCAGTGTCTTTGGCTGGTAAGAGTATCTGCAGTTTTGCTCCCAAAATGAGTGGAAGTCAGACTCAGAAACTGTTCCTACAGGGATTCTCTGCTACTTCACTACTTCTCTTACTGCTTTGACATACCCTGTGTTTAGACTGATCTTTGTAATTATCCACAGAGAGGACCTTCTGACTTAAAGCTGCAAGTCCATAAAAACTTTATTAGTCTTTAAAGATTGGAATTCCATTACATTTTAAAAGCAAAGCTAGAATGAAAATGGAGTGACAGAACCACATGATAACAATACCTGAACTTTTTATCTTTTGAGGGTTCTACCAAGTTTTCTTCACATGAATCCAAAGTCACATGAGTGCACTGTACTGCTACCACATTTTCTGAAACATAAAAATTAGAGGCAGGCATTACATGCGCACAAGTATACACACGTGATTTCACTTCCTTTTAATACTGACTTTCGTTATAATTTTAAAGTTGTGTTCCATGGTAAAATGTACTGTTAAGATTTTTTAAATGCCGGGCGGGGGAGAGGGGTGGGGGGTCGATTTAAAAAAATTCTACTACTAATATATGTGGAGCATTTCAACCTCATACCTCCAACCCAGATAACCTTTCAGAGAATAGGGGCTAGAGAGGGGCAGGCCCAGAGGGCAGGATGACCAAACCATGGAAGGTTACTGGTGTGGGTGGCAGGCCACACCCCACTTTGGGAGAACCTAACAAGGACACGGGAGCATAAAAGGCTGCCAGTCTTCTGGAGGGCAGAGATTTTGGTATCTTTTTCAGTCAGCTGGCTGGCATTGAGCGGATAGTGATGTAGCATGTTTACATAAAAAAATTCCCCGACAAGTTATCACTCCCTTTCATTTAAAAACAGTTATCAACCAACAGACTAGATAAGAGCAGAATATAGAACAAACTTCTACCAAGTAATGTTAATACTATACATGGCCAAATATCACACGAAATTATATTTTATCAGATATCATCTCACCAAATGAATGCTCAATTCATTTTTAACACTCAAATATTAGCTTTTATTTATAGAACCAAAGTGGCAGATACTCTAAGTGCAGCTAATTTTGACTGTCTTGAAAGCTTCATGATTGATTAAACTGGTTTTCTTGAGTGGAAAAACATTATTATTTTTTAACTAAAGTGACAACCTTGCAATAATGCTTAGCAATTGTCCAAGTTTCAACTGCACTCTCCTTTATATTGAGTTAAAGCTCTACACAAAATTTTTACCCCTTTAATGAAATATTTTAAAGCCTATGGGTTCAAATATGCTTCAATCTGGGGAGTGAAATTCCTTGGCATTTCTTTCATGGGCATGCTTTGGCAAACAACAGCTATTTTTTAAAAAGTGCCAATAGTGACAAGAGTTTGGCTAGTAAATCAGTAGTCAGCAAAATGATAAGGTAGTTCAAGATCTCATAGTATAAATATTTTGTAGGCTGGTACTTAATAAGTAATAATTATCTGTGCTCAATGAGAATATTCTACATTAAGGTTCAATTCAGGTATATAAAGATCTTTGATACAGAAGTGTTACGTTTGGGAGAAATAATGACCATTTATGAGTTTTCTCATTGCTCTCTTGGAGTCAAATCACTAAAAAATAAGAAAATTCTCTGAGTTATTACTAGGCTACGCCTACTGAGATCTGTAAACAAACTGAAATTTGCTATTTGTTACTCTGATCAAATTTAAACATTCACTGTTTTTAGCATTCAACTAACTTAATCTGTCCATAGTAGCCTTTTCGTTTGTTGTAAAACATAAAATAAACCTATATCCTAGACAAGTAGTGTCACACAACCTTTATCTTCGAGAGTGTGCGCGGAGCCCCCTGGAAGTTTGTGGAAAGGAGTAGAGGCGAGCTGTGCGGCAGCAAAGTCTCCTGGGCTCTTAGGACTGGGCGCCAGCATCTTGGTGCCGCGGACACCCCACACAGTGGAGTCATCCCAGCACTCTTCAGCACGAGGGACTTCCTGCAACAAAAGATGAACTGAAAATAAAACAGCCACCTCTGTGTGTCTTCCAGAAAATTAAACACATTAATATTTTTTAAGATTCAGGAAATGAGGAATTAAAGAGAAAACAGGCGTCGTCCTGGCTAACACACAACCAAAGCTGTCATGGTTCTGACCTTTTCTCCAGAGCTAGCCTCTTCCTTTTCATACCCGAGTGGGCTCACACCCCACACAAGGTCGTATTTTTCTCAATGTTTCCAGTTTAAAGTTTGAAAACTCTAGATTTACATAGGAATTTAAAATATAGAAGAGTTCTCATATACGCATATGGGGCTTCTAATGTTAGCATTTTATAAAACCCTGGTATTATTGTGAAAGCTAAACAATACTATTAACTATAGACATGACTTAGATTCCCTCATTCTCCCCATCATGTTCCATTTCCAGATCCGATGCAGGCTGTCATGCTGTGCATTTAGCTGTCATGTCTCCTTGGCCTCCTCTGGTCTATGCTAGGTTACTGGTCTTTCCTAGGCTTTCTCACACTGACATTTCTGAACACTGATCAGGTACTGTGTAGAATGTCCCTCTAATTTAGGTTTACTTGATGTTTTCTCAGGATTGTTTTGGTAAAAATATCAGGGGTGAATCACCCTTTCTTGTCATGTTAGAGGATACACGGCATCAACAGCTTACAGTTGGTGAAGTTTACTGGTCATTTGGTCAAAGTGATATCCTGTCAAGCTTCTCCACTGCTCTACTTGTTAGAAGCAAGTCACTAAGTTCAGCCCACAGTTAAAGGAAGGTAAACTAAGCTCTATCTAGGATAGAGGAATACCAAAGATTTTGTGAACAAAGATTAAAATGACCTTTAACCTTTGGGTGAGGTTTAATAATTTGGGTGAGGCAGACTATACAAATATCCTGCACCTTCTTAAAGTTTCTGTAGCTAATTGTAATATTCACCTGGGGATCTTGCCTATAGTAATTACTACTGTGGCTCTAATGACCATTTTCTATTGCCATTCATTATTTTTACCTTATTGGAGGTTCTTCTATAAGGCTGCATCATCCTTTCTTTTTTTATTCTGTTTACAACAATAGGAATATTTATTTTATTTCTTGGGTTACAGTCTAAGGCTACCGTATATTTATTTTCTTATTCATGTTGTTCAAGGTTTGGCCATTGGCTGCTCAGGTTGCCTCCTGTGTTCTGTTTCTGTATTCTTTTTTTTTTTTAAAGACTAAAAAAAATTTTTTTTTAATTTATTATTTTCAAAGAGAAGGGCAGGGAGGGAAGAAGAAAGGGAGAGAGACATCAATGTATGGTTGCCTTTCACCTGCCTCCAGCTACAGACCTGGCTGGAGACCTGGCTTGCAACCTGGTTATGTGCCCTGGCTGGGAACTGAACCAGCGACCTTTAGGTTTGCAGGTCCGTGCCTATCCACTAAGCCATACAAGAAGTGGTTTTTTTATTTTTTTTTAAAAACACTTCTTTACTTTCTGACCCTATAAGATGTTCCTTTGCATTTTCTCACCCCAGCATTAGAATCAGCCATTTCTCCAAAAATGCAAAGGTCAAGTTTTAGAGTCTATGACAATAGCAGAAGGTGCTAAGTCAGAATCATACTTGAACAAAGCTCTTCAGTTGCCCATAAAAATGCCACCCCTGTATACTGCAATCTTCATAAATTTCACCATATCTCTTCCAACATTGCAGGAAAAGCTGGCTGATTGTTTCTTCACACAGGATAAGGCAACTGGCTTATGCTTAGGGCCAGGATATATGGATAATTCAGAGTGAGTTTTTAAATCAAAGCACATATAGTTGGATAGTTCTGTAAAATGCATCTATTAAGATAATGCTACTAAAAAAAAAAAAAAAAAAAAGATAATGCTACTAAAGCTCTGGCTGATGGCTCAGTGGATAAGGTGCCAGCCTGCGAACCTGGCTGGTTCGATTTCCTAGTCAGGGCACATAACCAGGTTGCAAGCCAGGTCTCCAGCCAGGTCCATAGCTGGAGGCAGGTGAAAGGCAACCATACATTGATGTCTCTCTCCCTCTCTATGCCTCTATTCCTTCCCCTCTCTCTAAAAATAATAAAGTCTTAAAAAAAAAAAAAAAAGATGATACTACTATATTTGAAATTCAACCTATTATTTTGGAAATTTTCAAGATCAAAAAGTCCACCAAAGCATTAGAGAACCAGCGATAGTTGAGTCAAAAGAATCCACTGTGGGATGAAAACTTCGCTCCAGGTTTACCGGAGCTTCTCAGCACCTCTCTGACACATCACAGCAGAGGGCAGCCTGGGGTAAATGGAAAGAAATACAGCTTGGTAACACTCAGGCCTACAGTGGAGGCTGAATGTAGGCTGGACACAACAGCTGCTGAAACAGAGAAATGCTGTGTGCCGACAGGTGACCTGTCTGCTAAGGTGCTGGATGATGGACCATTCCAGTTTAACTTTTAACAGTCTACCGCTGGCATCACATACCAGGCATATGAAACACGTTATTTCTCACCCTTACCCCACAGTTCCTCCTGTCTAGAGGGCAGGCTCTTTGAGGATAGGGGTCACATCTAATTCCTTTTGTACTTTCTATACCTATCATGGTACCTGGCACCATACTAGACACTCAAATAATTATAAAATAATGCTCTTCATAGGATATTGTGTTTTTCAGCACAGTATTACATATACCATCTTATTTATCAGGCACAACTAAATAAAGCAGAGATTATTTACCTTTGGTTTTGGAGAAAATCTGCTTACAGAGCGTTCTCCAAAGGTCCTGGCTCCTGTGGGTTTATTTTTAGGCTGTGGTAATCTAAGGAAAGATTTGCAAAATTGTAAATAGTAAAATATGCCAAGGAAAATAAATGCTACCACTTGAGAGTTAGAAACATTCTCCAGTTACCCTATTTAGTATCTACCTACATATTCCTTACTTTTGCAGTAGTTGTAGCAAAACTGAATATAAAATAAGTTAATGTGACTATGTACCAAAGAGTAGAGCTACTTCAGTGAGAGTGGAAAAAACAAAAGTTTCTATTACACTGATTTATAAGTTTTAGGAACAAGAGTTACGATTGTGGCCACAGAAGGTCAGGGAAGCCACGCATTTGATGGATTTCCAGTACCTGGTTTAGGTGTGGGATTTCTCTCTTTGACTTAGCTGGGCAGGCCCCTTCTCCCTTCTGCCTCAGTATAAATCCCTTCCATATTGCCATACCTTTAATATAGATACTTCTCTTTTCACAGTTTCAACTATTAAATAGTGAAAATTCCTAGAGATACCCACTCTAGGTAGGGAAATATAATTTCCCTCGGCCTTAAAACATTCTCCTCGCAGCATGACCCCACATAAGCCCCCTCCTTCCTTTCTACTTGATCAATCCCAGATATAATCAGAGCATGAGTGGATATCAGGACTGGTGAATCCATTCACATGTAATAAAAGTTCAGATCCACAGAATCCCTCAGTTCTCTGATTATCTGTTACCACATGCTGTAACTGTGAGAGGTCTAAGCTTTCTTTTTGACTCCTGCATAGGATTGATGATCTGGAGAACTTGAGCAACAATCTCCTGGTCATGTGATCAAAATGCTCCGATCAGTGGCAGAGCTGGCAGTAACGCAGACCACCTGACTGGTAGGCCACTCTTTTATTACTTCACTGCCTGAGACACAGAGGAACCTGTGCAGCATTCCAAGTCACTGTGACAGCAGGTATCTCCTTCAACATGAGTTTTTTTTTTTTAAAAAAAGATTTTTATTATTTTTAGAGAGAAGGGAAGGAAGGGAGGAAGAAAAGGGGAGAAACATCAATGTATGGTTGCCCTTCACCTGCCTCCAGCTATAGGCCTGGCTTGCAACCTGGTTCTGTGCCCTGGCTGGGAATCAAACCAGGGACCTTTGGGTTGGCAGGTTGGCACCTTATCCATTATGCCATTAGCCACGGCTTTCAATGTGATTTTAACTAGGTGCTTCTTTACCCATAATTTTCTTTGTTTCCCTCTTCAAACACAGAAAAAGCAGATGACAAAGAAGAAATAATCTTATTGACTCCCCAAGCTCCAGAAGATCTTGCATTTTCTGCAATAGAAAAAATAACAAAAACACAGCTTTTAATTACCTATACCATTGGGGAAAAAACATGATCCTTTATGCTAACCTTCAACAACAAGAAAAACGGACTAAAAGCTTACAGAAAAGAAGTGATATCAGCTTTTCAAATACTAAGTAATGCAGTAAGTCACTTTGTATTGAGATGAAGTAGCTTAACTATGGTCACAGGGGTTCTCACTCCAGCCTCCAGGTCACATAACATAAAATGTGGTGTTCATCACTCTCCTAACGCACTGTTATCCTCACCTGATTCACTGACCAAATGCTCTCAGTGGCATTTTCCATTTTGCCAAAGAATTAACCTTGTAGCTTTATATTTTAGATCCTCCTGAGTCCAACTGGATTTTATTTAGTTTTATTGTGATTTCTTTCTGGCTTCCAACAGAAATAGCTTGACTTTAGACAAAAGAAGGCGGCTGGCTGTTAGCCTCCAGCACTGTGTCCCTGTTGTTCTTCTACCAGGCAAGACTCAAAATCAGACTTGAAGTACTTAGCACTTCCTGGCTGTTCCTATCCATGAAGAACTTGTCCTTCTTGGGCACTATTACTTTTATTTATTTATTTTTAGAAACAAACCAGATTTATGACATGCATCAAGTATCTTATCAAACATTCTTGAATTCTTTAATTTCACACATTCCCTGCCTTTATATGGCAGGCTAATCAGGGTAGGGCCACTTCTTGTTTAATTCTCGCTAGTTCCTATGGCAACCACAACTCTATGTATTCAGCTTAAAAATATATATATATACATATATATATTACTTTGAAACTGGGCTTCAAATGCATCTTCATTTTGATCTAGAGATTGCCATTCATCTTTGTCATCAGAAACATCAGGAAGTGTAGGAGCCTGGAACATATTCATGATGAAACCTTAAGAATAGAAATAATTATAAACAGGGCTGCAAAGACCTTTTGTTACTCTGTTATCAGAGGCTACATATTCCAACCTTTACCTAATGCTTCTTTTGTGTGTACGGTGGGTGACGGCTGCACATTGGACGGTGTTGCCTGAACCATTCCCAGTGATGTGTTTGGAGTTGTGTGAAAAGAACTTGTGTTAACAACCTTATGAGTTTCACACCCTATTAAAGAAATAAGGACAAAATGCAATATCAGTGGGAAAACCAGAATAATTTAAAAGATACACAATATAAGGAACTTATTACTACAATTAAAACATTTACTAGTGTTGCTAATCATCACTAAGGACTTCCACTATTATACTACTATTTTATTTTTATGATTCTATGAGGTAAGTTAGGCAAGAATTGCTCTTTTACAGAAAAGGAAATGAAAGCTTCAAGAAAATAGTGGTTTGGTCTAAAATCATATCAAATTGGCAATTTTATCATACTAAAGCCTTAGCTTCACTATATCCTAAGAAATTACACATTAATTGTTCCATTTTGAATGTTCAGTACTCATCTGGAGTCCAGGCCCTGCATAGCTGGGCACTGCTGGCCCCGGTCTCCCCATCCTGCACTTATTGCAGCCCCCTTCCCCTCTACTGTGCTTACATACTACATCAGGGACTGCCCACCTCGGTATTCTACGTGGGCCTGAGCAGGTTTTCCAAGCTGGCCATGTGGGCAGCCCTCAACCAAATATGACTTTCTTTTTGGGCACCTTCTTTGATGACCTGTATAGTTTTGATCTAGCTCCCCACCAGCAACATTTCCTTTCCCCTCACAAAGGTGGGTTCTGTCTTTTCTGTTCATGACTGTACCCCTAATTCCCTTCAACAGTGCTGGGCACCCAGAGAGTGCTTAGGAAGTCTGGGTCCCCTGCAGGGTCTCCAGCTGTTTTGAGTAGCTCTGCTCCCACAGAACTGTCATTGGAAAAAATGTCAGTTACATGATGAGGTCCAGTGAATGTATAAACCATGTATCTTATTTATAAAACTTACCTTTAGTGCAAATGCCCCTAGCTAAGTAGTACCAAATAGAAGTACAACATTCTTAATTACACTTTCAACCATCTTTCCTATCTTATGACATACTCAAGATGACTCTTATTTTAATAGTTACGTTTTCACAAATCAAGTTTCCAAATGAACCTAACTATGAATCTAGCTAGTACAATATGACTAAAGAGTAGATTTCTACCTTTACTTGTAATTGTCCAGGGCTCATCTAACCCCCAATTCTAACAGGAATGCTAACACTCAGCTTCATTAAGGTCTGAAGGCTTCATGAACCAGCTACCACACAGACCTCTGAGCAACCTGGAAAAGTCTGGGCAGGCTGGTCAGAAACAAAAGTATTGTAACTACACGTTACCTTCTTTTATCTCAGCTCTGTTCTGGGGCTTGAATTCTTGAGCACTTCTAGTCACACATCTGGAAGACAAAACTCTTGAGACACACTCAACAAAGAATAGTAAAAAATATCAGTAATTATAAGCCTATTGTTAAAATACAGATGGAACCACTTAGGCCTATAGTGTAAGTAAATTAAATGTTTATTTTTTGTTTGATTTCCTTCTGAGGAAGAGAATTCTTACAGACATAGGCCAGGTATTAATGTCTGCTTGACACAATGATTATGTATTTTAACCACACTAATCATCCCTTTATGTGGTATGGCAAAAGATAACAGCTCCCTAACTCAAGTGACGCTATTTATCACACAGGCTAAAGGGCTAACAGGCAGCTCTCCAGAGTCCTGGTGAGGGGAAACATAGCTGGGCTTTAGCTGCATGGCCCCCACGCATCATGAGCCAACAGACACAGTGCATTGTTCTTCAGACTTTAAAAGTTATTAAGAAAGAAAACCATGGCACAGAAGACATTTATATCAATTTGTTTTAAATGCATTTGTGATAGTGGACCTCATCTATTTAACACTGCTGGAATTTTCTTAATGGATCCTGTCAAGAAGCAAAATAAAAATGACCACACTTGTAATCTTACAAATCCCCGTCAAATGGTCATAGGAAACAAAGCATAAGTTTTATATGAGATTCCAGAGAAATGTGTCCTTTCTCTGCCATGGTAAGCTGCCCAGGCTGCTGAGAATGCCATGGGGTTCCATTCAGTGCCTTCCTGGGTCAGGGTCAATCTGAAGTACTTCTGACAGAGACCTAAATGTTTATTAAAGAGTTTCATAATTTTATAAGGAGCAGCTATTTCTGGCTCTCACAACCTCACTACATATGCCATCTTGGTAGGAACAACCGGACACACATCATTTGTACGGGGCCTCACACTGTTGCTGCTCTTAACATTTTACAGTTGCGTAACTGTAAAAGACTAACGGAAGTATGACTCCCACACAACAGTCCTTCCTTTACATACATGGTAGAATACAGGACCCAGGTCTATTGAATTACTATCCTAATGTAAGTGAAAGATCATGATGATTTTACATCTTATTTCCAGGATAAATTGATAAATGTTAACCTTGGACACTGAGGGGAACTAATACTGAGGAACCATAATCTATGTTAAGGGGTTTAGCACAAGGAGAGGATGTGAGATACACTGTAATTTTTAATTTTTCTAATAGATCAATACAATTGTATTGTATATTGTACACACACACACACACACACGGAGAAACTGAAGAGAAAAGTTTAAACAAAATAAGTGATGAGACACTGTATTTTAGAAATCTAGGAAAATCCCTCAAAACTGGGGAAACCTCTTGCTGTTGGGTATAGAACTTATGTAATGGACATTCATCTCAAATTGCTCCTGGGGGGAGGACAGAAGGAAGATGAGAGGAACACACAACAAGGATCTGTCTGAACTGGAATAATCCCTATGAGTATTTAGTTAGAGCTAGTAAGCAAAGGCAGTTTCAGTTTAACAGCTGTATAATCTTTTGTTATAAAAAGCCAATTGAGTTTCGGTGTACTAAAAATTTTTGATTCAAGAGAAAGTATACTTTGAAGTAAAATAGATACTATAAAGGAAGTCGGCAAAATGAACTTGGTTTAAAAACAGGAACCACCTGTCCTTTACATCTTGCTCCTGATTTTACAGACTATGTAAGAAATAGACATGCCATTTGGCTCACCTGGCATCTTTCTCGGCCACTGAACACATGGAGTCTGCTATTGGCTGGGCTGTCAGAGGAACAGGCGGAGCTATGCTCTGGCTGACAGCTGGGGACACCAAAGGAGCAGTGACAGCACCGGCCTTAGGAGGCAGAGCAGGAGGTGCCTGTCGGGGTTTCTCTGCCACGTGCTTGGAGGTCTGCTGAGTTATGGCTGGCAGAGACGGAGTGCTTAATTCCTGTTGGGAGCCAACACTCGGCTCCATGCATGCTGGATTAACCTTTCAATGTAAGCAAACAAAAGCAAAGCCATGAGGTCCAGAACCTTAGTAATTAAGTATTACAGCTTTTCAAACAGTAGATTCCTTTCCCTTTGTGGTATTCTGAAATGAATAGTTGATAACAACAAGAAGGACCATTCTACAAGAAGGTTACTTCTGTAGTTTAGCCACAGACACAACTGGAAGATAAAATTCTAAACCACTGAAATAACTCCCACTATGGTTTTATTAGTACTTAATAACTATCTTAGTTCTCTTTACTTAATTTTGGAAAAGACAAATCAATTTATCAAATACTCATAATGATGTTCCTTTCATTAAAATAATTTTGGTAACTTTTCTCTTTAATAGATAAAAAACCTAAGTATAAGCTATAATTATAACTGACACACAACCATGGCTCACACAGGACAGGTAACAAGCTCTTCACTTAAAACCTTTGCTTTTCCATTCATTGTAGATTGCAATTATACACTCTTATGTTACCAAGTTTAAAGACAGGAGAATGAATTCTTCACCATATAAAAGTATTCTTACAAATTGTAAAGGAAAATACCAGGCAGCTACGGAAAAATAGTTTTACCACAAACAAATGGGCAAAATATAAGGTTCATTCTCATGGCTTTGGATCAAGATGGAGTAATAAGTAAATGCTCTCCTGACCTCCCTTGACTGTATCAAAAATACAATTAGGCCCTGGCTGGTAGCACAGTGGATAAGGCGCCGGCCTGCAAACCCAAAGGTCGCAGTTTCGATTTCCCAGCCAGGGCACATAACCAGGTTGTAAGCCAGGTCTCCAGTCAGGTCTGTGGCTGGAGGCAGGTGAAACGCAACCATACATTGATGTCTCTGTCCCTCTCTTCCTCTCTCCCCGTCTCCCTTCCCCTCTTTCTAAAAATAATGAAATAAAATCTTAAAAAAAAACACACACACACACACAATTAAATTAAATTACAATTAGAGAGCCACTCTTGAGAGCCACCTGAAGACTCGCTGAATAGAAGTCCTATGACTAATGATATAAAAACAAAACAAAAGAAAACATGTTGAGATTGGAAGGATGGCAGAGTGGGGGGCTTGTGGAGGAGGGGAGGACACAAAATGCACGGGTCCCTCACTCACATGTGGCAGTTAAGAATCAGGAATGATTCTTGAATGCAAAAATACTCCCTATGGAGTGAGGGGTCCCAGCCTGATACTATATTCCCCATCCTGGAGCACCATGCCAGAAATACAAATAAGAAGGGAGTCCGCCTGGGTGAGACAAGACAGCTGCTAGAGTTCCAGGCATCCTCTTAAAGGATGACAAGAGCACAAACTCACTGACACACACCCTAAACTCCAGGGAAGAGGCAGCAGCTCAAAAGGCGACAGGGACATGCTGGGAAGAACTGAACTGCCTGGCTCAAGGAGAGAGCTAGAGGGATCCCTGAAGCTAGCACTTCTTTGTTTCATTGATTTGCCCTCCCGCTGCATAGCCTACAGGCAGGTAAAGTCAGGTCCAGATGTGAGCTCTCATCAATGTGGCTAAGACAACTCTTGGGCCACCCTGGAGATTCTATAGACCTCACCCAGCCAGACTCACAAACTCACTGAACCTTTTTCAGTGGCCTCCTTGCCTTGTTCCTCTTGCTAATTGGCCTCCAGCAATCTGGGTTCTCAGCATAACCATTTTCAGGTGCCTCTAGGCCCAGAAGACAGCTACCAATTGAAGATCACTTTGTAGCTTCTACCAGGTGGCCTAGGCTGGAAGATGTACAGTAGCTGACCTTGGTCTGCCCTGGAGACACTCCCAAGAAGCTCCAGAACAAGCACACCTAGTGGTCTACTTCAGATCACACCACAGCACCACCCTATTTGCACCACAAACGACATACTCAAAGGGTGGACTGGCAGGCACCAGAGCTGAGCTAAAGCAAATCCTGCTCTGTGATTTCAACACTTGCATAAAAGCTCATCCACTGTAGTATCACAGCAAGTCGTCCGAGCTAGTCAGTCTGAGGGTCGACCCCACTCACTGAAGGGCCAACAGCAATCAAGGCTCTGCTACAACAGAAAGGAACCAAATCTCACACAAGGGACCCACCTAGAGCACCCAGCTTAGGTAAACAGGGAGACTGTGCCACTGGGTCCCACAGGACTCACACTACATAAGGTCACCCAGCCAAGGTAGAGACATAACAGATATACCTATACATAGAAACAAACACAGGGAGGCAGCCAAAGTAAGAAGATGACATTTCCCAAATGAAAACTATGTAAGAATGAAGCAAAATGGAGACAAGTAACCTACCAGATTCAGAGTTCAAAACACTGGTTTTAAGCATGCTCAATGAACTCAGGGGAGAAATAGATGATTTCACTGAGCACTTCAAGCAAGAGATAGAAAACATAAAAAACAACCAATCAGAAATGAAATATAACTAAAATGAAGCATACATTAGAAGGAATCAGCAGCAGATTAGATGAAGAGATCAAATCAGTGATTTGAAAGAAAGATAAGGTTGTGTGAAACACAAGTTGAGCAGCAAAAAACCCCACAAAAAAACCACAAACAAACAAACAAAAAACCTTCTAAATAAGGATAGTTCAAGAGACCTTTGGGACAATACCAAGAGTACCAATATTTGCATCCTAGGGGTACCAGAAGGAGGAGAGTGAGAGCAAAAGATTGAAAATTTATGTGAAAAAATAATGATGCATAACTTCCCTAACCTGGTGAAGAAAATAGACATACAAGTCCAGGAAGCAGAGTCCCAAGCAAGATGAATCCAAGAGGCCCACACCAAGACACATTATAAATGCCAACAGTTAAGGACAAAAGAGAGAATATTTTTAAAAAAAGATTTTATTCATTGTTTTTAGAGAGGGGGGAAGGGAGAAAGGCAGAGAGGGAAAAGAGACATCAATGTATGGTTGCCTTTCATCTGCCTCCAGCCACAGACCTGGCTGGAGACCTGGCTTGCAACCTGCTTATGTTGCCCTTACTGGGAATCGAACCAGCAACCACTGGGTTTGCAGGCCAGCGCCTTATCCACTGTGCCAACAGCCAGGGCAAAAGAGAGAATCTGAAAAGCATCAAGAGAAAAGAAGAAGCCCTTGCTGGTGGCTCAGTGGATAGGCACCAGCCTGAGAACCCAAAGATCGCTGGTTCTATTCTTAGCCAGGGCACATAACCAGGTTGCAAAGCCAGGTCTCTAGCCAGGTCCATAGTTGGAGGCAGGTGAAAGGCAACCATACATTGATGTTTCTCTCCCTTTCTTCCTCCCTGCCCTTATCTCTAAAAAATAATGAATTAAAAAAAAAAAAAAAAAAAGAATGGAGTGAGTTATCTACAAAGTAGTCCCCATAAGACTGTTAGTTGTTTCTTAGAAGAAACTTTGTAGGCCAGAAGGGACTGGCATAAAATATTCAAGGTAATGAAAGGCAAGGACCTACAGCCAAGATACTTTAACCAACAAAGCTATCATTTGATTCAATAGAGAAATAAAGAGCATCACAGACAAGAAGAACTAAAGGATTTCATTACTACCAAACCGGTATTACAAGAAATGTTAAGGGGACTTCATTAAGAAGAAATGAAAAATAAAAAAAATATGAGTAGGAATATATCACCAAGAAAAAAAAAATCTCACTGATAAAGGTAAATACATAATAAAAGCAATGGGTCAACCAACATTAAAGCTAGAACAAAGGTTAAAAGGCAAAAATAGGAAGGTCATGTGTAATTACAACAGTAAATTAAGGAATACAAATAAGCACACATATGCAAAAGCAAAAAGTACTAACAAAAACATAAACATGATTGGGGGGTGAAAATGATATTGATTCAAACCAAGTGACCATCAACTTAAAATAGACTGCTATAAACATAGCATGGTATATATGAAGTACATCATAACCATAAGCCAAAAAATCTATATGAGATATATAAGAAATAAGGACAAAGGAATCTAAACACAACATTATAAAAAGTCATCAACATACAAAAAGCAAGAGAGAAAAACACCCTACAAATCAGAAAACCATGAAATAGAACTACATACCTATTAATACATACCTATTAATAATTATTTAAATGTAAACAGATTAAATGCTCCAATCAAAAGATGAGTGGATGAAGAAAGTATGGTACATATACTGTATATAAGGAATATTGCTCAGTCATAAAAAGAATAAAATCTTACCATTTGCAACAATAACACAGATAGTCCTACAGGATATTATGCTAAGTGAAATAAGTCAGATGGAGAGAGACAAATCTCCTATGATTTCACTTATATGTAGAATCTAAAAAACAAAGTAAATGAATACAACAGAAACAGACTTAGATACAGAGAACAATTTGATGGTTGCCAGATGGGAGGGGGTTTGAGGGATGGGTGATAAGGGTAAAGGAATTAAAAAGTACAAAATTGACAGTTACAAAATAATTGCAGGGATGTAAAGTACAGCATAGTAAATATAATCAATAATATTGTAATAACTATATATGGTGCCTGGTGGCTGGATACTAGACTTAATTGGGAGATCACTTTGTAAATTATATAAATGTATAATCACTATGCTGTATACCTGAAATTAAAATTTGAATGTCAACTGTAATTGAAAAATAAAAAGAAAAATTATCAAGACAAAAAAGTAAAACTACAAATATTTACTCTTTCACAGTTTAAACTCACTAGTTAAACCAGGTTGCAAGCCAGGTCTCCAGCCGGGTCCATAGGTGGAGGCAGGTAAAAGGCAACCATACATTGATGTTTCTCTCCCTCTCTACCTCCCTCTCTTCCCCTCTCTCTCAAAATAATAGATAAAATCTTTAAAAGTAATAATAATAATAATAATATTTAATTCTGAAGAAGTATTTTGAAAAAAGTAATCAGACTTTATCAGATCAAAACATACAACAAAGTTATGGTTAATACATAATATGGACTATCAGGAAGAAATCTATTGCCCAAAACCAAGTTACAGGTATCTTAAATCAATGGGAAAGGCTGAGATGGTCAATAAATGAGTTATGGGCAACTGGCAATCTATTTGGAAAAAAATATCCTTATGCCACCCACACACAAAGTAAGTTCCATGGAAGCAGGCTTACAACAGCAACTTAAACATATGCTTTATTATTTATACCTTTTTATATTAAAGGAATCCTAACATAAAACAGCAGGTGGGAGGGCTAATCTCTGGAGAAGTTCAGAAATTTAGATACATTTAAGAATGGAAGTGAAGGTAAGCTTGGAATGGGAATAAGGCAATAGTAAGTTAGTTTAAAACACAGATCCTGAAACCCATTATTTATGCATGGATACGTTCCACCTGGAAGCAGACTGAATTTCATTACAGGAGAAACTGAATCAAAGGGTTGATGGTACTAGGGACCACACTAGAACAAAAAGACTGAGTGGCCCGATTCCTGAACAGCAGGGCCTCTAGTCCCTTCCTTTGGCTCCCAATACTAGCAGCCCAAGTGTATATTCTAAATTCAAAAGATACTGCTCTCAGGAATCTATGTGCTAAAGAAAATAGATGCCTCCTAGTGAAGCCTACCCGTCAACAAGGCCCCTGAGGCACCTATGACTTCTCAATCTTTTTAGGTGTGTTTTTGGATGAGTACATAGTAAAGGTTATCAAATGTGTCAGGGTGATAAAGTTTTCACCACGAAGGACAAAAACAAATAAATGACACATACAAATGGAAAAAAAAAAAAGGATAAAATTGACATAAGAAATAAAAGAAATTAATGAGGCCATAAAAGTTAAGGAAACCTCACAAAAAGGTTAGGAGGGGAAAGTACAAAGATAGAAAATAGGATAAAAACAGTTAAAAATTCCACTTCTAGACATTTATCTGAAGAAATCCAAAACACTAACTCAAAAGAACATAAGCACCCCTATGTTCATTGCAGCCTTAATTACAATCACTAAGATAATGGAAGCAGCTCAAATACCCATCAAGAAATGAGTGGATAACACTATGGGACATTTACACAATGGCATACTACCCAGCTGTAAAAAAAGAATAAAGTACTACCCTGTGTGACAGCATGGACAGACCTGGAAAATATCATGCTAAGTGAAATAAGCCAGTCAGAGAAAGACAAACACTATATGATTTACTTACTTATGGACTTGAACAAACAAAACTGAAATAACAAGTCAAATAGACTTGTGGATCTAGAGGAGGATGACAGATATTAGGGGATGAGGTTAGGGGGTAGAGGGTTAAGTAGGAAGGGAAAAAAGACTCATGGACATGAACAACAGTGTGATTGCATCGGGGAAGAGGTATAAGAGGGTTATATGGTAATGAAAATAAATAATAAAAAAGAACATTAGGGGATCAGTCTGGGATAGCCTACTATCAAATGATTGTAAAAAACAAGAGAGAATGCATGGGGGAAAATATTTTTAAAAAGGAAGAAAATCCACAAAAGTATACGACAAATATGTTCACGTACTGAATGTAATGGATGGAAAGCACAATGCTTGGAAAGCACATTACCATCATGTCACAATACTAGGGAAACACAACCCCACACGCTGTCAGAGAACAAAGGCCTGTTTGAAAAACCATAACCAGCATCACCCTGCACTTCTCAACACTAATAGGGACCCAAAAGACAGGGGAACAGTGCCTTCCAGGAATATGGGGGAATACGACGTACGTACCATCCAGAGTATCATACAAATTACAAAGTGTGAGGATTGAATAAAGATGCTTTCATATGTGAGAAAGATCTTTAAAAATTAACTCTCAGATATGTTTTTCTACAAAAAACTCTTCAAGACTGTGTGCCACCAACATGGAGATGTTAAAGAGCAATGGTGACAAAAGGACCAAAAAACAAACAGGGATACACCACTGAAAAGGAGCAAGAAGGAGAGCTGCCCCAGGGCAGCCTGGAAGATGAAGAGAGAAGGCTCTGGGGGAGATGTGGCTAAGCAAAGTAAAACTTAGAGTGTATCTGATGCATTTGAACATATTGAATAGTTTCTTCAGTGAATGAGGATATACATAACTGGTAAGTACCAAGAAAATACAGCAAAAGAAAACAAGACAATTCTTTTAACAAATCATGCAAAAAGGGAATCCAATTAAGAAAAAATCCAATAGAAACATAATATAGGATGTGGCAAAAGTAGGATTACAATTTTAAGTTCGCAAAAGTTTATTTTTATGTATATTTTATTGATTATGCTGTTAACAGTTGTCCCAATTTCTTTTCTCTTTGCTCCTCTCCTCCCAGTACCCCACCCCACTTAGTTCATGTCCATAGGTCACGCATATTAAGTTCTCTGGCTTCACCCTTTCCTATGTTAAGCTTAGTATCCCCCTGTCTATTTTGTACCTACCAATTATGCCTCTTAAAGCCTGCACCTTTCCCCATTTATCGTCCTTCCCCTTCCCAGCTAATGACCTTCCAAATGATCCCCATATCTGTTTCTGTTTCTATTCTGATTGTTTAGTTTTTGTTTTTACCTTTTCAGTTTCTACTGTTGATAGCTGTGAATTTGTCATTTTAATGTTCATAGCTTTGATTTTTTTTCTTAAATGTGTCCCTTTAATTTTTCATATAATAAGGGCTTGGTGATGATGAACCCCTTCAACTTTACCTTTACCTTGTCTGGTAATCACTTTATCTGCCCTTCCATTTTAAATGATAGTTTTGCTGGATAGAGTAATCTTGGCTGTAGGTCCTTTCTTTTCATCACTTTGAATTTCTTGAAGGCCCCTTCTTGCCTGCAGTTTCCTTTGATAAATCAGCTGATAAGCCTTATGGCAACTCCTTTGTAGGTAACTCTTTTCTTCCTGCTTTTAAGATTCTCTCTTTATATTTAACCTTTGACATGTTAATTATGACGTTTCTTGATGTGGTCCTCTTGTTCGGTCAAGCTTGTTTGGGACTCTCTGTGCTCCCTAGACTTGAATGTCTATTTCCTTTACCAATCTTGTGAACTTTTCCTTTTTTTCACACAAGTTTTCAAGTTCTTGCTCCTCTTCTTCTCCCTCTGGCATCCCTCTAATTTGGATGGTGGAAGTTTATAAAGTTGTCCCAGAGGTTCCTAAGCCTCTCCTCATTTTCTTCATTCTGTACAAGTTGACTGTTTATTTCTTCCTTATGTTCCAAATCATTGAACCCTGGTTTTCTTCCCTTCACCATTGGTTTCATGTGGATTTCCCTTTGTTTCACTTAGCATAGTTTTTACTTCTACCTTATGTGTTTAATATACTCAAGTGTATCTGTCAAGTCTGTGAGCATCTTTTCATTGGTATTTTGAACTCTTTGTTAGGTTGGCTATCTCCTCATTACTTAGTTCTCCCATTGGAACCTTGATCTACCTGTTCCCTCTTTTGGGCCATACTTCTGTCTCCTCAACTTGACAGGCTCCTGTTTGCCTCTGTGTCTTAGGTAAAGGTGTTGCACCTGTTATGTTGTAAGGGGTGGAGCCTTAGGTGTTCATCAGTGTGGGGCAACCTGTTTCACCGCATTCTGGCGGTCTATGGGGGATGGGTCTGAAAGGGAACTGTGCCATTTGCTCAGCACTCCCCTCCACCCTAGGCACTTCTCTTACTTCCTGTATGTGATTGGTGCCTCTTTAGCTGTTGCTCTGACAATGTTACCAGAGTAAGCAGGCCTACAGATGTTCTAGGACCAAGGGGGCTCTCTAAACAAACAAGACTCTGCTAAGAGACTGGAATTTCTTCCTCTGCCCCAGCCTCTACTGGTTTTCTCCATCAGAAGCAATGAGGTTTTATCCTTGCCCTCCCCTGGCCCTGACCCCACACTAGAACTGTGACCTGGTACTGGGACCACTTCCCAGGTGTCCCTATCTATTTTTTAAAAATGTGTTACTGTGCTTTCCACTGGCAGGCCACAGCCATTGTCACGGTCACCTCCGCATTCACACTGCATCATCTCTGCCCCTCGTACCTGTCTGGATGAGTACTCTTTATATCTTTGTTAGACTTCTATGGAGCTCAATTTCCTGGGACTTCTGGATGTCTCCAGTTTTGAAGTACTTGTATTTCTTCTTAGTTGTGCAATGAGATGCAGTGTGTCTACCTATACCTCCATCTTGGCCAGTTATTCTTGTATTATTATTTAATTATTGCACTATTTTCCATATGAACCTACTTTTGTCCCACCCTATAAACATAAATATATAAGATGTACTTACACATTTAACATGAGAATTACCTTAAAAAAAAAAAAAAAAAAAAAAGGACCTAGAAAGAAGCAAATCAAAAGGAGATCAATGGCATGGGAAGCATCAGTGAATAAATATCACACACACCTCAGGACTTCCCTGAAAAGCAGGCAGGCTCTCCTCGGATGTCTCCACCATTTGATGCAACTTCTTGGAAAGTTCATCCATTCTCTCTTTCAATAGCTGTTCTTCGAAAGCATTTGCTTCTTTCTTTTTCATATAATTTCTGTCTTCATTTACTTTAGGAAAGATAAAAAGTGGTTTGCATGCAAAGTTTATATTCAAGCCATAGGATTGCAATGTTTTTACTAGTCTTTTCCATATGTATTAAATGATCAGAACTGAAAATTGTATTACCTTTATTTTGCTATTTATTTAAATTAAGGTATAATTGACATAACTTAGTTTCAGATGTATAACATGTTTCTATAATTATATATACTGTGCAATGATCACAAGTGTAATTAATATCTGTCACCATATAAGATTACAAAAATTTTTTTCCTTATGCCTTTGATGAGGTAAGATCTTTATCCTTATAAGATCTACTCTCTTAGCAACTTGTAAACATGCAAGTTTATTAACTATAGTCATCATGCTGTTTATTATACTATATCCCCATGACTTATTTTATAACTGGAAGTTTGTACCTTTTCACTCCCTTCACTTATTTTACCCACCTCCCACCTCTGAAATTCCCCATCTGTTGTTTCTATGAAGTTTTTAAAAAAAATTCCACATGGAAGTGATATCACCCAAATGGCAAGATTACATTCTTTTTGATAGTTAAATAATATTTTAGGGTGTACACATCTACAGATGTGTCAGAATTTCTTTACCGATTCTTGATGAACTCTTAGATTGTTTCCATATCTTATTATAAATAATGCTGCAATAATGGGGTGTACATTATCTTTTTGTGTTAGTGTTTTCATTATTGCATAGTGTTTTGTATAATGATTCTATATCCTGCAACTTAACTGATTTTGTTTATTCTAATACCTTTTCGATGTTTTTCTATATACTCATCATATCATCTGCAAATAGTGAGTTTCACTTTATCTTTCCCAATTTAGATGCCTTTTGTTTTTCCTGTTCAATTGCTCTGTCTAGGACTTCCAACACTATGTTGAACAACAGTGGTAAGTGGACATCCTTGCCCCTGATCTTAGAAGAAAAACTCAGCTTTTCACCACTGAGTATGTTATCTGTGGTCTTTATTATAATGAGGTACATTCCCTCTATATCCACTTTGTTGCAATTTTTTAATGGTAAATGGAAGTTAAATTTTGTCAAATACTTTTTCTCAATTTATTGAGATAATCATGTGATATTTATCCTTCATTTTGTTAAGCACTATGTCGTGTTGATTCATTTGTGGATGTCCTGCATTGCTGGAATAAATCCCACTTGATCCAAGTGTATGAATCTTTTAATGTATTGCTGAAATTAGTTTGCTAATATTTTATTGAGGACTTTTGTATCTCTGTTCATCTGTATTGGCCTGTGATCCTTTTTTTTTAATTCTCACCTAAGGATACGCTATTGATTTCAGACGGAGAAACATTCATCCGTTGCCTCCAGCACACAACCCAATGCGAAACTGAACCCACAATCTAGGTATGTGCCCCAAATGGGGATTGAATCCACAATCTTTTGGTGTATGGGAATGATGCTCCAACCAAGTAAGCCACGTGACCAGGGCTTGCCCTGTGATTCTTTTGTGATGTTCTTGTCTGGTTTTGATATTAGTGTTATGCTAATCTCGTAAGTGTTGGAAAGTGTTCCTTCTTCTTCTATATTTTAAGAAAAGCTAGAGAAGATTTGTTATAAATTGTTCTATGAATGCTTGATAGAATTCACCTTTTAATTGTAATTTTTATCTGCCATTGGCATGGTAACTTTTAAGTAACGAGGCCCTGGCTGAGTAGGTCAGTTGGTCAGAGTTGTCCTAATACACCAAGGGCTTGATTCATGGTCAGGGCACATACAAGAATTAACCAATGAATGAACAAATAATTAGAACAACAAAATTCAATGTTTCTCTAAAAATCTGTAAGTTTAGAAAAAATTAAGTTTATAGCATGTAAACTACAAAAATTTTACATGGTGATCAACAATAATACCTGGTAATAGCTCAGTATGATATGAAACACTTCTAAAACAAACATGACTGGAAATCATTAGAAAACATAGAATAGTTTTTAAAATATAGAAATCTTTAGGTGCTTTGTAAGAATAAAACTAAAGCACCCTGAAGAATTAGTACATCAAATATATCCCAGGTAGTTCCACTTCTAATGACTGGGTAACACAACCATGTCATATATAAATCAAATTGCCAGGCTAAAACTTTACACCATTCACATGTGACAGAAAGATGCATTTGTGCATAGCACAAAATAGGTCCTCCAGAAGTATTAACTGGCTATTCTCTCAGGTGTTGAACAAATAAAGAACAAAAAACAAGTCCTACAGAGTGACAATAGTACAAGTAACTAAGATGGTACTATTATAGCAAAAATACTGCAAATGCTGGTGTTAACATTCAGTTTTCCTAGTGAGGAAACCTGGCCTACTCCACAGCCATAAATATGTAACATGGCACTTTACCAAAGGACTCCTAAAGTCTTATTTGTAGTAATTTTAGATCTTGAAAAATCTCTTCTCAACTCAAAATCCTAACTTAATCCTTTCACAGTACAAATAACTTACCCACCAATTTCAAGTTGCTGTATACAGAAGTTCAAATTCATACAGGTAACGTTTACAAGCTTTAAAATACCTATTTCACTAAAAACTAAAACAACATTGGTATGGATATCTAGTTTAGTGCTGTTTCACCTCCAAGCCCTTAGACAACAAAGGTGCCATACTAGAACTGAACAAAGATATTTTTGGAAACTCTTTCAATACTGTCAATTACCTGTTTAAAAATGTTAGTGACTTAGAATAGAGGATTATTTTAGTGACATAAAAAGAACTCAGATAAGAGCACAGTACCCCACTGCTCATGCTTTCTCCGTTGATTGTACTTCTGGGCTCTCAGTTCTTCAAAGGAGAATTCTGACTCTCCACAAATAAGTTTCTCCTTGCAGTACATAACAACCTGCTGCACGTCAGCTCTGGATGCTGCAGAGGGCTGTGCAGAGTATCCTGATTTAGAAATCATGACCACCCTTTGTTCCCTATAATGGGGAAAATCGTATTATTTACAACACTGTACAAGGGCAGCTCTTGGTGAAAATTCAGGAACAGTTTAATATACTTGCATATTTGACTCTTTATCACATGCTGAAGATGTTACTTTAGAAACTTCTGAACCCTAAAAAGACAAAAAAGAGAGAGAAACATAAGCACTTATCTGAAAAAATACTATCACCCAAATTACTTCATAAAACAATATGAACACTTAAAGGACTTCTCCATCATTGAACATATTTATTTATGTTCTTTTAAATTATAATTAACCTGAAGCTTTACTTTGCATTATTATTAATCTTAGGATAACTTTTGCAACTACAAAGTCCAATAGAACCCTGACTGGTGTGGCTCAGTTGGTTATTGTTCCACAAGGCAAAAGGTCACCAGTTCAAGCCTGGCTGGTGGCTCAATGGATAGGCACCAGCCTGCAAACCCAAAGGTCACTGGTTCAATTACCAGCCAGAGCACATAGCCAGGTCTCCAGCTGGGTATGTAGCTGAGGCAGGTGAAAGGCAACCATACATTGATGCTTCTCTCTCCCTACAGACCTGGCTATGTGCCTTGGCTGGGAATTGAACCAGCGACCTTTGCGTTCGCAGGCTGGTGCCTTATCCACTGTGCCACCAGCCAGGGCCTTGAGGCTGAGTTTTTAAAGGAGGGCTCAGGAGCCTCCAGTAGGGTGTGGTCCAGCGTAGGGGTTTCTGGCCTACGAGAAGGAGGCCTGGAGAACAAAGGCGAGAAGCTCCTGGGGAGCATCTCAGATTACTGACAGAGGAGATTGTATAGTGTGGCTGTCTAAATCAGATAAATGTGTGCTCAGTCAGTAAGCTATTTAAATTCAATATTGGAGGTGAGCAATGATAGATAACAGCAGGCCAGAATGTTGCCACAGGCACAGGTAGATGACATGGAAATTAAGAATCACAGGATGTGGAAAGCTATAGATGACTATTCAAATACTCCCAGTTCACACAAATATTATTACCTGATTCTTAGAAACACCAGCTGAGTTATTTTCTGGATTTGATTTTGATGTCATCATTTGGTTTAAAATCTGAGCATTATGCAGAGGTCCTGCTGTTTTAGCTATGGGACAGTTGGGGCGGGGGCAATGGAAGACAGACATAGGGATAAAACCCATATTAAAAATTATTACAACCACATTCTCCTGATCTTTCAATAAGTAGCATTACAACATAAATTAGCTCATTCGGTCTCACCAAATGGAACTCAAAGACTTACAGATTAAGTCTTTCAGAATTCATTATATTTCTCTTAAAGCTGCATCAAACACATTTGATTCAATTCAAAACAGACCTAGTTGTAAGTACTGTCCACAATTTAGGGCAACTTAATTTTTTTAAATCCTAAGAATACAATAAAATTGCCAAATTTTTATATGGGTTTGCTCTTTTAAAGTGCTAAGACAGAGCCCTTATCTTCAGGGCTATTTAGTGGGTCTTTATTATGATCAGAGTAACTTCCCCATTACCTAAGATAATACAATTAATAAAACTGGATAAATTTGTTTAGGAGGCAGGGGAGGGGAGGCAGTGCAAATCAGAGACTAAGTTATCAACAATTTAGACATTTTAGAAAGCATTATTCTACCTTGAGCTGGCAAATGGGTTCTGGTGAGACGTGTCTGAAGTAACCTAAGTGACAGTAGACAGTAGAAGGCATCAATAGTCAATATAAATTATAAACTTCAGTTTAATACATATTCTCAAAAACTAAATATGATAACTACCTTATTCTAAGCTAGTAGGCTGATGTCAAGAGAGAATGTAAAGTTTAATTTTAGGACTGCTTCAGAATTAAAAAAAAAAAAAAAAAAAAGGAATTCTGAGATTATCTTCATACCCAATATACTATAAGAAAGTTCATCTGTTTACTTAGGTTGTATCAACATTTTTCAAACCCATATAGCAACTGCACCCTTCTTCCCTGCGTACCAAGTATGCCAATGGCGTCTTTAAACCCTCTAGACACCTGGAACATAATAATGTTTGGAAGAGAGTACTACTTACAAAGGCAGAGACAGAATAATTCATGTTGAGAGAACTTAAATGCCATTTCAAGGCACCTCTGCACATCAACTTAGCCTGTCAAATCACATACAACATTCACACCTGACATTTCCTGAAGGCCACCAGATGCCAAATCTAATTTACTTTTAATTCAAACTGATGGTTAAAAAATTACATTGTGAGGAATGGCTGAAAATTAGATAACAAAGAACTATTGATAATTTTAATAGTGAAAACAATATAAGGTTCAGTAAGAACTTTTTAGAGATATTTAAGAAAGTGTTCGGGGTAAAATATTTTGCTATCTTATATTTGCATTAAATTCTGGACAGACAAAACAAGTTCAACTGCCAAAATTATTATTTGAAGAGCATTAAGAATGTAGTGAAGTTAAAAAAATTTAGTATATTAAATGCTGGATTCAGTGAGATAAATTCTCTCATATGCTGCTAAAGGGCCAATAAAACTCTGGTGAAACCTACCCAGTAGGTAACTTGGTGTTATGTATTACAAGCCTTAAAATTCTTCCTGTACTCTCAATAGTCTCAATTCTGAGAATCTATCAGAAGGAACTAGCTAAAAATAGAAAATGTATTAGGAAATACTTTAATAGAGGGAAAAAGGTCTTGACACAAAGTTGCATATGTATGTAAAGCATGACTGCAATCCTTTAACAAGCAGAGAAAAGTTCCAACTAAAATGCTAGGTTTCTTTTGTTTCTTTAGTTTTCTGTCTTTCAAATTCCATAATGTGTATTTAAACAGAGAAAGTAAAAACAAAAAAAACAAAAACAAAAAAACCCTATGCAAACCAAAATTATTCATTAAAGTATAATATTGCCCTTTATAAAAATCACAATGTTCAACGGAAGAACAGTTAAATTGTGATATCACCCTTAGGCCCTGGCCAGGTACTTCAGTTGGCTGAATCAGCGATTTTCAACTTTTCATCTCATGGTACCCATAAACTAAAATCACTAAAATTCTGTAGCACACCAAAATATATATTATTTTTTGCCAATCTGACACACACACAAAATATATGTGTAATTTTGACTCATTCACACCAGACGGCTATTGTTGTGGTAGCTACTGTCATTTCTTTATATAATAATCTAAGGAAACGAGGTCAGTGCCTTTGACTAAATAGTCAGGTATTGCAGGTTTAAAAAATTCTTGCATCACACTGGTTGAAAATCTCTAGATTGGAGCATCATCCCCATACGCCAAGATACAGGGTTCAATTACCAGTCAGGGAAAATACAAGAATCACCCAATAAATAAATGCACAAATAAGTGGAATGACAAACAGATGTTTTTTCTCTAGAATCGATTAAAAAAAATTTGTGGCATAACTTTGGGACAAATTTCACAACCACTTTTTAAGTTTGTAATTTCTTAAGAGCAATACAGGGCTCAGTATTTACAATCAGACATAAAGTACAATTTACTTATTTGCGTTTGTGTTAAAATACACAAACGCAAAGGCACAGAGGTACAGGAAAAGATATTGAAAGCAAATGTGCCAAAACGTTAACAATATTACTTAACAGTACTATTTCTGGGCACTTTCTTTCCTTTGGACTCTTGTGCATTATCCACATTTTCCACAAGGTGATGACAATATGGCCATCAGAGCAATTGCTACTTTTCAAAGTAGGAAACACCATGCAGAGCATCTTCAAACTACCTGTAGTGTTGCTGTAATAGCTCTCCAGGTTCCGCATGGTTCTGAATTCCTCTCTGAAAAACGGCACTGGCGTGTTGCAGCTCTCCTTGGTCTTCCAGATGCCCAGCCCAGGCTACATACAGAGGAGAGGACAGTGTCCCAATCCCATGGTTGTACAGAAACTCAAAAAACTGATGACGGTCACTGTTGCACTCAGCCTACAGAAAACCAAAGCAGAGACATGGGAACAAAGGAACCTCTGGTCTAGGTCTGGCCCAGACCAACCAACCAGAGCCTTCAGGCTTTACTGTTTAGGGGAAAGCCCTTGTGGTTCTGATGACAAACCTAAAAGTCAAGCTCATTACTTTTCCTGACATTTAGCGTAACCCTATAGGGTGACTCTACCCTAGTATTTCATCCTTTAGTGAACCAATCCATGTTTATTCTAGCCTTTGCATTTATGACTTTATCACTAGAACTCATGTGCCCAAATCTTTATTTCAAGTTTGAAGAGACCCATCCTTTTAAAGCTTCACCTGAGGAAGCCTTCTCCTTTTAGTACTAAATTTAGTTTCTGAGAGCTCATCTTTTCTTAATTATTTGCAATGAACATAATTTATTCTCAGGAACCCTTCCCCAAACACACTTCCAACAAACCTTCTTTTAATTGGTTTCTACTTTGTGTTATAACATTTACAGACCTGATATGAAAAGAGGGTTTTAAAATTAAATCACCGACTCCACAATACAGAAGCCAAAAGGTTCTAAATTACACATTTCTGACCATAAAACTTAAAATTTATGACTGAAAACATAAGAAACTAAGACAGTCTAAAACAATCTTAAAATCTGGGGAAAAGAGCAAAAGTACAACATGATTATGAATGGTTACTTACAAATTTTAAACAATAATTAATGAATCTTGAGTCATTGTGGTATCTCTTCTTATCTAAAAATTCCTTCATTAAGCGTCCTAATAGAGTTGTCAAGTATTCTTTACTCTCAGGGAAATTATCTTCTACCCACTGTATGTAACTGGAAAGATATGGATAATATTTATTTTCAAGGCAACATATAATTTGTTTAAAGGAAAGAAATGAACTAAATGCTAACCTTTCCCATTCACCAAGTGGGTCATTGCCCTGGTAGTTCTTCATGTGGGCTTCAAACATTCTAGAAAAGAGAAAATAGGCACCTGGGATATTAGGATAATTCCTACAAGCAAAAAAAAAAGTATTTTATTTTAGCCCTAGAAAGACACAACTGGAAGCAAGTTCCTCTCTCTATGCCCACTGTCACCACCACCACCATGAGGCAATGCCCACAAGTTCCCTGCCTCCCCTCCTAATGGTGCGACCCAGGCATTGAAATGACTCAGTCCTCCTCCTTTTCTTGCTGCTCAGGATGGTGGTTGAGAATGGATGGACACATATTTAAAGAGGGCTTGCCCCACCCACAGGCAAATAAATTAAAAATTTGTGGTGTGTGTGTGTACACACACCATAAAAATAAATCTCACCATTTGTGACAACATGGATGGATCTAGAGGGCTTTATGCTAAGTAAAATTCAGTCAGAGAAAGGCAAATACCAAATGATTTCACTTATATGTGGAATTTAAAAAGCTATTATAAAATAGCTATTATATTTAAAAAGCTAGTTATAAAATAGTTCTAGGAATGTAAAATGCAGCATAGATAACATAGCCAGTAATATTAATAACTATGTATGGTGCCAGGTGGGTACTTGACATATTGGGAGGACCACTTTGTAAAGCATGATTGTGTAATCACTATGTTGTACACCTTAAACAAATACAAAATTATATTAAGTGTAAACTGTAATTGAAAAATAAAAATAATAAAGAGGGCTTATGAGTAGGTGTGAGAGGCCAGGGGACCACCAATGAGGGTTTCTAGAACACTTGCTTCCCTGCCTCAATGGGACACACTGTCCTGAGGAAGCTCATTTATCAGTGACTGGCTCCTAGAAAACCCTGTTTGCCCCTACGTCTGCATACTCAACCATAGCTTCCAAAACACCAACCAGGCAAAGCAATCTTTCCAGGGACACTTAGCTGCTAGTGGGGTAAACAAACAAAAAGAAACCTACAAGGTAATGTCAGGTGACACAAAGCACTTATGGGAAAAAAAATCAGAAGAAGGGGTTAAGAATGTGACAAGACTTCCTATTTTTACATAGAGTGGGCAGGGAAAGCCTGTCTCTCTGAGGGGTGGCATTTTTTTTTTTTTTTTTAATTATTATTATTATTTTATTATTTTCAGGGAGAGGGGAAGGGAGAGAGGCAGATAGGGAGAGAGACATCATCAATGTACGGTTGCTTTTCACCTGCCTCCAGCCACAGACCTGAATAGAGACTTGGCTTGCAACCTGGTTATGTTGCCCTGGCTGGGAATCGAACCAGTGACCCTTGGGTTCGCAGGCCGGCACCTTATCCACTGTGCTACCAACCGGGGCAGGGGTGGCATTTAATCACTGCCAGTGAGCCATGCTGAGCTAGGAGAAGGGTGAGGGTGACATCTAATTTGAGCTTTAAAATGTCTTTTCAAGACAACTCACTGAGGAAGATATACAAAGGGCTCAGAGGCATATGAAAGAATGCTCAACATCACTAGTCATCAGAGATGCAAATTAAAACCACAATAAGACACCACCTCACACCTGTCAGAATGGCAATCATCAACAAATCAACAAACAAGTGTTGGTGAGGAGGTGGGGCAAAGGGAACCCTGGTGCACTGTTGGTGGGAATGTAGGCTGGTGCAGCCACTGTGGAAAACAGTATGGGGTTTCCTCAAAAAACTAAAAATGGAACTGCCTTTTGATCCAGCAATTCCACTACTTGGACTATACCCGAAGAATCCTGAAACACCAATTCATAAGAACCTCTGTACACCTATGTTCATAGCAGCACTATTTACAATAGCCAAGTGCTAGAAACAGCCTAAGTGCCCATCAGTGGATGATTGGATCAAAAAACTTTGGTACATTTACACAATGGAATACCATACAGCAGAAAGAAAGAAGGAACTTGTACCCTTTGCAACAACATGGATGGAACTGGAGAGTATTATGCTTAATGAAATAAGTCAGTCAGTGAAGGACAAATGCCATATGATCTCACCCATTACAGGACAATAATGAACAAAACTAACAACAAGCAAAACAGAACCAAATATATGAATACAGTGCATAGGCCTTCAGTGGTCAAGGGGAAGGGAGTTTGGGGGAGGGGGGAGGCAGAGGCAAGGAAGGGGAGCAGCTTAGACAAGTACCTAATGTAAAGGAACCATGGTCATGGACAACAGGGGGGATTGACTTTGCGGGGAATGGGTGGGTGGGGAGGGGGACAGAGGGGAGCAAAAAGGGGATGGATGAAATACAACAACAATAAAATTAAAAAAAAAAAAAGGTACTAAAGAAAAAAAAAAAAATGTCTGTTCAGTCTCTCAAGTAGAGAAAGGGGGTGGGATTGAGAACAGAAGTGGGAGACCAGCTAGGAAGCTATTTCAGAGTCCCAGTGACAAGGGATAAGTTGGACCAGGGTAAGACAATGGAAGCGTGCAATTTGTGGAGTGTTTTGGAGAAAAAAAATAATGGGATTTGCTAATGGGATTGCATACTGGGTGTAAGGGAGTCAAGCTTAGGAAGACTTCAAGGTTTGATTTCAGAGAAATTATGTGATTGTTGGCAGAAAAGGATTTATAAGCAACAGTTCTAGCTATCAATCATCTCAGTACACAAATGAAAGCAGTGTTTTTTACAACTCAAAATCCAGAAGTCACAGTGGAAAAGCTAGTTAAAGTCAACTGTACATAAATAAAAAGCTACATTCCTGTTACACAAAAATTTTGACTTCCATGGCTAAAAGTCTTTTTATTACAAGGCTTTTTATTAGGCAATTACTAGCAAAAAAGATGACAGGTTTTGGGGCAGCATGACAAGGTAGAAAAGACATGCCCTTCCTCCCTGAGTTCTGCAAATGTTTTTATACACCAAACAAGGGGAGAAAGATCTAAGTCCTTCTGAAAGGGTTTACATTCGCTATAGACAAAGGGGATGGGAATAAGCACAAATTAAGTTAGTTCTGGGATTGGAACAGCAGAGTCTGCAAAGCTCCTGCGTAAACAAGAAGCTGAGGTTCCTAGGGTTCCATGATACCTAGCTAGGCTCTCTTTTTAGATAATCTCATAAACAGCTAAATTATGAAGTAATTAATAATTCCAAAATACACTAAAGAGTGTGAGAAATCTTGCATTGGTTTTGCATGTAGCTGTTAATTCTCTTTTTGTTTCTTCCTTCCATCCTCCAGCCTGCTGTACTTTAACTCTGGACATCTCAGGATTTTCTCCTTGTCATGTCAAATAAACAAAACACCAAGCATAGTCCAAAGAGAAATGATTAACTGGGATAACAAAACAGAGCTTCCAGAAACTGGAAAAAAAAAAAAAATCAACCTAATTTAAAAAATGAACACAAAAGGCATTCCACTTAACCATTCTCATAAGCGAAATCCACCTCATTGAAGTATAATTTCTCACCCACCAGACTGGCAAAAAATGTGCCAACAGTGTTTATGTGAAGTGATGGAAATAGGTAGCCTCACATCTTGCTTGCAGGTGAGAGCACCCTCAATCCTGCCAAGGTGATTCACTTCTGGAAATCTAGAAGACAGCTTCATCTGTACATGTGCACAATACCACAGCTACTAGGTTTTTCACTGCCCCACAATTTGTAAATAGCAAGAGGCTGTCAACAACCAAGTTTCCACCAATGGGAGACCTTTAAGTTCAATTATAGTACATGAAATATTGTGTAGTTGCACAAAAGAATGAGAAACAGCTCTACACATTGATAGAGAAATCTCCAAGGATGGCGTAAAAAAAAAAAAAAAAAAAAAAAGAAGCAATATAGCCCTGATTGATATAGCTTAGTGGGTTGAGTGCTGGCTTGTGAACAGAAGGGTCGGTTTGATTTCCTGTCAGGGCACAGGCCTGGGTTGTGGGCCAGGTCCCCAGTTGGGGGTATGTGACAGGCAACTGATTATAGTATCTTTCATACATCAAAGTTTTTTTCTCTCTCTCTTCCCCTCTCTCTAAAAGTAAAATATTTTTTAAAAGCAGTATATACTCTACATTCTATGTGAGATAAAGGTAGGAGTTGCGCATATGCAAGCATATATAGATATATTAATACATTGTTTAAATATAAACTTTTATCCTTGCAAAAAAACTAGAAAAATAAACTAGAAAAATGGTTAAGTGTGAGATGGTGGGAGAGTAGGCAGTGAATACTTTGTAACTATATAAATATGTTAGTTATTTTGAAAAACAAATCCCATTTACCATAGCAACAAGAAAAATAAAGTACCTAGGAATCAACTTAACTAAGGAGGTCAAAGACCTGTACTCAGAAAACTACAGAACAATGAAGAAAGAAATCAAGGAAGACACAAATAAATGGAAGCATATACCATGTTCGTGGATGGGAAGAATTAACATCATTAAAATGTCCATACTACCC